>JAOXYF010000007.1:4547914-4574028 GCA_028565775.1 Sternarchorhynchus goeldii | reverse complement strand
TACAAGTATATGGCTCTATGGCTACCTGTATCATAGCAATCAAACAAGAATGAAGGAACTGGAAAACAAGCCAGCCTCTTAAGCCTTACTGTAACATGTTATGATGAAAAACCAATGGCTGGTCAAAGACCAGTGGCTCAGTACAACTGAAAGTAACTGTTTTATTTACTTTATTTATTACCAAGTTATTTCACCTTAGTTGTAGAGGTTTATAACAATTATCTATGTATTTATTCTAGTGTTAGCCTTTAGTTCTCCTTTTGCACAAGACATAAACATTAAGAATAAATTCTAGACAGTCATAATTTGTCTGCTTAAACACCAATCATCATCAATGTGCTGCAAAAATACAACTTTCAAATCAAAACTATTGTTTGAGGCTATCTGCTCAGTGTCCAGTAAGTTTTTTTTTTTTTTTTAATGTTTGAACTGTGTTTTAACCATTTTCTTTAGAACTTATATACCACTACATCAAAAAAAGATGAGACTTTCCAAATAATGTTAAAATTTAAAACCAATAAGTTACAAGGTGCACACCAATGATACCAAACGTTTCTGCAGCACACCAACGACAGTTACTGCTCTCTCGCCAAGAGCTCAGTGGACTACGACCCTAGTTACTATAGAAGCAAAGTGCCATGGAATGCCTCTATATTTCAGCTACTATTAGTGACAAAATAGTGTGTAGCCATTTCTGGTAGCACAAAGAAAGACTGACTGGGTCAACAGACCATAAACAATACTTTTGAAACAGCTAAAGCAAAGGCCTATGCATTATTTCACTGGAGAAAACCTGATAAAAAAAAGTTCAGTTACTTGCAATCTTCCCACCATGGTCTATGTTTTTTTTTCTTTCCCCCCTCCCCAATACCCTGTTGCCCTCCTATCTGCCTGTTCCTTACTAAAACCCCTTTTACATAGGGTCGTCGTAGTTATAGGTGGGGGCATTAGAGTACTGCTGGCCTTGCATGGCCCCCTGGGCTGCCCCCATGGCCGCCTGCTGTGCTGCATGTTGGACGTGGGGGTTCTTCCATGCACCTGTTGCCCATTCCTCCTGGGCTTTGCTCATGCTTCCTCCACTGCCACGGTAGAAGTTATGGACCTGCAGAATACAGAAAATTCACACATTTGTTTTTCATTTAGAAACCCAACTGTTGTCTTAATTGCGAAGTAATGTGGACAAGATTGGTCTGATTAAAAAGGCATGAAGCACAATAACTGTTGAAACAACAGAAATGTTTAGGACACTTTTAAAACAAACAATTTGTGTGTATACGATATTCATACAATTTCAGTGTGCCCGGTTACTGTTAAATAGCTATGATCAAGAGTCCTAAACGATGTGTAAAATGAGAAGCACTGTATGTGGTTTTTGATAAAGTGAATTGGGTACCTTGGTGAGGGCAATGAAAGAGAGCACAGCCACAGCTGTGAACATAATGGTGGGGATCAGCATAACCACAGCAGACCCAATATTAGTGCTGAAGAATGTAATGGTGGCCAGCCAACCACTGGGATGGAGAGAGCAAAGATACTGATTAGAAACCCTGCTTACATAGACCATCCTTATCTACACTTTTGCATATCCTTCAAAAATGTCACTACAGTAAAGAAAACAATTAGTGACACTTTAAACAACTTTAATGGATTAATTAAGTGAACTTTATAATCAAAAAATAAAATAAATTTTATATAAATCTTATATTTGTTTCCTGGTCATAAAGGTAAATCGAATTTCTAACTAAAGTATATTTTCTAACTTATTTTTGGGTCAAGTCAGCCCACTCACATCATGTTTATGCTGAATTCACGTATGGTAATTTATAAAGAATATACATTTTAGGATTGGTTCAAGTTACTGTCACTTCCCAGCATAAATAAGGAAATATCAACTGATCACCTAGTGTTAGATTATTACAGATAAGCACAAATGGATTACAATTAGCATCACTGCCAAAAAAGGCCTAAAATTAAACACATTTAACATATATCTACAAACTCCACATTAAAATGTCTTACCACACTCCCCAGCCTGGAATGCCCACTGTTTGGATAATACTGATTACAACCTGAGCCATGAATACGAAGAAAAATGCCATAAAGTTGAAAGAGCTGTCAGTCCTGCAGGAGAAAGGCCAAAAAACAATGAATATTAACAGTACACATAGTCTGGGCTTTAATTGACCTGAGATTATAAATGTAAGTCTCAGTCAAAAACTATTTAAATTTCTTTGATGAACTGAATAAAATGGTATCAAATTTTTCTCAAACACTGAAAAAAAGTCCAGCTTTTGCATTTTGGGTTGTATGTAGGACTTTATTTTGATGCTTTAGAATTCATAAATAAAAAGCATGTATGTAAGGTTCTAACAGAAGACTAGATCTGATTTGCTATGTCCAGATGTATAAAATATAATAAAAATATATAAGATATTTTTATTATAGTGTAAAGTTTCCATTGATGCAGAAACACAATATGCCAGACAATTCAAGTCAATCACTGTTTTTTTTGTCATTTTTTACACAATTTTGGAGCAACTGAGTTTCAAATAAGATACAAAGGACTACCAGAGGAAATGATAATTATTTAGATTTGCCTTTCCCCAAATGATTTACTGGGAGCAAGACGTGGTACAAATGATAACATGTGGTACAAATGGTTAAAATGTGCACAATGCTTGAGCTGAACTCACTTAAAGGCTTTGTAGATGGGTCGGAACCAGCACACATAGGAACAAGGGGTGAACAGAATCAGCCACAGTATAGCCATTCCAAAGTTAGTTGCCCCACCTCCTCCACACATCCATGCGAGACAACCAATCAGGTTTACCGCAAGTGTAGCACTGTTCACTGGTTGAACGAACAAGACAAAATATTGGACTTCATGTAGCAACGATACTGAAAACAGCTATTTATTTAGTCATTTTATACACTAGATAAATCTCTACTTTCACCTACTTACATACAATAATCCATAAGAGAATTTCACAAGAATTGCAAGAATTACATCAGAAAAGCTGATCTCTGACATCAGATGACGTTATCAAGTAAATTAAAAGAGTAATAGTAAGAGAGAGCCTTTACTGGGCTTTCAAGGTTTCCATCAACCTGAATATTTCAACACTCCTACAATACGTGAAATGTACACTAGCCAAACACATGGTTTAGTATCCTGGTTGAGATATCTCTGATATACAGCAACTATCTAACTTTAAAAAGGTAAAAAATCAAACCAAAACAACAACCCTAAATAAGCTAACGTGTACCATGTATCAGATAGATAGATAGACAGACAGACAGACAGACAGGTACTTTATTGATCCCGAAGGAAATTTAGCAGCCAGTAGCAGACACACAACACTGTACAGTAACCATAATAAGAGTGTACACGTATAACAATATATACACCAGATCTTCTCTACAGGCATATATTCAAATAGACAAAAATACAACAATCTGTGATAATATCTATAAGCTGAGATGAGAGACGCAGAGCAATAATGACTGTACAAGAGTTTACAGGTAGCATCATATAATGACCACACTGAGTGAATGAATATGTGCATATATAGTAACAATATAAAGTGTCTAGTCCAGATGTGCAAGGTGTGCAATGAGCGCAATGCACTATTTGCAGCACATTGTTTGTGTGTGCAGATGGGTAGAGAAACACAAGATAAGCATGAAATTCAGATTCAGTCCTCCTCTCTCTCCACCCTTCTCTGCTGGGCCTCCTGGGAATAGTTGAAGAGCCTGATGGCTCTATCCCACAACTAAATATATTAGTTTCAGTTCTTCAGAACACAAAACACTCGCTCTATACTTAGCAGGTAAAAAAATAAATAAACAAAAAATTCCTGACTACTACACTACATAAAGATGCGCCACATTCTTCATATTAAGGACATTTATATTCACTTCTGTGTAAGAACATTAATATTGACTGTTTCATGTGTGAAAAAAACATTCAAGTTTTATGATGTGTTCTTGGCTTGTTGTGTTCCTCGGTAACATAAAATCTTACTGACTATGACACATAAAGTCATGTAACTAGAGAAGTGATATGCTTAAGCTAATGCAGTGTTTTGAGTGAAAACATGGCTTACACTGTTAGAGCAAACTGGTTCCTGGGACACTCAAGGATTCCCAACAAAATGAAATACTACAACAAATCAACTTGCGCTGTGTGAAAATAATCCATAAACAATATGTTTGCATACTTACAGATCCAAAGATAGTACAACCGCTTGCACATGGTGCGCCGCTGGTCAGGGATCTCGTTGAAGTCTTGGTAAAAGCATGGCTTCAGTGGAATGAAACGAGGAAGAGGAGGGAAATTGTTTTCTATGGGTGAGAAAGGCAATATGACATTTAACAGTCAGGCAGGTATGGCATTATTCATCACTGCAAAATATTAAAGTCTTAAGATCTGACAAAAAAAGCTATGGAATAATAAAGACATTAACACCACATCGGCTTGTCCTTGACTAGTGCACAAAATAAGCTCTTACCTGCCATTAAGATGCTTTTATTTAAACTTCCTGGTGTCAGACAGTAATATTGAGTAACCTAAATGAGATGATTTTCATGAACGCGTACTGAACTGAAACAAAACAACAAAGAGTAGATGTTACACGTCATGAGTTTATGTTCTGTTTATTGAATAAACTGTATTCTAACTGAAGGAATGCTGAACTAAGAAGGCTTATTAACTTCCTCTAGGAGGCGCTTGCCCCGGCTCAGTAATACTGCGCCTCTGGTGGCCGGAGTAAAGATTTAAAAAGGGCCTAAATTTATTTTTGACATTTTAGCTATAACGAAACCTTATTTTGTTATAACGTCCCCAATTGCAAAACGTATTTATTCCCTAATGTAACGTGACGTTTTAAAAACATATTCTATTACGTTTCGACGTCTGGCAAAGGTAAATAAAGCCTCAAGCACTTCACATGATCTAAAGATATAGATAGCATATCGCTGTTAAGAGGACACGGCTGGGAAGTGGTAATGAGAAATGGGAAAATAAGATTCCCGCCTCCCACAATAGATGGTGCCTAACCCAGAGTATTAATTTTCATCGTTTTTCTAGTAACAAGGAAATATTACAGCTATGAAAGATATACCGCCTTGACGAGTGTGACTATAACGTAACGGGATGGTTTCTTAAATGTTAGCCTTTGTTCTACGTGGGAAATCGAATCCATCAAAGTCAAATGACTTATATAATGTTTCCAAAGCTTGAAAAGCAGTCAACAATAATGGAATTTTTAAAAAAGCATATTTTAAAATGATCGATGAATGCATTGCGCTTAATTTAAGATAATAATGTGGAGGTCGACGAGAGCGCCCTTCAGGTGTGAAAAAGACGTTGCATGTTGCAAAATCTTTCATATGATGCATTTTTTATAGGAAAACGCTATGTGCATCCGCGGCTCCAGTTTAATCTACTACAGGTGTATATTTCGCGTTACATAGTCGTTTATTGTTTGTTTTGGCAATTACTGAATTTATGCAAAGCATCGTCTAAAAATGATCACCTTACCTCGTTGCTAGGCTGTCCAAGAACGTGGTTCCCGTGAAGGCTCTTCCTTGGACCGAATAGACAACTTTCCATTCAAAGTTAATTTACATTTACGCCAGATTATGTTTTGTCAAATCTGTTGTTTCATTAGCCTACGTCTGAATGTGAAATTGAGAGTAAAACAATCACGTCACTATCCTCCTACCCACGTACCACCCGTTCCGCCTGGGAAAAGGGGCAGAGATGATGCTGTAAAAATCCCACCAACAAGCACGTCTCTCAGTAATCGCGATAGTTCATTCCTCCACTCTTTCCTAGCTAACCCTGCTTTTTGTTCCTTTATAGAACTGTGACAGGGCTGCGCCCTCGATCGCATCCACGGCTGCTCTCCACGGTACTGAAGAAAATGAATTGTCATATCCTGGAGGCAACGAGGCTTTCATTATGTCATTGTGTAACTGTCATTGTGGAGTCAAGTAGGTTTAGCATATTTATTTACTGAGCTATGGTAAAAATCATTAAATCATATGTAGATTTGATTTTCATGTACACATATTTTTTATGCTACAGGAGAAACCATGACAGACTGGGTCATAAATATTTGCCACTGGTACTTACATTTTTAAAGCATGTTGGCCAACTTTTCACAGCATTTTGTACTTTGATAGGCTAGTCGTAGCAAGTGTTTTAAATGGCATCTTGTTGATGTTTCAGAAAAATAAATAACTGAATTGTATTTGAAACACTGCTGCCTTCTCCAAATGGGAGATTCTACTACTTGTCTTGGAGTCTTGGCCGTTAGAGCTCCTTTTTGAGTAGCATTTTCTGTGATTATGGAAGATGGATTCTTTTTGATGTACATGCGTTGGTTACTGATGATTAGCTACTAGAGTACAACTCAGTCATACTTATAGTCTTATTATAATACTCATAGTCTGATTTTAAACCAAACTAAAGGATTAGAATACTAATTTAATTACTAGTTTAAGGTGAATTAAAAACTTCTAAGTGGCCAAACAGAAACATCAAGAATAATTATTGTCAAGTATTCAGATCCAGATGTTGATGTAATGATAATTCCCTCGTATGAGTTCACTATTCCCTATCATATCATCTACAGTACATTACAGGCATAAAATATCCCTTTGGTGTACTAGTCAGAGGGGAAAAAACTCTATTGATAATTATTTAATTGGTTCTATAGAAGATATATGCAACCCTGTTGCAAAAAAATGCAGAGATTATGCATTCCCTATACTGAAGCATTCATTTGAGAAATTAATGGTTACAGATCACACCTCTTTTAACTGTATAAAAGTTAAAAACAGACTTAATCTTTTATGATGGATTATGAGTTTTCCCATTTGATATTTATGCATTTGATATTTATGCGTAATATATGCATTTGATATTTGTTACACCTGACTGATATCATTTTCCACTGCCTTCTGTTAAATCAGCATCAACCTGCCATGCATTTGCCTGTGTCTATTTAAAAACTGAATGACATCATACAAATGAATCATCCATGACAGAAGGGACTCTCATATAAGGTGCTGGGGGTGAGCGTGGGGAATTAAAAAAGCCTTTTTTAAGTGTGATGCAAGGCATTTCAGATTTCCTATTCAGCGGGAGTAAGTGGAGTCAGTAATCTCATTGATTGCTTTGCTATAGCACCAGCACTTTTAGGAATATTTCCAGTGTAATGACTATTGGCTGGATTCTGGAGTGCATTCACACTGGTGTGGTTAGATTTCATAAAACTGAATGCTTTGTATCTGACAGTACAGTTTAAAGATTTTCATGAGGCAGCAAAATTTCACTGCAGAATGTTGGTGAAAGATGAACAATACTTAACTCATGATGAGTGTTGAAAAACGAGAAACGTTATGCCCAGTTCAGGGTACAAAAAAATCTGACGTAGGACATTAACATTACGATTCATTTTTATAATATAGATTTTTCTTTAAACTTATGCTTTCATATCTGTACATAGGATAAAACACTTCAACCTCATATGTGACATACATTAGACAAAAGACATTCAATATTTTATGGTGAACTGCCTGACTTTTAATGTCGCAATCAAATAGCTCCACCTTATGGAGAATCTTCGCTAAAAGTGAACTAGTGATTGAGAATTACAAATGAGGTTCATGAGGTGCTTTTAATAATAAAATGTGTGACAAGTCGTTTCAGTTAATATCTTAACAATAAATTAATAGATGGCTTCCAGCAGACTACAACAGATGACACGTAGGATAACAACAGCACTTACAGTTCCTGATAAAGCATAACATAGGCCTTATTCCTAAATAATGACATGAAGCCAACATACGCGTTTCGCATAAATGTGTATTAATTTGTTTAGGTTTTTCGTGAAAAATCAAGTTAAGATAGCTAGTAGATTACAATAACCGGAGAGCTACATTTTATAATAGAAGAGCTCAGCACATCTTAGGCAAAATTTGGTTACTTGGGAGCTATTACATGGGTATTCAAACGCACCCAGTCAATGCGGCAATCTAGCTTGATTGCTAGCTAGACGCTTACAAGACAAGGAAACTACGCCGAGTTCACGAACGAAAGCTTAAGCGCGTTTCGTTAGTCAGCTAGCTCGGTTCTCCTTGATGATAAATGTTTTCATATGATACAGGAAACGGGACCGACAAACCGCTAGTTAGGCTACTGTGATGACCGCGTCGGTTGAGGTGTAGCTAACCTATAGTTTCAGCGAGGTAACCTAGCTAGCTAAGTAACCTAGGTAAGTTAGCTAGCCAGCTGGCCAACAAATTTGCAAGAATTGTATGAAACGTTGCTTACAACTTTTGTCAGCACTACTTTTTTTCCCACTATTTTACTTTCTTTTAACTAATGCTCTTTCAAGTCGTATGCTAAGCTATCTGTCACTTGGTCAGCTAGTCGGCTGAGACCCTTTGAATGCGCGTAAACAACCCAGCTCTACTTAGCTAGGTTTACTAGCAAGCAAATGTTCAACGCTGGTTGTAAGCTAGACCAAACATAAGCTGAATAACTAGCTAGGTCGTCTAGTTTAATATTATTTAATTAACAAACTAGATAATTAGCATCCTAAATGTGTTTTAGATAACACGACTAGCTAGATAGCTAAGTTTAAATTTACACTGGGATTGTACGGTGTGTTGGTGCGTATACAGTATCAAAAATAATGCTAGCTAGATAGCTAGCTAACCTGTGTTTGGTCTTTACACCAAACCAAATTTCACGGTAACATAGATCATATTTATTTTGCATAATCCCAGTTTTCCAAATAGGACGAGCTGTTGGCTAGCGCTAGCTAAGTTTCTTCAGGTTTGCATGTATTGTACCAAATGTGGATTTGTGACTAGCATATGGGAACCTATTTGTGTCATGGTTAATTAGCAAGTTGACCAGTTGACATATCGAGCAGTAAGAAATAGTATTATTGAAAAACCCGTTTTACAAATGACGATTAACGAGTCTAAAGTTCTTAGTGGCAAAAACGTCTCAGACGTTTTCAGCAAATATCTGTCTAAAGGACGTAACTCAGCAGCAGGCTGCTAGCAATCCATTATATGCTATTACAGCGTCTGATAAACAATCAGCAGACCACATTCCGTTTAATTAAGAACGTTTAATTAAAAACGTTCGGGAAATCAGTCCCATTTGGTCAAAGACCCACGACCTGCCTACAACTGTGGATATGTGAAGTATCTGACACATTGGAAGATATTTTCATGTATATATATATATATATAACGTCGGTTTGCACAAATAAGTGTTGCTTGGTTTGGATATGAATATCTAATCTGTCATCAAATAAAAAACGTAGGCTGCATCGCAGTCAGTTGGTTGTTTATCAAAAGATCACTTGACATACATTTTATTTAATATTATTTTAATAATAAAATAGTTTGTCCTACTTATTTATAAAATGCTTTATCTAATGGATTTTTGTATGTCAATAAATTTAGTATATGATTATCGATATGAACAAATGGGCCTCCATTCTAGCAACCAATCTCAACACTGTCTAATAAATAGAATATGTCAGATAGTTTTATTACTGCATGTATTAACTCCTAATGCTGGCACACAGTATAAGCTAAGTGTTTTCACACTATATTTGAAATGACCGAGAATGCCTGTTTTATTGTAACCATCTGCCTGCTTGAATTATAGTGTTGGGAATGCAGCCATCTCTGTCACCAGCCACAGTCAGAGAGCTGGTGCGCTCCTGTCTCCATCTTGACCCTGTAGCAGCAGATTTGCGCTGCAGTCTTTTTGTGTCTGCTGTGCAGAGCTACAAACGTGACTCTGTGCTGAGACCATTCCCATCTCTATACCTAAGAGGTGAGGTGAAGGATTTTGAAGAATTGGTAAGTTTGTACTGTTTTGGATCATTTGATGATTGTTTGATGTGCCATGTATGTAGGATTATTTTACCCATTGGAAGCTAAAGAGGAATTCCTGATTTGGTATATAGCTAAGGATGTCATATTAACTTGGCATGTCTGATTTTTTGGTTTCTGAAAACTAGGTGGAAGTTGTACAATGTAATTTTCTCTAGTATCACATCACAACAATGATCCAGCAACACAAAGAAAACCTGAAGTGTACATAGAAAACAACTTTTCCCTACGTTTCTTATAGCAGAAAGATGTTAGCTCTTTACTAAGCATAAGAGACTTGGTCCAGTTGGGATCTGGAGAGGAAGATCATCAGCTAGCACTAGTGCACTGGGTACTCTCATCCAAGAGTTTTACTGTGAAGACCATCCAGAAAGAAGAGGTTTGTCTGAAGTTTGAATGATATATTTTTGGGGTAATTAATGAGGAATTGGAGCAATAGAACAGTGATTCTTAGCCCTTATACCAGTAGAGAAAGGATTCAGTTTGTATCTGTCCATCCACAACCTTATTAGTGTTATTTTAGATGAGCTGTTCCCCTTAAATCATATCAGGATATAACCCCAGGGCACTTGCTATTACTGATACACTTTCCTTGACCTATTTTTCAAGGCCATTTGGCTGTTAAATATCTCCATAACAAATAAATCCTCATAACTAATACAAATGCAGACAAATTGCTTTAAATGTGCCCGTTAAAATTTAGTCCAAATAGGTCAGCTACTTAGTCTGTAAAAATATTGCATTTTCCTTTGCTTGACTGATCTGTTGCAGTAACGTGCTGGTGGTGCTAAATTATTTTTTGTTGTTGTTTGTTTGTTTTTTGGGAGTGCACATTTTAACGTATTACACTGATCATAAATATAAATCTGTAGACATTAACATTCCACAATTAGATATGCCTCATGAGAACATGACACTTCCTCATTGATGCCACTCAAATGAAGCTTCTCCTTTAAAATATAAATTAACACAAAGCCTTGCTTATCAGTAATGCATATCAGCTTCAGGGTTTACCATAATGTCCCTTTGTCTCATTTTTCTAAATTATGTTTTAGTGGGCCAGACTCAGCCAACTGACACAAAATACAGGGATCTCCACTCCTGTACCAGACTTCATTTTTGAGTTAGAATACTGTGAACAGATGAAGTGCAAGTTTGAGAAGACAAGGGCAGGGAGAGACATTATCTATGCATTCCACGGTAGCCGTCTGGAGAACTTCCATTCCATAATTCACAATGGTTTACACTGCCATTTGAATAAGGTAAGTGGCTTTCGTGTCTGTGCTAAAAAAAAAAAAATCTGTCATGCTGACCAAAGAAGAAAATTGCATTTACTTATACATTGGTTAATGTTTGGTTTTTGGATGCGATGGTATATTTCCTAAGACAACCAAATTAGCTTTGAGCTCTTCTTGCTACAACTTTTGCTTGGAGGTCTTATTGCCATTGGTGGATCTGTTTCTTATCAGTCCGTGTTTAGATATTATGTCTGAATACACTGATTACAAAGCCTGTGTTATCTAACTGTTGGGATAACATACTGCTCATTTTATGCATATGTTTATTTTAATCTTACATGAGGATTCTCTGACATGTAGGGAAAAATGTAGCGAAGTACACACAAAGCACTTTGCTTGCACAATTGATGGACATCTGTCCAAAACATCCTGTTTTTAAATAAGGGCCACCTGATTGACATGTTTTTTCACAGAATGAATGACCTCACTAATTGAACTCCACACTGCTATTATTTTTGAACACTTCTCTTTCAATTAATTATTCAATTACAAACTCAGGAGCATACATATCATAAATGTTGGGTCTGTTGGTTTTCTATGACTGTTACACCTACTGGTAAATTATTTGTCAATGTCGTAATATGATTTCTATCAAAAACAATGATTGATCTGGTTAGTGTACAGAGCATTTTCATCAGTTTTGTAATTAGTCAGTTATGTGTTTTTTTCTTTCCAGACATCACTGTTTGGGGAAGGCACTTACCTCACTAGTGACCTTAGTATGGCAATTCTGTATAGTCCCCATGGAAATGGATGGCGTGAAAGTGTACTTGGGAGACTTCTAAGCTGTATTGCCCTATGTGAGATCATTGATCACCCAGATGTTAAGTGTCAGGTGAAGAAGAAAGGTAATGGGCTACAGATTAAAGAGAAAATGCCCTCTATGATTCATTTGTTCATTAAGGTTCACTAAATGCCTTCTATCATTCAGTTGTTCATTAAATTTCACTAAAACTTATTTCTTCTAAATACCTAACTTTTTTTTTTTTTTACTTTTTGTTCTTTATGTTTTACTCATGAAGCGTATTCTTTACTTATTACTCATGAAGCTTAATCTTACAACAACTTGAGACAATATCTATTGAAAAGAAAATAATATATGTCTAAGATTCTGAGAGCCTTGACCGCCAGCGTTTGAGGGCAAGGAACAGCGAGGGAGGTGACGTACCTGAGAAATATTTTGTGGTCACCAATAATGAGCTGCTGAGGGTAAAGTACCTGCTGGTTTACTCCCAGAAAAGAAATAGAAGCAGGTGAGACAACATTTATTTGTTTGTATTAATTGCAAATAGACAAGGATGTTTAACCTACAAATATACGTACATAAAATACAGGAATGTTCACTGTTTTAAAGATAAAATGTATTTTGAAATATGTGGTGCCTTGAAATCATCCTGTATTTATTGTTTAGCCAAGGATTATTTGCGGAACTGAAGTAATAACATTAGGTTCATGGAATTGTTGGATGACTTTTCTGTTTATTTCCTGATTTCAGACATGTTCAAGGGACTTCATGGCTGGTCAGACACCATTTTGGCATCATGATGGGCCTCTATCTTCTGCTTCTCATATTTATCGGTGCCTTCAACTCTGCTACTTTTCAATCGTTTTGGCATAAAATGTTCCGGTGATCCATATTGCCAATGTTACCTATTGAAAGTGCCTTTTTTGGAGTCACAAAGACTTGGTTTAAGACTGATGATAAGGGTAATGCTCAGGAATCTCTGATCATTTTACTCCACCTTATAGTATGTATTCATTATGCCAGAGGCACCAGCCCTGATCTATTAGTAGCCTTTGATACTTAGGCAGTTTATGCATTTATGCATGTAAAGTTTTCTTCTTTCTGAAAACATTTATCGAAAGTGGGGATATGGATCTGTTTGCCTAGTATATGGGCTTTTGTAATACTGTGGCATGTAGTTCTACTTGTGTAGAATGATGGGAATGTTATAGTAGCTGTACAACCAAATTATGAGGGACAGAGTCATGTCCTGTCTTTACCTGCCTTTTCAGCAATGTTAATATACTTAGTTTTGCTATTTAATGGTAATGTTTAGGGACCACAATGATTACTATAAGGGCAAATCCAGACTTTCTTTACTCAGTGTAGCAGTTGACCTATTATGTTAGAGCTTGCTAAGGTTCTGTTTTAACTTTAGGCATCTTGTAATGAGTAAGGTTATTATAATGAATCAATGACTTTAAAGCATATTTTATAAGAGCAAACAGTTTTCGTAAATTCAGCTGTATCACTATTATTAATAAGTTCCAAGTTATTAACCTTTTGTATTGAAGAGCAAAATGTGTACTCTGAACAGTTCATTCTGGGACTTGACTTAGTCCATATTGCTCAATTCCAAAAAAACCTGCTAATTGAAAGAGAAAATGTCTATTCCAGATTTAATTAATATGACATGAAATGATGCACATAACACCTTGTCACTTTATATATATGGACTCATATGCTTTATGGGTTTATGGGCCCATAAATATAGGCATATTTTCCGTAGATAGACCTATAAAATAGTTTATACTCAAATCAATAAATTCATATCCTTCTCATATTTTAATGTGTTTGAGTTCCTGTGCAAAACTAATAATATTGTCTTAGATGCTGTCCTGTTTTATGGTACCAGTTACCCTAAAGTATGTGTCTTTATTCATTGTTATCAGTTATAAAAACAGCACCAATATATAGTGACTGATAAAAGTATGTCGCAAGCTTTGATCTCTGATAATGCAGCCTCATTAATGTGTGCTGTAAGGTTGCACTTATTGTTAGTGTTGTTGTGTATTTATACAAGAGAGCGAAGTTAAAAATGTCCAACAAACAAACAAAAACCCTATATAACCTTATATTTCGGATTTAATGTATTCGAAGGATATTTTCAGCTGTTATAAAACTTAAAAGTTAAAAATACAAGTAGTACAATGAAGTTAGATCTAATAACAGTAAATGAAAGGTTATAATAAAGATATATTTTTGTTTGAATGGTGCTTTTTAATTTGATTTTTTTTTCATCTAGAAAAGATGTTTACAGTCAATACAGAGAACTGATAGAAATTCTGGTGTTTGCCAACATGTGAAAATTGGCTTGTACCTTATAAATCCATAAACATGTCAAAGGAGTAGAGATTTATTAGAATTAACCATTTATTCTCTGAATGAATCATGATATAAACCAGACATCAAAAGAAAAGTGAACAGGCTGTGCTATTGTAAGTCAATTTTTTTCCCCCTGGCTCATAGAAGCGTGTCTTATTGCAGGTCTATAAACCCACTGTTACTCAGTAACAAGCCATCCTGTGTAAGAGACTGTCTCAGGTGGGCACCTCTCTCTCAGGGGTCAGTGTGTACCTACCCATTGAACTATCTAACCTTATCAGTCTCATCAAGAACTTACGCATACACTGTAAGGAGGACAAAGATACTTTTTTTCAAGATCAAAGGGGTGAGCAGTGGATCATTGGCAAATAATAACAGTCAAAATCAATTGACTGTTGAATGTGCCAAAATGTATATTTTTTTAACTTTCCAAACCAAAGCATGTAGCTATGAATTACAGTGGTCGTCATTTATGTAAGACTGCAGACTTCTCAATTGTTTATCAAAATATGATATATTCTGATATGATAGACACTCATAAATCTATGAATTTACATCTATACAAAGCATTATTAAAACATCAAACATGAACATTTTTCTAAACAGAACAACAATTAAAACAGTTACAAGATTACAATAATTAATAGTTCGTATATCAAAAACAGCTGCCTTATGTGCTACATTTTAAATCTGGGCTGGTTCTTGTGCAAATGCATAATTAGTTTGCTTCATTTGGACAGGCAGGGGCCAAACACACAAAGTATCCTTCACTGTTGCTCTGCTGGACAAAACACAAAGTATCATTCACTGTTGTTCAGATAGACAAAATTGGCAAAATTAGAAAATTACATTTGTTGACAAATACAAACATTTTACTGTAGGTGTAGCTCATTCACCTGTAGGTTTTGATGGCAGACTGCAGGTTTCTGTGCTCCCAGGTGGCTGATCACACACCTACCAAAGCGATGTAGGCAAACATGGTCTGTTTGAGCACAGGCCTGGGGACACACTGGGTGTCTTAGAACCAAACAACTGGAGCAGGTAGTGTGTTGACAGAAGCCCCCACATTCCCGTTTTTGCATGGACACAGACCTGCAAGGTCAAACATGTAGTAATTAATATAATTTTTTCGGTCAATTGAAACATAACTTTGTGCTACTGGGACGTTTAATTTTCAGTATTATAAAACATGCTTAGTTGAGATTAAAGTGACGCAAATGGTCTTTACATAGAGCTACCTTGCTGAGCATATTTCATTAGGGTTTGCCTGGCAGAATTCCCATGTGCAATCTGGGCGACAAGTATCTTTCTGGAGGACTTCAAATACTATATGGACACAAACACAAAAGATAAAAAAAACATCTTCTTAATGTCCTGTTGTATATCACCAAGACAATTAAAACCATGAATAAAATTCATAATTACACCATTTAAAAATGTGGACCCTGAAATATTGTCAAAAGTTAATTCACAGGTATAGTGTGGAGTGAAAACTACATAGATATCTTGTTTTACAGTTCTTTGAGAAGTTATGAAAGGATCTTGCACCATATATATCTTTTACATCTCTAATTTCCCTGCCTAAATGCATAATAAATTAATATCAGATGAGTGGAGCCTGCAGAAAGAGCATGTGTGGCCTTTACATATCTGCCCATTCTATGAGAAGGGTCATGAATTTCATCACTATGTATAAAGACAATTAAAGGCTTTTCTTTTATGAGAGGTTAAGATCAAAGGACTCCATGAATACTTTATCTCTTTTCACAGTTCATAAATTAAATTAACCCTAGTGATGATACCTTTAATAATATGAGCAATCGACAATAACCACACTGCAAAGATAAGCATTAAGATGTGCAAAATTAAGTGTTCTCAAGTAGCCTGGTTCAACACAATGCATATCACTTTTTCAATACTCAGACATACGAACAGACTTGTTACCTACCTGACTTGCAGATCCCTTTACGCTCTGCTTGTGGCTGGCTGTCAGTGGGGTCCTGGTACATGCACACCAATCCTTCGTCACACTTTCCCAAGTAGTCCCACGCTCCTCCACAGTTCTCCCCAGCCAGTCTGGCACACGATGGACAGCAGCCACAAATGCCTGTTGTAACCCCGCCCTTACACTGCAGCTTCAGTGCTTGACGAGGAGAGCAGTGGATGCGCTCACAGGATGGACAATGTAAGGCTTGGAGGATCTGAGACCCAGGTCTGGTGCTCTCTGACCTGGTCGTCTCCACAGTCATTATGGCCCCAACCACCATCAGACGTAGCACACAGAAATTCATCTTCATGCTGATGATATGTGATGGCTTCAAACATTACCTCCTTTTATATTAATGTACTAACATTCAAGACCTTCACTTTACACACACAGACACACACACCCACACACATCTTTTACATTAACACTTGCAAAACCCCCACCCTCCCTAACAGCCAATGATGGAGTATTACACTAAGCTCTCACTGTTAATTATCCTCTAGGTCTTATCTTTACAATCTCTCTGGTTTGTTTTTTTCCCTTGAAAACCATTTCTTCCTTTTGAGCAATTTTAGATAAGTTGGATCGGAGGGAAAAGAGTAGACTCTTTGTCATGTTTGTCACATGACCAATAGAGAAGGGCAATTCAGGGAATGATCAAGATAATCACCCTGCTCTAACAAGGACATTGGCAGGTTATCTGAGAAAAGTGTGTATGCACATTTTCACAAGTTACTATGGTTGTAATAAAATTCCATTCACTCTAGAGCTCATGACTGACAGATGTCTGGAAGGTCAACACCTTGACCAGTATTAAAGGTGTTTATCTTGGATGCATTACATATTTCATTTTATGAAATGCTATTGCGAAATGTTATCACAAATTAAGATCCTAAAAATTATACGTCTACTAAAATACAGTAGGTGTAAACACCAAATTGCAGTATTGTAACCTCAGTATATAGAAATTTTATAGTAGACTGTGTTAAAGACCAGTAAATGCTTGATATTTTATAGTGCTCTGTACATTGAAGAGAATACAATGATTTACTTTTTGAGGAATTTATTAAATTATATCTTTATAAAACACTGCAGAATCTTATTATTTGCTTCACTGACTTTTAATCTCAATAGAGCAAATCTGTTATTTAAAAACACCAAGTTCCACCTGAATAGATCTTATTCCTTTGCAAAGTAACCACACTAATATTCTTAATTTCTCTTGTAACAAATCATACCCACTTGCATGGTTAAGATCAAATGAGTGACTGCATAAACAAACATAATAAATTGCAAATGTAACATGTTGACAAAATCTGCTTTAGAAAACGTCAGATGAATATTTTGCAAAGTTGAAATGCATCTTACAATATGGAATATTTTAAATGTCCTTCAAAACAAAGCACCATGATGCTGTTTGATGATTTCCATGGAGTACGGAATATTCCTTCTGTCTCTGCAGTTGGAAATATGTGTTTTATCAGGACACTACACTCGACAGTTTAGGTTTAATGCATCTATATAAACCAGTACAATATCACTTAAGAAAATTTTAAATAATTGTGTACACAACTACAATATGTGACTGCTTTTAATGACAATCACTTCCATTATGGGCTGTTTTTTTTTTTGTTTTTGTTTTTTTAGCAAAAGTGGTGAACAGTAACATTCAATACTTTGTCTCGTCACAATGCAAGGACAGCCTCCTTAGAAATACAGGCCCAAATGTAATCAAAATACATGACATATAGACTTTTTTGGATATTTGCATAGAACGTCATATTTATTTCCAAGTTGTAGCAGTTTCAAAGTTGAATACTGTCAATTCTTTAATAGAATATCTAGTGAAGCTGCTCATAGACATCTGTCATTTTTCATTTTTACTTTCTGGTAGAGACTTTTAGAAGAGGATATTACCTCTCATCAGTTTTCCCCAGGAAACACTGGAATGACCTACAGTCAATATAAATCAGTAAAAATACTGTTATATTTCTGAGAATAATCCACTTAAGCTTACGCTAGTGTGTGTTACATGGGATGACGTTCAGTTTTCTAGCATTGGCTCTGGAAGTGGGTCTGGCTGTAAGAATAGGTCATGCTGTAAAGGCGGATGTCTCAGCAAACGAGGA
Source organism: Sternarchorhynchus goeldii (assembly GCA_028565775.1). NCBI lineage: Eukaryota > Metazoa > Chordata > Actinopteri > Gymnotiformes > Apteronotidae > Sternarchorhynchus > Sternarchorhynchus goeldii. The sequence continues at coordinate 4,555,572 of JAOXYF010000007.1, read as the reverse complement.
ACACAGTAGATTTTTCAGCCAGGGTCACATAAAGTCCTCATAGTCTTGTACATAACCACCATCAAATTCACCATAGTCAGCAAGATCATCCTTCATCTTGGCTTTTAAACCACCTCCTGGTAAAACGCCTTTCTTTTTCTTCTTTCCTTTATTTTGCTGTTAGATTACATATGTAATAAACAGTCACAAATAAAGCAACAACAAAGATTTACACAACAGAACATCCAAGTTTTTGCAAAAAAAAAGTAAAACTTAACAGCAGTTTGGTGCTACACTACATTCCCAAATCCCATTTACACTAAATAGGATTACAGAACGATAACCGCCATCATATGAATCAAAATGTGTATCAGGTACATTTTGGAATAAATTCTACCCCACTCTGTTATAGTGAGGTGGAGCAGCAGTAGGAATTTAATTCCTTCCCAGAAGTTTTGAATACAATATTGTTACTACGTAACTGGATGGTGAAATATTTTGGGTTTGCTCCTACTCTTGCACATTACATTTGAAATTAAACATTGGACATGTTAAAAAAACAGTAGTGTAGTATATATAAATGAAACATGTTTTAAAAAAGGTAGTGTAGTATCTATAAATGCCAGCATACCTTTTCTTGCCTCTGTTTCTCACTGAGCAACACTGTGAGTGAGTTGTTAATTTTCTTCAAGTCTTCAACTTCCACTGTGACATAAACGACATACAATAACATCTACATTTGTAACAAGAATCCAAATTAACATAGAGATAAGAAAATAAAATGTAACAAATACTCACATGAAAGACACAGGTCTCTAAACAGTGACTCTAAAAAGCTGGAATAGTGTATTGACTTTTCATATGGAGTTATTTTATCTTTTAGCAACCGCTCAAATTCTGTGAAATCATCTTTGGAGGAAGGGCTCATGGCATCTATTCCTGTTACATTATTTGATACAATTCCTAGAGGGGAGAAGACATACAACACAAACAACAACCCCAAAGAAAAAAACAAACATTAAACATTCAAAGTTAAATTAACTGACAAATAAAAGTTACAATTCTGAAGGAATTAGAATTATGTACTCACCAAAAGCATCTTTTGCTAGTTCCAAGTCTGAATCTTCTTGAAGTTTCTTCACTCTAAGCTTTTCTGCTAACTCTTCCTCTGGAGTGCACTCTGTGCTGTCTTTAGACTCCTCTAACTGACACATAAAGCAATTATCAGCTTACAACAGCAGATTTCTGGGGGCACCACTGCTTCACCTTTTAGCTTATACTGATCAAACCACTAGATCTGTTTCACAGAATAAGAATGAAAATAAAAGTATTCTTAAAAAATATATGAATAACTTAATTCTCCTATTCTGGGATGGCTGAGAAATATACAGTTTGCCTAGTACATCATAAAAGAGTTCTTCCTTCTCATTCAACTTCCTTCTTATATAAGGTTGGCAAATAAACACATCCCAATAAAGTCAATAAAAAAAATAACCCACTGACTCTTTAAGGGCTCACTTGGTGCTACCAGACACAAAAACAGAAATTTAAAGTGAGAAGCACTTTTAAAAAGTGGGACACTGACTTTGAATCAAACCTATACACATTTATGAGGTCATGTGCAAGGAGAAATAACTTCATAACTGTTTTAATAACTGATGCAATTGCAACAATTATTTATATCCAACACAGCACCTGTTTTTTGTTTTAAATAAATTTTCAATTGACCATTATTTATTATATTGACACCTTATACTGTTGTACATACGAGTACAACCACACATTTGTTCACTCTGATTCACATATGTACCATATTACCACCTGGCTGAGAATAGACTACTACTGGGAAAACTGTAAGTCCAGGAAACGAAGCCATGGCTGTTTCTTCCCTGTATAATACTGATCACAGTCCAGCATTAACATAGCAACATAGAAATGAAGTTACTTACCTGCTTCCGAAGTTCCTCTTGCTTTTTCTTTTGTAAACTTTCCTTTTCTTTGATTTTTTCACCAAGTTTTTTCTTTTCGGTAGGCTTTGCCACTGTGATTGAGAAATAAATAATGTCTGAGCTAAATCAGAGATAAAAATCAGAATTTAACATAATTTTACATAAACTTTCAATCCACCTGCTTTCGTTTCTGTCACTTTTTCTTCTTCCTCTTCTTCATCATCCCAATTATCCTAGATGAAAACGCAGTTACAACTATGGGAAAAACCATGGATGCTAAATGACACTTCATGCACTCATGTCAATTTTTTTGTAACGGATGAATGTGCGCCAGCAAAGGGATTTTTGGAACAGCCTAGAACCAATAAAGCGGCTTGAGACTGTGTACCTGTCTCAACTAGCTAACAGTAAACAGCATGTTGCAATTAAACATAAAATGTACAATTCTGAACCACCCGTAGATAGAGAGTTAGCTAGCTACTGTACTCATAAATGTTCATTACTGTCGCTTTCTCAATAACGTTACAGCCAACATCACATTACGCCATCAGTTTGGGATCCTTAACTAAGATAGGTGAGCTAGTTAGTCAGCTAGCCACGATGTCAGCTAATCGTCTACTTAAGCTTGCTAGCTAGCAATTTGCCTCACTAACGCCGGCAATCGAGTGGGAGACACGCTTCTCTGGTTGTCAGTCCATGCTGAACAATGGAGGGAATAAAAAAAAACTAGCTTCGGCATGTGGTAAAGGTTACCGGCTAGCTAGCTATCTTGCACCTTAGCTAGCTAGGTTAGCTAGCTTGCTAAGTTACTAACTTTTACATCTTCGTCCTCATCCTCGCCTTCCCATTTGTCATGTACTGCCGCCTTTTTAATAGGCTCCTCTGGCTCGAAACTGTCAGCATCTAGGACATAAAAGACAGTTTTAAATTAAACGAACTATTGGAACCATGTTACAGTATGTACATATTTCGAAGTATACAGGTCCATTAAAAGTCTGAATAAAGAGTAGCGATATTATTCTCACCCCAAGAATCGGCATCCGCCATTTTGCAAGGACCACTGGAACAGATAGAGTGAAGTGCACGTCACTCAGTAGCATGACTTCCTTTGGTAAACTCTGTAATTATTTCAAAAGTAAAGTACTTTATAATATTTAAAGGTAAACGTTATTTAATATGAGACGTGGGGTTTTGTGTCTTGGATATTTTCAAAGTGTGTGATATATTCGCATGTCTTACTGTAACCATACATTCCTTATAAATGTAGTTTATTGATTTATGTAATCGTTTACAAGGTATTTGCTTAGGTGTTTTCTTTATTGCTAAAATAAGTTTTAAAACGTTGTCTATAACAACAGTATTTAATTTATGGATATTTAGATACACACTTGGATATTTTCAAAGTGTGTGATGTATCCGCATGACTTACTGTAACCATACATTCCTTATAAATGTAGTTTATTGATTTATGTAAGCGTTTACAAAGTATTTGCTTAGATGTTTTCTTTATTGCTAAAATAAGTTTTAAAACGTTGGCTATAACAACAGTATTTAATGCTTAACACTTAAAAACACCTAAATTTATGTGAATCTACAATGCACTCAATATTTTTGTGAATAAGGCCCTTCATTTCCTGCTTTATTCCTAGATATGAATTCCACTTAGAAATGAATGATGCATGGGAGTTATTTACGATTCTTTGCGTCTGTAAGATTACTTTTATTTTGATCCTAAACATCTTTTCCGGATTTCAGTATTAGCCATCTATTTAATGCTGCTAGCTTCATGCAAGTCGCCTGCGGTCCCGCGCATACCGCTGCAATGGAATGATTATTGGGAGTGATGGTGCTCAGACATCAAAACATTTCCTTCTGCTTGTCTCATGGTGTCTAAAGTAAGAAGTACATTAAAATAGGTGCAAATTTATTTAAATTAAATTACATAGTGAAATGAATTATGCAATATTCGCTTGCATAAACATATATATTTTAACTGTCTCTTTAAGATAGGCTTCTGAAGCTCTGTCCCGGGATGCTGAGGGTGTGTGTGCAGGCTGTATCCACGTTCCAGTGTCTCTGCCAGAACCACAATGTTCGCAGATGCCTAAGCAATACAACGGCAAACCTCAGAAAACGGCAAAGTCATTTTAGACTACTAAGCTGCCTGTGGTAAGATCGCTCAAAACTATATTTAGCTGGGTGAAAAGAAAAACATAATAAGGTATGTAATTATAACAAATAAGTCATGTTTTAAGAAGCACTGCGATCTATGTCGTAGGGATGAACAGAAATTACGCGCGCATTTAAGAGAAGAACGGGCCGATTGCGGCAAAAGCGAAATGTAGGGATTATGTCTGTAATGGCTCGTGACGCATTTATAAAGTAGCCTAAGGGTGAATTTTTGAAAAAAGCATGTGAGTGTAAGAGTGTGCATCCTTGTAGCTATGTAGCTAGGTCTGCTGTCTCTTCCTGACTATGGCATGCATGTTAATCTGTTAAATGCTTATGAGTGCTCTCGACTAGTTGCTGCAGGTTTCTAATAATTTTACAATAATTGCAGTTTAGTTATAATTATAAAGTGTATTGTTTTTAAAATAATTTTTGCAACCTGCACATTGTTGCAACTTCACATTTGACATCTTTAAATTAGAAATATTTGTGTATGTGTGAGTGTGTGTAATTCTGTGTGTTTTAAATTGGGAAGAGGTATTTACAAAAGCAACTCTGACACAATGAATATTGCAGTAGCTAAATCAGTGTTCATACTACCTCCCTGTGAGCTAACGCAGCCAGCTGACCATGTTTTACTTAGGTTTTTTGAAATGAACACAGAATTCAACTTTTCATTTTTTGTATTTCAAATACATATTTTGGTTACATTAACATTCATAGCAGGATCTCTTGTCCAGAGGGAGGTGCAGAAGGGCTTTGTTGTCTTCATGGAAATGTCCGTTATGCAATTATATTAGGCCCCAGAAAGGGACCATTTAGCTATACACTGTGAGAGTAAATACACTTTAAAAATGTGTTTTTTATGTACAAATTATGTACTTGGCATAACAGAATGAAAAGTTCTAGAAACACATACATACACATACAGTTCTAGAAACACATATATACATTCTAGTTCTAGAATGAAAAGTTCTAGAAACACATACATTTCAGAATTTATTAGTATTTGGTATTAGTACTGATAGTCATTATGTCCAGTGACTGTGGAGGAAAGTCTATGACAGTCAGAACTCATTCTTTGGTCTTCAAGTAAATATTGCACTTTAAGTGGTTTATACACTGTAGAATAAATCTTTCACCTGTTCTTCTCCTTATGTAAACCGTTCTGTTATTTCCATAAATCTCAAACTTGGATTCATCCATAAACAGGACTTTCACCAGTCATCTGCTGTGAAATATTTGTATGTTTTAGCTGTTTAGTATTTTGTCTTGTTTACCTTTCTGAGAAGTAGTTTAGAGACTGCTACATGTCCTTTGAGACCATTACTATGTATCCTGACTGTAGTTTTGCTGATTTCAGTCACACTCTTTATTCAGCACATTCTATATCTGTGCAGAAGTTGCAGTTTTGCTTCTCAAAAAAAGTGAACAAAGCTTTATATATTGGTCTTATGATGATATGTACTTTTGGTCTGGCTTATTATGGTTCAGATGCAAATTATCCTGGCTTGGCAAAGAAACCAGTTTTGGCAAAGCGATTTATAGTGTTAAATATAGATTTATATTGCCTTATTAGAAACCTTCAGTTTAGCCATGAAATATTTTACTTCTGACACAATCACTTAATTCTGGTGCCATAGTTTAGTGTAAAATGATCTGCTGAAAAACTGAAGCATGCCCATATTTATAAAAACTGAAACATGCCCAAATATTTATAAAAACTGAAACATGCCCATATTTATTAAAGGTGAACATTGTCTAAAAATGTATTATCCTCAACAAACTTTTAGTGAGTAGATCAGATTTGAGTGTCATCTGAACACATTCTTTACTGGAAGAAAAGTGACCTTTCGTACAAAGGAATTGACACCATCAGTTTCACAAAGTTTTTCAGTTGTGCCAAATACCAATAAAGTCTGAAATTCCTATAAATCTTCCAAAGATTTATTTCAATTCAGTATTTCTTTCAGTCTTTAAGATTGTTTTAAATTGAAGAGAAATGCAAATTAGAATATTTTCACTAATGGTCTCTTTGTACTTAATGAATGAATTATTGATTATATTGCTTTGTTAATCTCTTGTCAATTTCTTGTGTTGTTTCCCCCTTATCACCCCTGTAACCTAGGGCTATTCTGAATATTTATTTTTTCTCCATTTTCAAAAACATTTGTCCACATCATCAAGATTTTTGAAAATATCTCTGCCCACTCAAAAATGCCCTCAGACATTCAGAAATACCCGTTCCCAAATGGTGCTCTTCGCCCTGCAATCCTCCTCAAAGTGGTGACGTCCAGTTTGGTGACGTCAACGGCATGCAGACCTATGGTTCAAGCGTCCTTAGGAACGCTGTGTTTACAGCATGGATATTAGGCAGATTTGTGATACTTGCATGATAGTGCTTGCTGTTCTCAACTAATAACCTTTAATGACTAGTAATAAATTAGTAAAGAAATGCATAATTTGCGTTTGAATATTTTTTTCTCTGCCATGATGCTCAGACTGCTTGATACAAAATAATCCACTCTGATTGGTGCTCGCCTGTATCTCACGAAATCTTGGGTCATTGGCTGCTTCTGAGCCTGCATCATTGTGGTTCTCACTGACGGCAGCAGTAAGGTTACATAGAGGGCACTCGTGAGCACGCTTTGATTGCCAAAATGAGAAATGGGACACACTATGTCCTCGTAGTCCTTGTGTTCATGTGCATTTGTGGACTGCAGGACTACGATTGCATCATTTGGAAATGGACTGATATTGACAGGTGATCTCATCTCTGTTGATCTCCCTGTGATATAAGGTCAGAGCAGTTCATGCAAAGACATAATCTGGATATCCAAAAACATTCTTGTCACACTTCAGCAATAACAATTTCTTTCTCAAAACTGGCTAAGGTTTGTGTTTAAAAACAGCACAGTGTATTCTGGCTGGACTGCAGTGTAATGTACAAGTAAAGTGAAGTTTAGTTGTGAATATGTAATTAATCCCCAGTTTGTAGCACAAACAGAAGTAACCCAGTGGTTTGCCATGTTAGTTTTCATGCATCCTCAGTTAGACAGAAAACAGTAATGACAGAAACAGACATGCAGAAGTTGACGTGTGTTGTTAGTGTTTCAAAAACTTGTCTTTTTCCTGTTCACACAGCCAGACTGAAACCAAGTTTGGAAAAGTCTCCACCCTGTAGGGTGCAGGACATGTCCATTTTGGTGACCTAAAACGCAATTTCCATACAACAGGGAGGCCCAAATGTTGATAAAAAACCAGAACATTCAGTTTCTCAGTCTGAAATCTAAATCTAATCCTTATGTGGTTGTTTTAAATTACTGCATTCCCATAATACATTAAATGCAAATAATTTAGATCAGAATAATTCCAAACAATCTTACCCATGTCAAAAGTATACTTTAATTTATGTAATGCTGGGAAAACCAAAAAATATAATTTATTCCTAAATGAGCACATTATTTTGCTATGTTACTTAATGATACACTATATTGCCAAAAGTATTTGCTCACCTTCCTTGACTCACATATGAGTTTAAGTGACATCCCATTCCTAATC
>JAOXYF010000007.1:4522501-4547814 GCA_028565775.1 Sternarchorhynchus goeldii | reverse complement strand
GTCAGGACTCTGTGCAGGCCAGTCAAGTTCATCCACACCAGACTCTGCCATCCATATCTTTATGGACCTTGCTTTGTTGCACTGGTGCACAGTCATTTGGATGGGTGAGCGAATACTTTTGGCAATATAGTGTAGATGTATCCCTTCAAATTCTTTCAAGTTTATTCTCTTCCAAAAAGAAAAACAGATTTAGAACCTGTTGGGGCTTAAAAATCACTCTATATTTTAACATCCACTTCTGTTTTCTTATTTATATTTGTTCTCATATTAAGAATCCCAGATACACAAATCATTTAATGTGTTGTGTAGTGAAGCCCTACAAGGGACTAGACACACAGAGTATTGGGTAAGCATTCTGCAGTCATTATTGATCCATGCAGGAAAACAGTGCATCTCATCAGAGGAGAGAAATCACTGTAGTCTACAGAAACATTAGAATGTATACCTTTCTTGCTGAGATGTGTTGACATTTTATTTTGACTAGTTGCATAGATTTGTTTAATGATATTTATCCATTAAATGAATCAGAGATATGCACAGATAAACCCCATGATCAAACAGTACAGTTCAGCTTTCACATTTTGAATGTTGCTGTCCTGACACTCTAGTGCTTGCTTTGTAATTCACTTGCTTAACTTTGCAGCACTGAAGAAATCCCACTTGTGTGGGCTTACTGAAGTCAGTTATGGCTCTCAGACAAGGCCAGGTATTCAGGACCAGTGTGCCAGAGCCCAGTACTCCACCAGTCAACTCTCCTATACGACTGCAGAATGAGAAATCCTCCATAGACAGACCAGTTCCAGAAGAACCTCAAAGCAGCACCATGGAAAGCCAATCAAGCACACCCATCCCAGCCAGCGATGGTTCTGTCTCAGGAGATGACTCCATCTGTGGTGAGAGCCCTGTTCAGCCTATCAGCATGGAGGAGGACTCACTGTCTGAATATGATAATGTCAGGTCAGAGGAGGAAGAGGAGCAGGACCATGAGGAAGATGAGGAGCTGCGTACTGATGCTGATGGGATGACCTACTATGTTCACTGTTGCCCTGAGGATGAGAGCTATATGGAAGGGATGGACTGTCACGAGGGCACTGATGGCTGTGACAGGCCTGGCACTTCCAGGGATCCAGATGGTGGGCGGAAGCCAGTTGGAGCCTGGTCTCAGTCTGAGGGCTTTTATGAAGTACTGCAGCAAGACAAGGAACAGCTGATGTACAAACGCCCTGAACTTATCACTGAAGCTACCTTCATCCAAGCCCCCATGGCTGAGGATGAAGAAGATGAGGAAGAGGCAGAGGAGATAGAAGATGATGATTATGAAGAGGAGGAGGAGGAGGAAGATGAACAATATTTTGTTTATGAGGGAGAGAAGGCAGAAGAAGATCAGGATGAAATTCTCCACAGCCATTATGATTTCCCACAGGACAGTAGAAACCCTCATCGGGACTCAAGTTACAGTCAAGCAGAGAGGAGAGAAGGAGAGGATATGCCCAAGAGACGAGACACAAGTATCCCAGAAAACAGTAGAGATAATATTCAGTCATCACTGAATGGCCAGAGGGAAGGCATGAAAAGGGCCATCGGGGAAGATAAACCTGATTATGAAAGGGGTTATGACATAGGCAGTACTGATAGGAACAGAAACTGCAAAGGAGGTAATGGAGTAAATGCAATAACCAAATATGCAGATCCTGAGAACAGAGGCGACTTTAAAAAGACACACTCATGCAGAGAAAATGAAAAGGAGGAAGGAGATGAAAACAGTGACTGTCCTGAGGACAATATAGGCCGAAGAGAGAGGCATGCTCCCAGTAACTATAGAGCAAAAGCCAGGAGAGATGGACAAGTAGTAGGTTCTGAAGAAGAAGTGGATCAGATTGTAAACGGAATGAGGGCAAAACTGAAAGTAGGACTTGCGACCACTGGAACAAATGGGCCTGTGGTTGAACAGTCATGTGCTGACAGAGGGGTTCCAGACACACTGTCACTGACATCACACAGGAAAGAAAATGGACCCAGAGCACCAAACACAGCCATGCAGCCCCAAAACCCACAAACTTCAAAAAAACCTCAGAAAGACTTGACATCATCCGCTAAAGAAGAAGAGCTGAGGTCCAGTCAAGGGCAGGTAAAAAATTTCACAAATGTATTTACACAAAGGTGTCCAGACCATTTCAGTCTTCATATAAACACCTTCCTAGTAAAATTTATGTTCAAGAGACAGCTTTAGAATGAACATCTTAATTTAATGTCATGTCATAATCTCTTCAATCATGTTTCACATCACTCAGTGCAGCCCACAAAACAGCATGGTGAACTCACAATCTGTACCTAACACCAAAGTTAGCTACCGCAGCCTCTCTCAGGTGAGAAACTAGCTATGCTGGTTAACCTCAACAGCCAAGGTGTCCCTTCACTCCACCATGGTACAAAGGCTAGTCTGGAAATCTGCCAGCTAAATCATGTTCTTTGTCTTTTAGCAAGGGAAGAGAAATCCCTCTTTCCCAAGCTTTGTGGATGGTAAGCGTTTACTTACAAAATTATTTTTATAGAAAGTTTTTTTTTTTTCTAGAACAGTGAGAAAACAACATGAGTAAATACGTTTTATTATAACTAAATTAATTATTTTCTTTTCATATGTTCTTGTATCTCAATCTCTAATATGTTGCATAAAAATTGATTATTAGTAATGTATGGGATTACCATTGCATTTATTAGTAAAATAAATTACAAACATAAAACAGCTGATCGTAAAAAACAAACAAACATGGGCTACACTGAGAAAAGTTCTCATTTTTCTTTGTTCTTATGGCCAAGGCCTGGATTCAGGTCTTTGTGTCTCTCATTCAGTCCCAGGTCCATGTGAACCAGAAGATCTCATCGATGGGATCATCTTCGCTGCTAACTACCTCGGCTCTGCCCAGCTCCTGTCTGACAGAAACCCGTCGAAGAACGTGCGTATGGTGCAGGCTCAGGAGGCCGTGGACCGAGTTAAGGTACTCAAGAGGAGAACTGAGCTTTACGATGACCTTAAGGATGTGGTTAGAGAAAAACAGAAAAGTTATGTGAAAAGCAAGAAAAAAGGGGAAAAAGTAAGACAAGCTTTCCAGGTTTCTAGGTGGTACAAACTGTAAATGCATTTAGTTACTCGTTAAATATTAAATCAAAACATATCGATCTTTAAACCTTTCAATTATGATGACTGCTATCCAGGTGAGAAATTAGTTACTATTTTTTCTGTACCGTTATCTTGAGATTGCAATTTATTATTCTTATAATCTGAAGATAAGAAAAGTTGTCTTCTAGTGAGCACAACGTATTTCTTTCAAGGTGTCATATTGTACATAGATCGATGAACGCACACATTTTTACTTTATTTTAATCAGGAACAGATGCAAGAGGAAACAGAGTCACGTAAACGCAGATGTACGCAGGAGTACATGCATATGCTCACAGTGAACAGAAATAATGTCCTTTTCTCTGTTTACTTGCACAAAGCATTACTTTACTCATGGCTTTCTATGTTATGGCAGTTTATGGAGCTGGTCAAGCTCAGTAGACCTTACAGTATTCTTATTACATGTCCATTATTGAAAACTGACAAAGGAAATTGAGATATGCTGAAAAGCTCTATACACTGGGTTAGTCTACATAAGCTCTAGGCGTTCTAAAAGTATACATTTTCACTAGGAAAAGTCTGGAATTGTGGGTATTTTGAATAGTAAAGTTTTGTAATTTGTTTGTAATTTCTTAGTCTAGGATAAATAAAACTATTTGATATCTTGAGATAACAAGAAAAATAAGTGACCTATATAACAAAACAAACAAAAAAACTTTCAGGGCTTCATGCTTTTTATTGTTGTTGTTGTTGTTGTTGTTGTTTTCTTTTTGAAGTGTCTACTTTGTCCACTAGATGTCACTATAACACTTCTGTTTTATGTTTTAGTGTCTTGATGGAGAGACCCAAAGCCTGACTGAGGTTGACCTCTTCATTTCAACAAAAGCCATCAAAGTGCTCAATGCTGACACACAGGTCAACTATATTCACTAGAATTCACTATAAAAGTGTATCACTATCACTAAGAAAACGTAATATATTCACCATTTTTACTGACACCACATTGCAATTGCAATCTGCAATTACATTGCAGAGGATTACCACGCACAATGCCTATTAATACAGTGCAAATTAAAATGTGAATCTCAAGTATCTACAAAGTAGTGATTAGCCTAAATTAACCACAGTCAAACATAAAAGCAGCATATTGCCTAACTCTGCAATTCTTGGGTCGCAGGAGACGATGATGGACAACGCGCTCCGCACCATCTCCTACATCGCAGACATTGGGAGTGTGGTGGTGCTGATGGCTCGAAGACGCATGCCACACTCCACCTCGCTGGACTGTACCGAGACAGGCCACGGCACCAGCGAGGGCAGGAAACAGTACCGCATGATCTGTTATGTCTTCGAGTCTGAGGATGTAAGTTAAAACTGTGCCCTCATTTCAGATTAGCGCTTATATAAGAAAAATCTCAACATAGAGAGTGTTATTGGAAAATAAATATTCATACAAACCTAGAAGGTGTTCTGTGGAATGGGGTTCAACAAAAAAACGAAAACTCCATGGCACCCTTCATTAAATTACAAAACCTTTGTTTAGACATGGCTCTTGGCAAGAGTCTCTCGGCTCGTTTCAGCATGCGCCATCAACACAGGTGCAGTAAATAAGGCAAGATTCATAGGCTAATTACTAGAGGAGCGGTACAGATCTTTTCCCATTAAGCGTCACTGTGAGTAATACTCCAGATGTTCTTTATAATCTATTTAACTCTTTTTGCTACTGTATTGTATGTAGTTACAAGATACACTTTTCTACATGAAACTGTTCTTTGTAACAATTTCATGTCAACAATTTTTCCATAATCTAATTAAGAATCCATTTTTTTTATCCTCTGCAGAAATCTCCAGTTCACATTATTTTTCTTCATAATTCTGTTAACATAAATCCTATGGAGTCTTTGAACTTGTTCAAAAGATATATGGGGGTTTGCATGGGGGGGGGGGATATAATCTTTGATCATCTTTAAATCTAAAAAATAGTTTTCTTTGATCCCACAAAAAACATAATCAGTGTCATGAATTCACCATCCAAGAACATTTTGTAGTAGGATATAAGACAGGTCTCGTCCCATTAGTCTGCAAATAAAACAGCATAAGAAGGACTGTAACAAGACCCCCTAGCCTCGCCTTCACTTGCTTAAAGTGTATATCCTGGAACACAAACACATTATTAAATGTCTATTATTCATTGTAACAGTAATTCAGAGGGTGGCAAGTCTGTTTCAAATCTTGAATGATTTTGTTTTGCTTCCAATGCTTGTAATTGTTCAATATTTGGATGTAATGAATCTCAATCCATGGCTAGTAAAAATGATATACCTCCTGATTGTCACGTCTCGCCGGACACCCAGCTCCCAAACCACGCCCACCAATTCCCCATTACCTCGTTCCCAATACCCCGTGTATTGAGCACACCTGTCGCTCATTTCAGAAGGACTATTTAAGGACGCACAACACAGAGACTCATCGCTGTGCATTGGCTTAACTTGTGAACTGCTTCACAGCTGCTGCTTGTGTTACGCTGTGTTCTGTTCTTTGTGTAAGTTACTCTTTTCGCAGCCTCCCCGGTTTTGACCGGACCCGTCTGCTTGTTTACTCTTTTGAGCGTGTGTCTACGTTTGTATTTTGTGCGCTACTGGCAACCTTGTTGAATAAACCTTTTTTAAGCATGTTCCCTGTAGCGCTTACCTCTGCTCCCTCCACCCAGCTGTCACACTGATTTTTTTAAAAATTCTTGATTAAATTTGGAAACCGGTTCAGTAATGCTAGCATTGCCACTAATTACAGGTCAGTCTAGAGGATTATGCAAGTTCTTATTAATTTATTCATTTGTTTGGGATCATGTAAATGCCATACATGGACTTTCATTAAAAAGGATTCATTTTCTGTTATCCATGTATTTCCAGTGCTTGTGTTCAAATCTGCTGAAGTTCACTTTTCAATGTGTCAGTTGGGTCAAAAGTAAGGAGTTTATAATTGCTAAATTTCCTTCAGGATCAATAAAGTATCTACTCTGTATCCTCCAGTTTTCAATAAGCTTCTGTTATATATTTTACACCAAATAACCTTTATCTGATTGCTTGATAATTTTATAATTTTTCAAAGTAACGTTCATAGTAAAATGATTTAGGTTTAGGTTTAAAAACACTAGAGGTTGCATAAGAAACCTGAAATCTTTTCATCCAATATATTTCTGTTACATTCTGGATCCTCCCCCTCTGAATCAATTCTTCCTCACTTTCTGTTTTCTTGAACTCTGTGTGAATCCACTCTTATGTTTAAAAACGTTTTTTGAGGGAAGCTTATCACTGTCTCTTGAAATTTTTTCTTCTGATTAGATGAATGAGTCTTTAGCTAAGTGAATTAGCTGAATGAGTCTTTAGCTGAGTGAATTAGCTGAATGAGTCTTTAGCTGAGTGAATTAGCTGAATGAGTCTTTTCTTGGGTATTTCCTTGCACTGCATGAGGCAATAGATGAAGAGCCTACAGAATCCACGTGTAAAATCCTTTCAAAGGCTTTTAATCTCTTTTAAATTTGTTTAACATCTGTAATGTAAGAGCCAATTCTGTCCACGTCTCATTTGGATTTAGTGTCCAGTTCTTTCACTTTTACCTTGTCTTTCTATGCAGTGATTGTTCTCTCCATTTCCACTGAGTTTGAACTTGCAACAAATCCTTCTTAGATTCTTCTGTTAATAGCAGATCAGACCAAGTGAGCGTTTGTTGAGTATTGCTTACCATTTCTCCCAGAAAGTTCTTTTATCTTGTCCTCCATGTTTTGGAAACTTTAATTGTTAAGTCCTAGAGACTTGTCCTTTTTTTCCAGTAATCAGAGAGTCATTGCATTCAAATTTATCTGTGTTGAGTTTGAATTGTGACTCAAGTCGAGAGAGACCAGAACCATGTCTAAACAAAGGCTTGTTTGTTAATGAAGAGTGCCATTGAGATTTAGAGTTTTAGTTGCTTATGTAAATTAGATAAACATGTAATTTTCACAATGAAATTGGATTGTTTGCATTTTATTGTCTAGGCTGGCACAGCTTACTGTTTATTCTCCTCAAAACCCACATCTCTGAACCCCAATTCCAAATGTTTGAATTTTAAAATGGCAAATGTGTTCACAGATCCACTTAAGGCTACAATGCCATTTCTTATTTCTCATCTAACATATTTAAAACAATTCCATTATTTTTTTTACATGCCTGACCTTTCTAGAATAGAAAACATTTCTCTAGTTGCTCATGATATAACTATTTTCCCATGTAATGACTTAAGATGAGCACTCCCTCTGACTCTGTGTTATCACACTGAGTAGGTTCTTCAGGGCTAAACAGTCCCCCTCCTCTCTCCCTCTTCAGGCTCAGCTCATTGCACAGTCCATTGGTCAGGCGTTTAGCATGGCCTACCAAGAATTCCTGCGAGCAAATGGGATCAACCCGAAGGACCTCAGCCAGAAAGACTACAGTGACATTCTTAATACACCAGAGATGTATAATGATGACCTTATACACTTTTCAAACTCTGAAAACTGTAAAGAGGTATGGGGAGTCTTTCTGTATTATCAGTGCTTCGACTCTTGGTTTTTAAAATCTTTTGAAAACTCTGCATCTTGAAAGATTCCTGAAAAGCTCACGAATTAAAAAAGAATTGGTGTTATGTCCCTGCATGTACACATCCATAGCTCTTCCGTTGTCTCTTCACATCATTTCAATTTTACTCTTCCTGCCCTGCCTGTTCCTGACTTGTTGATCTTGGCCTGTCTTCTGTTTGTAGCTATACCTGGAGAAGCAGAAAGGAGAGATTCTGGGTGTTGTCATAGTCGAGTCTGGCTGGGGTTCCATCCTGCCCACTGTAATCTTGGCTTGCATGCTAAACAGTGGACCAGCTGCCCGTTCTGGAAAGCTCAACGTGGGAGATCAGATCATGGCTGTTAATGACACCAGTCTGGTGGGCTTGCCTCTGGCCACCTGCCAAAGCATCATCAAGGTCTTTTTACAACTTCTTGATTCATGCATTACATTCATTCTTATGTTAATACTTATTATGTACATTCTTATGATGTACATATATATATATAACACTTCTTTGTCTGACTTTTGTCAAGTGCCTGTAATGTCACAGAAATGTTGCAAACTCTTTTGTGGGTGACTTCTGAAGTGTGTGTGCATGCGTGTGTGTGTGTGTGTGTGTGTGTGTGTACGTGTATGCGTGTGTGTGTGTGTGTGTGTGTGCATGCGTGTATGCATGTATGCGTGTGTGTGTGTGTGTGTGTGTGTGTGTGTTTTTCAGGGTCTGAAAAGTCAGGTGCAGGTCAAGCTCAGTGTGGTGAGCTGCCCTCCTGTCACCACTGTGCTGATAAAGAGACCAGATCTGCAGTACCAGCTGGGTTTCAGCATACAGAATGGCATAGTGAGTGGGGGCCACAGATGTGTGTGAGAAGTGTGCGTGTGCGTGCGTGCGTGTGTGTGTGTGCATTTCAGCTGACTCAAATCACCATTGATCCATAATGCTGTATTTGTTGACTTGAATGAATCACTGTTCTCACAGATCTGTAGTCTGATGCGAGGTGGTATAGCAGAACGTGGAGGAGTTCGTGTGGGCCACAGAATCATTGAGATTAATGGACAGAGCGTGGTTGCCATGGCGCATGAGAAAATTGTCCATGCCCTCTCTGTGTCTGTTGGAGAGGTAAGAGTTTGTTTTAGACGAGCATTAGGACGCTTAGGTGGAGTTTGTACTGTGTTTTAACCAAACCTACATTGCTCCACTTTATTTGTCACGATTGTTTGTTTGTTGTTGTGATAGATACATATGAAAACTATGCCAGCTGTGATGTTCAGACTGCTGACCGGACAGGAGACCCCAGTGTACCTCTGATGGCAGAGCTGGTGCTCCGGAGGCTTTGTGGTGCTCTGTCCTGGTTGTGCAACTTCCAACATCTCTACACTTTTACTAACTTCCCTAGTCTCATGTACTGGTTGTGTTTGTATTCACCCAGTCCTATAAACGGAATAACTTTGATGTGTATCTTACAAATACAAGTGCAGATAGTTTACCAGTTCAGCAGTACTCCACAAAACAGAGGAAACTCACATCAGACTTTAGTCATTATTTCATCTGGCTGTTCAATGCATGCGCAGAATGTATGCTTCATCAAAGAAGAGAACAATTAGTGAAGCTTGTTACTCATTCTAATAGTGTGATGAGGCCCATAGAGAATAGTTAGGCAAGTGCTTTATTGAACAAAAGGTACAACAGACCCCAAATAAAAGAGGCCCTGCTGGATCAGAAACTAAGGGAGTTAAGTGATCACTGGAGCCATAAGCAATACCAGTCCCCTGGCTTTCTGTTCTGTGTTTTGGTCTTTGATCCTCAAGCTGATAGTGTCAGTCCTTTGAGGGCCAAGTAGTGCATGATCTTTGTATGTGTTCCATTAGGTTGAGCTGAAGCTAATAATACACTGACCAGATTCTCCAGTTTATCATAACTTCTAAACACGCAGCTCCACTTTTGCAGGATCTACATCTGATCTCAGGCTAATTAAGCTTGCAGCTCCACCCATGCCGTCTTACACATGATTATTACTGGTATTATTGTTGATTTTTTTAGCAAATAGTGCAGATATACTGACATTTATTTTTTGATGATGTACATAGTATTCTTGATTGGGCTGTATATTACTGTTTATCAGCTGGTTTATAATGATTAAAGCTAGCTATCTATGCAGGTTTATCAGCTATGGTCAAGTGGTAAATATATTCACTCATTTTTACTTTCATATCAATTTCACTTTTGTCATTTGGGTGCGATAATGCTGAATTCCAAAGAAATCAATGCCACATTATGATTAGAATACATTCTGGTGTTATTTGGTGACAGAAGTACTCTGGCTGAGTAAACTATGTATCAGTGAATGACGTGTCCCGTGTATTCAGATTAATAATTTTACCATAACTCCCAGTGTAACAGTACAGTATTCTTTAAATTCGTTTACATCCTGGTGACTTATTATAGATGCAGTAACATACCGTTTTACTCCAGATTATCCAGCATTTACTAAAAGGAGGTATAATATCTAGCAAAATATCAGATAGCATTTTTTAACAGTTCAGTTTTATTTAGAAACTATCAGCAGCTGTGACAAATAGCTATTTTTTGAAACATAGTAGAGGGTGAGTGGATCATTGTACATGAGGTTGGAATGCATGAGTTTTGTGTATTTTTTATTTCTCTGTAAACAACACACTTCACATTTATTTATTTATTTATTTGTTTATTTTTCTTATGCACATGTATTTACATATTTACACATAAGAATGTGCAAACAAAGCAGAAAAATGTTTACAGTTGTATTTACATCAACCCCCAGCAAAAACCCCCAGTAATTCTGAAGGACATGTAGTATTCAAGTACTGAAAATGATGGCCTTGTGTGAAACTGATGGATCTCAAAGTTTCTGTGGAGACAGATTAAAAATGCAATCATTTCATTCGGCATTATTGAGTAATTGTGTATTAACTAATATTATCAATTACCAGAATCATTTATTGTTGGGGGAAACTGGGACGTACAGTTAAAGTGAAGGTCTGCTGTAGCTCTTTGTTCATTCCTTTCACAGTCACAGTATCCAAACTCACTCCTTCCAGGAAGTTGGTGTTGAGGTAGCCCTCTCCAGAGCAAACATCGTCATCAGCAACTTCCAGCCCTATACTGAACGCTTCCCTCGTCTTTTCTGGCATCAGAACATCTAGTAGTATCACTACTATGCCGATCACTGCACACAGTAAACCTGCAAACAACATAGCTTGTTACATACAAGAGTCCAGTAATGGAGTACAATGGCAGTAAAACACCTGCATTTGATGATGCTGCACTCTCACAGCATGAACTAAACAATTATGGACTCGGATTTTTCTAACAGCTTCTTTAATGTTAGCCATTTGTTTTTTATTTGTTGTGTACAGTTGTATCAAAAAAAAAAAAACCCCAGTACACCAAAGATGCTTAATGCAAAGCTTTGATCCCTTTTGCTAATCCAGGATACACACCAGTAGCTAAAGCCAGCCAAAAGGAATGGCTAAAATCAGTCTCAAAGGACCCAGCTCCCATAGTGAAGCGGCATTGTGGAAGGGTGTATATTGTAGAGAAGGAGGCCATGGACAAGAAGATAAAAGCAGCTGTGGCAGCCATCATGCAGCCAGCATACAGGATGACGGGCATTGAGAAGAGGATGTTGGCCACCAGCCAGCAGCAAAAAGCCGTCCTAAGGGAAAGAGAGTCCGACACCATTCTTTACTGTACTTTGTTTGCATTTGTTGAATAGGCCTTCGTCTCTGCATAGTAAAGGCATTATCGGTGTGAGCAACTGGTGTATCTTACCACAGGGTAGCTGAGGCATATCTGCCCGAGTAGCGGTACTGGTAGATGAGGCCGCAGGGGTTGTTGAAGGTGAACTTCTCAGCAATGTATAGTATGGGGTTGGGAAGACCCTTTTCCAGGGCGTCTGCATATTCCCCATCTATGTTACTGCTCCATGCAAACATTTCATTGTAATCTATGGTCTCATTGAATTGCACAACTGGGTCTCCTATGCGGACAAAAATAAAATGGTTTCAAGAAACACATGAAGCAGCAATAACTTCAACTTGATCTGTCCACACATTATAACGTACCAGAGTTATACCAAAAAAATATACACTATTACTTATCTCTTGAACATCTTAAAATGAGCTATTCTGATTCATTAATGAAAAGGTGAAGGCAGGTTGTGGCTTCTGGGTGACTGACCTCTGAGTGTGATGTTGATTCCATACAGGCCCACATGAAGGCCCACCTCAGCATTTACCACAACATTACTGAAGGATTTGTATGTGGTATTAGCCTTTAAACTTGCCTCAGCCCAGTCACTTGTGAAGTTCAGAGCTTTAACAGAAACGGAAGGCTGGTATAATGAATTCATTCACAGAACATTGTAGGATATAATGTCACATTTAAAATAAGTTTGTTGACATATAATAATTGTTTCTGGAAAATTATAAATTATGTGAAAAACAGTAGCTAGTAGCTGAAGAACCATCAATTATATCATACAAATGCAAACTTCTTATTTAAAGAGCACAATTGGATGACTGAATTAAAGATATTATTTACAATTTCCGTTCTATTCCATGCTATTAAACAATCATTTGGTAAATCGAAAAATGTATCAAAATACTCACCAACTAAAACCACTCCTATAAATAGACTAGTAAATATTCTAAATGTCCAGAGAATACGCTGAAAGAAAACAATTTTTACTTTTAATTGCAATTTATACGAAGTAAAAAAAAACCTTTTTAGATCAAAAAGCATGTGTAAAACATTTTAATGGCACACAGGTGTTTTTACAGCGTCTTTTTACATCGCACTTACCGATTTGCCACGTATTCCTGGCAAAATAATAAGGAAGCTGACAGCGAGCACCAAGAACACCAAGATGACAGTAAGGAGACTGGTGTTAAAGATGAACGAGGTCCTTTGTTGCGGGTAGAATGGGTAAATGTCATCGTAGAAAGTCATCTTCCCTCCAAATCCAACAGTTAAAGCTGAAAGTAAACCGCGCTACAGTGAGGACAGTGTTGGCGAGGAGCTCAGTTACCTGAAGATTCCAAGATAAGAGCCTATGTCCTGCTTAAACTAACTAACTGCCATTGACTTGTGATTATTAAAAGAATATTCTGCAAATGTTATACATTGATGTATTTATTTGCTGTCTATATGCACCAAACATCCAACGTCCAACGCCGCTTAATGGAGAAATTAATACAGATACTTGTTAATTGGTCTATTATAATGATAATTATGTAGGCCTAATTACGATCTTGTAAACTGATATCGCTGCCCCTCAGCTTACGTTGACATACTTCTCTAAAAGCAGTAAAATGCTGGTTTGTTAGAATGATCAAACAGAGAAACTTCATGTGCACTGTATGTCCTACCTGTAAGTGCAAGAAGTAAGGGAACGTGAAGCAAAATTTTGCAGGATAATCGTAGTCCAGAGGGAATTCTCTTTGTATGACGGCGCACATCTTTTATATCCTCACACTTCCTAAAACCTGTGCTTGATTTGCATTGATTGGTATATCCAAGAATAGAGGTGTCAACCAGGGATGACCATTCCTTCTTTGATATGTTTGGCATTTAGTTTGCGACGTCGTTGCTAGAGCGTTAAGGAAGCGTATCTTGTCCGCTTACTCCTCTTGCCTTTTGTTATAATCTCGTCGAACGCTCTCCTCAGACCACTGTTTTACTTTGTCCGTTAACAGCCCCGTTACATCTGGGTAAGGCACCTTTTATACCACGTTTTCTCCTGCTATTTCATCCTAAAATCAAAAACTCATATGAAATATACAATTTATCTTTCTTTTTTGATTAGTTGTACTGCAGCACACGTGAAGTGAACTCCTGTGGCTATATAGTTCGTGTTTTTTCAGTGACTCGTGTTTTTGTACGTGACTTCTCAAGTGCTCTTTAGCAGTAAGACTTGGCTGCTGAAGAGATTCTCTCAAGAATGGATTTACGCAGAAGCACATGGTGGACTCTTATTGCACTGACTATTACGTCCTACACAGCATGTAAGTATACTTCGTACACACGTAAAAAACTATTTTTATGTACGAAGTACGTTTATGAATGTGTTAATAAAATAATTAGTTAAAATATCGATCTCTACGTGAAATGTGGAACTTTCTGTCTTTTCTGATACAGACTCCTGCATCACTTTTGAAGTTCAAAGGTATGACGGCTGGTATAATAACCTAGCCTATCACCGCCGTGGGACCACAGGTAAACTGTTATACAAGATAAATTCCAATGCATTTAAAATGTAGTCACCCATCGAGTGAGAGAAATTAACATGAACCTTATTAATTACACCTTGACAGGTGCGACCCTCGTGCGCTATCTACCGGCGCGATACTTAGATGGAACTTACCAACCTCTCCAGGAGCCGCAACTTCCTAATCCTCGTCATATCAGTAACGTTGCCATGAGCGGCAAATCAGGTTTCCTTTCGTATCGGAACCTAACAGTTCTTTCCGTGTTTTTTGGTGAGTGCCACTTGAACTGTTAAAGAAATCACTTAAACTGTACGAAACACAATATTATCAAGCGAAGCAACTAATACGAAATGTTCCCAGAAAAGAAATAACATTATGTAAAGGTTCTTACAAAGTTAAGAGGAAACCTTTTGAACATAACGTTAATGGGACGATCTAATATTGCTGCTGTCCTTGATCAAAGGTTCCACAAATTCTGTTTAAACACTGTTTGGAATGTTATATGAAGATCATTTTAACGGTAAAAATGATCTTCCTATAAAAATGATGGTACCGTTCTGATTATTTTAAAATGTTCCGATACAGAAAAAAACACACTACGAAATTTAATAAGTACGAACTATACGAATTAGTTTTTATGAAAGTTCCACACATTTAACGTTTAATTAACAAAACACAAAAACTGCAAACTGGACACAAAGAATGTGAATATTTACAAAACAAAAAATATAACTGTAACCTAAAAGGCACACTAATAATAATAATAATAATAATAATAATAATAATAATAATAATAATAATAAGTATTATTATTATTATTGTTGTTGTTGTTGTTGAATATTAGATTCTGTTTCTAAAATATTGTTCACTTTCTCATGTTAACAACTTATCTAACATATACACTGCTGGCCATTAGGTTATCATGTAGTGTCAGAGATTGTGGAATCGCGAAGACCTGGTTGCCCTCCAGAGTTCATGCACATCCCAGTTCCACCGAATGACCCTGTCTTTGGGTCCAGCTCCACAGAACAAGTCCTGCTTCCTTTCCAACGTGCACAGTGGGACCATGAAACTGGACAGAGTCCAAACAATCCCCGAACACAGGTATCATGGTATATTTTGCTCTGTATTTTGCATTTGGATTCATCACAAATAATACGGGTATCCAGATAATTTATAACCTAATAAAAATGTCCTGAGCTTTAACCAAAAATCCTTACAGGTGAACCATGTGACAGCTTGGATAGATGCAAGCTCAATATATGGGTCTTCCAGCTCTTGGTGCGATGCACTGAGGACTTTCCAAGGAGGACTGCTGTCTTCAGGCTCTGTCCCAGGCATGCCCAAACAAAGTGACAACGGCTATTTAATGTGGAGCATACCAGACCCCTCCACTGGACAGACTGGTTCAGAGGGACTCTATGGTAAAGCAAAGCACAAAGCACCACTACAGACATTAGCTCAAGAAATAGGATTTACCTCAGGGACTGTATGGTGGTTATTAACCACATTCTTAATAGCAGCAGTGTGGAATTAAATAAAACTTCAACTTCTTCAGACCTGTAGTTAATTAGCATGAGGTTATTTGCTCTAGTATGTGATTTGACATATTTGCTATTTATTATCATTGTTGTTAAATATCTGCTGTTAAATGTACTGGTGCACTTTCCAGGGCTGGTTCCTGCTTTGTGTTGCTTGGATAAGCTCCAGTCCATTGTGACCCTAAAGTGGTTGGGAAAATGAATGAATGAATAAATACTATTAATCCCCAGCATATTCAAAGTGCGTAGAATTTTAGGTTGGGATGACCTCATTGAGTCAAGAAAACAGATTGAGTCTTCATTATGTTCTAGGATCTGTTGTCCACCTGGTCTCTTTTGTCTGGTTAAATCCTACAGACAATGACTGTGTTGTTGTTACTCTTTTCATATGTTATTCATTATTTATACCACAAAGGCTGTGGTATAAAGTGGTATAAAGTATGTCTCAATGAAGCAATGCCAACACTGAACACTGTCTAAAAGGCTAAATCCAAACAGTCCTTGTCTTAAGGGGATATGTACATTTGTGCAATCTTGACTTGATCAGCACCATATCCTCAAGCTGTGAGAGTTATTAAATATCTGTGAAACATTACTAGAAGTTTACACTTTCAATTTGTATATAATAAGAAATGTAAAAAAATCCTAATAATCTTTTTTCATACTGGTGTGATGACAGACCAATAACCATATCAAATAAATAAAACAGCTTTGATGTAGGGAAGTTTTCATTGCATTTACTGATGTTGTTTTGCCTCCTCAGAGTTTGGGAATGCCTGGGCCAATGAGAACATCTTCACAGCAGCTGAGGGGATTATCTGGTTTCGCTACCATAATTATCTCGCCTCTCGTCTGCATGAAGAACACCCGTCATGGTCAGATGAGGAGCTTTTTCAAAATGCCAGGAAGAGGGTTATTGCCACATTCCAGGTAGAGAGAAAAGTCCTCTATTATTTAGAAACCACATAGACCAGATAGAGGTGCCAATTTGGTAGAGTATCTCCACCTGGATAGTTGCCTCATGCATTTTCTGCAACAGGGCTTAAGATGTCTTTGTTTCAATTTCAGGTATAAAACGATTGTCTATAGCAATAAGTAATAAGTAATGTTGACTATCATTTATATATGCTTTTTTGTTTGTTATATTTATGTGATTTATCTGAACATAAAACACAGAACATTGCATTTTATGAGTGGCTGCCTGCATACCTAGGAGTCTCAGTGCCTCCATATCCAGGTGAGAGTTTTGTGTGTGTGTGTGTGTGTGTGTGTGGGTGTGTGTGCTTGTATGTGTGTGCGGTGACTTGGCATGCTCTAGTTACCTGTGGTTTAGTGAGATACCACTTGAGGCTCTATTTAATGGGCTCAGTGAGCTTCATTCACGTCAGTGCAGTGTAACACAAGCCAGGGATGTCATTTCTGCTGATTGAGCTGTTTTGCGTAGATAATTCTACCTGCAGATTTAGATCGTGAAAACGTCTTATAAATTGTCTCAGACATTTGACATTTTTGCTTAATTTGGCATTTCAGTTGCAGTGCCTTTGCGAGAAGACATATATTAGTGTGAATACTTGACAGAGCAGAACCTATGTATTTTTTTTATCAGTTTATTTTTAATTCACATCTGACTATAGCGTTTTTAGACATTTATTCTAAACTGCTGTTTCTGAACATCTCCAGGCTATCAGAAATACGTGGATCCAGGGATCTCTTCAGAATTCCAGGCTGCAGTTATTAGGGTTGGGTTGACTCTAGTGCCCCCTGGTGTCTATATGAGGTAAATACGTATAACCATACTTCTAAATCAGGACGATTCATTTATCAAATTGAAAATCAAAAAAACGTTGTTCCACATATTACACAAATGTTTCATATAGCATGCATATAAATGCATATAACATTTTAGGAAAGTCATCTTAGTGTGATGTTTAATGACTATCAACATTTAAAACCATTATTTATAACACTGAAGTGTTGTGCAATAAATGTTTCCTTGTTTAATAAGGATATTTTTTTATCACTTTGTTACATTGTTGTTATTCATTAAGTAATGCTTTTATTGCATACATGTATATGCTGAATAGAGCAAGAGTAACTTTGACATATTTCAGAAACAGGACTTGTCACTACAGGAGTGTTGTGAACTCAGATGGAAGCACATCGCCAGCACTACGCTTGTGCAACAGTTTCTGGAACAGAAATGTGAGTCAAGATATAGATGTACTGATTCAACAAATAGCTTTTTTGTGGGACATTGCAATAATCTGAATTACGTTCAAAAAGTATTTGGAATAGAATTACCAAGAAGGAGTATTAATTAAAGAAAGTATTTAAACTTGATCTAAACTTGACTTAGAACCCAAATCTACAATCTGACCATGATGTGGATGATCTGATTCTGGGCATGACATCCCAAGTAGCAGAGAGAGAGGACAACATCATTGTTGAGGATTTAAGAGGTTACTACTGCTTTCCTGTTGCTCTTGGTATGCTTGGTTCTCCTATCTTCATGTGCGTAAATATGTAAGCCTACTCATACATTCATGTTTTGTCCTGTTTAGACTACATGTATGGCCCACTTCAGTTCTCGCGCTCTGATGCAGTTGCCCTGAGCATTCAGAGAGGCAGAGACTTTGGGCTGCCGGGTTATAATCAGGTCAGAGAGGCCCTCAGGATAGCACCAGTGCGTACCTGGGGGGAGATCAATCCCAAGCTAAACCAGACCAATCCACAGGTAACGTCTAGAAATACAGTAGATAATGTAGTACATTTATATAAAGGATATGACATTCAGTCACAAAAAAAAAATAAATCTATATTTTGATTCTCTCTGGCATCCTTTCTGAAATTGCTATTTTTTGTTCCAGTTGTTTAAGAAGTTGTCTGAGCTATATGAAGGTGATATCTCCAAGCTGGAGCTGTTTGTAGGGTGTTTGCTGGAGTCAGACAAGGGACCAGGTCCAGTGACCTCTGCCATTATCCTGGACCAATTTGAACGCATCAGAAATGCAGACCGCTTCTGGTTTGAAAATAATCTAAATGGGTAACACATATTTTCCACATATTTTATATCTGCATAATAATTTTTACAGCAATATGGAATCAGAGGACATTATTGTTTAATCACTTCTTATCAATGAAATCATTTTAAAAATCCAAGCTTGTATTTTCCTTATTGTATCTATATTAATAACTGTCTTCCCTGAAAATCCATGGGCAATGTGTGTTGTCATGATAGTTTATTCACAGAAGAGGAAATCCAAGTTGTCCGGAACACCACATATCATGATATCCTTCTTACTGTCACAAGTGCTGGAAGTGGAGATATTCAAAAGAATGTGTTCTTCTGGTTCAATGGTATAAATAATTCCATAACCTGAATATAAACTACCACTGATCTTTCCATATGGCTGATTAATAACAATTTATATAGTGCTTCTCATAATATTTGGAATTACTCTACAAATACATCAAGTGAAAAAGACTATTAACTTGAATATTGCTTATTTTTCACCATCAGGAGATCCCTGCCCCCAGCCTCAGCCAGTCACATCCTCTGTTCTTCAGCCCTGCACTAAAGTTACTTCTGCTGGTTACTTTGACACTAGCAGCAAAGCTGCCTATGGCATTTCACTGATTGTCCTTTTCACATTTCCTGTGGGTTAGTATGACTGCATATTTGTCAGTATAGTTTGGGTTAGTATGACTGCAAACTTATCAGTATAGTTTGGGTTAGTATGACTGCATATTTATCATCAAAGTTTGATTAAGGAACAGAGGTTTTTTTTGCATGTAATGCCTTTACACACATCAATTGAAGATTCAAAAATAGTATCTAAAGGACATTTTCTTTATCTCCAAAACTTCAGCAGTGAGCTTCTTTGCAGCTTGCATAGTGGCCTACATCCGTGCTGCCAAATACAGAAGGTTCCAGAAAAGGACCAGAGGCCCTACCAAAGATGAAGAACCTGCTCACGGAATCACAGGTTGTTGGTACCATCCAAATTATCAGTGGTTTGGCACTATTAGTGAAGGTGTCATAGAAGGTAATAATCTCTATGTGCATTTTATTTGCATAGCCTCTGAATGGCAGGGTTATTCAAGCCTTCCTCGTCAGGTCAGCCTGGTGATCGATGAGAAGAAAAGACTGCAGATTTATGGTGAAAATGGATCTCCTCTGCGGTGTCATAAATTAGGCACCCAGGACCACCCGGAAGTACTGCTGTCCAATGATCGCCAGAGGCGTGCCCTACTTTTGAAAATTCCCAAAGAATATGATCTGGTAGGAAATAGACTTAATAATGCTGAAACAGTTTTGTATAATATCATACATTTATCTTCAATAACAAAAATGCAAATATTCCTTTATATAGGTCATGTTTTTCTAAAGTGTCTGTCCCATGTGTTCAGGTGTTGTTTTTTGAGGATGATGTGCAAAGGTCAGAATTTGTGAGTTACCTGCACTCTGAGTGGGAAGGACTGACCCAGTGCTTGAGAGTGACAGAGATGAGTGAGAGGGATCTGCTGAAGGAGGCCGTAACAAAGGAACAACGAGCTCAGATAGTGGAGACCTTCTTCAGGCATGCATTTGCAAAGGTGTGAATTGTATAATTGACACCATCTATAAACATGCATATTTTTATAGTTTATTTAGCACCGTATTATGAAGGAATGGCATATGAGTTGGGATGTTAGACCACTTAATACTAATCTCATTAACTTTTTGCTTTTTTTTCCTCTGGCAGGATGTGTAATTTAGTAGTAGGATCTGCATTCAGACTGCTCAATATCTTAAACCTCTTCTTTGACCCCAGATCCTAGATATTGATAAAAGTAATGCTGGAGACCTGAGCAGTGTGTCCTCTAAGAGAACCAGAGAGGCTCTACAATGTGAGCTCACAGGAGCTGAATTCGCCCATGCTCTGGGACTCAGACCTGACTCACCTTTTGTGGAGTCCATGTTTTCTCTGGCAGATAAGGATGGCAATGGATACCTCTCCTTTCAAGAGTTTCTTGATGTTGTCATCATCTTCATGAAAGGTCAAGATATGAAGATCTTACTGACTTACGTTAGACAACAAGAGAATTGTAGTCACTAGCTACTAGATCCAATTATCTCTTAATTATATTGTGGGTCTCAAATTCAGGAACCCCAGAGGAAAAGTCCAAGCTGCTGTTCTCCATGCATGACATTACAGAAGATGGCTTCCTGTCGAAGGAGGAGTTTTGTTCTTTACTCAGGTTGGCTCTGGTGTAACTGTCAGTCATTTACACATATACAAGTTGTACTTCCTAAATATTATCTCAATGAATCAACTATATCAGGTTAGTGAATGTCATGGTGAGATTTCCTTGGATTAAATGAAACATTTAAACAGGATGTAATTTTTTGTAAACATTTGAATGATAATGTAGATACTGGGTAACTAAAATTGATTATGAAGGTTCTTTTATGATCCTCTCAGGTCATTCTTGGAGATCTCCAGTAATATTTTGTCTAAGAGCCAGGCTGAGGATGCTATAGCAGCTATGCTTCAGGCTGCAGGCTTTGATCATAAGGATCACATCACTTGGGAAGACTTTCATCTCTTACTGCAAGACTATGAGAATGTCCTCCAGTTTACACAACTTAACATCAAAGGTGAGATGGTGAATTAGGAGTTATTCACTCTTTCTGTGTGTTTCTCGTTCTCTATCACAATAGCATGCATATCTAAATCTCTAAATATGCAAATAAATCAAATATATATGCAAATAAAAGCCATCAGGTGTCTCCAAACGTTGATGTGAGGCTCCTTTTGTGCTCTTTCATGCTTAAAAACTATTGCAGTTTTACTCTTTTTCCTCAGCATAGCACAGAACATATTTTCAAATATTGTAGGAATGTCTACTGTCAAAATTTTTGAGATTTCTCATCTAATTTTTTTTAACAGTGTTGTTAATTAGCGCAGTGCATTTGGAAACCTTAATCTATGTTATGTAATTGTGTAAACAGCTGGCTAGGGATCCATAATTTTTCACCACCGAGAATGAAGCCAAGCACTCAGGACCATTCTGCTGCACTGCTGAACAGAAGCCTTAATACTGGAAGACTGAACACTATTTATGCAAATTTTTATTATGTGCTGATATGCTAACTGTTGTGATGTTGTTGCATACCTGCAGGTTTGGAGACACACAGCAAGAACGAGCTGAACCAACAGCGTCGTATTTCTTTTATCATCGCAGAAAAAAAATCTGGGTAAAGTGTTTTAGGGGTCCATTTGACTTTGCCTCAAAGTCTAACCGCAATACCACTAATAATTTTTTTCATTTATGAAATGAAATCAGGTGTGGTATGCTTCTTTCATTTACAGTTCCTCATTTGAAAAGGATGGAGACTTTGTGTACAGCTGCCCTAGGGATGATGGTCAGGAACTTCGCCAAAGAAAAAAGTGAGGTCTAATTTGTGACTTGAGCTTGATTTCGGTGATTTAATTTATTGCATCCAAGTACATGTCATCCAAAAGATCAAAGAGTTTATTAACTTTATTAAATATGCCTAGTGTGTTGGATATAGCTGTATTGTTGTCAATGTAGTATTTGAATGTGTTGCATGTCTAGATTTCCATGTATGGTTACCATGTTCTCATCCATAAGGCTTGACCTAAGCTACAGTGATCCCTGTTATTTGCAGATTACTATTAAATAACACCATGTGTGTTCATGGTCTTGATGTAATAAGATGACATGGTGTCTGCCAAATTTCACTGCAAATTAGGTCATATTTTAAACAGGAATATACTGTTGAATACCATAAGGGTTGTATGTGGTCTTGCATGTAGTAAGTTTATAATCACACGAGAGAATACTCATTGGTCTTTTCAGGTTGGGCCCCTGCAGTCCCAAGCTGTATGTGAAGCCTCAGAGAAAGTGCTATATCAGGAGCCCTGTGCAACAGAAGATCCAACAGTTTAAGCGCTTTATCGAAAACTATCGTCGCCATATTGTTTGCCTTGTTATCATCTATGGCATAACTGCTGGCCTGGCTCTGGAAAGATGCTATTGTGAGCCTTTTCTCTGTCATGTTTTAATTTTCCTCTTTATGCAACACTTGGCCTAATTTGACCTTATTTAAGAACTTTCACTATGCACTTCATGAGTACACCAACCTCAGTTTTTATTGATTATATTGTATATACTGATTATATAATTAACTTGGTTTCAGTACACCAAACAAACCACTGGTGTCTGTGTTCAGTCTATGGTTTACAGGCTGGTTCTTCAGGAATCCCAGAAACCTCCATAGTGGGAATCATAGTGTCTCGTGGCTCTGCTGCTGCCATCTCCTTCCTGTTTCCCTACATGCTACTCACTGTGTGTCGCAACCTGATAACCATGTGCAGGGAGACCTTCCTCAACAGATACATCCCCTTTGACTCCGCTATTGACCTCCATCGTCTCATGGCAATGACAGCTGTCATCCTCACAGGTCAGAAAACCAATGTTGTCCATTTTTTTTATAATAGTCAAGGTTTTTGGTGCACAAGGACAACATGTTCCCTGAGAACTGTGTACTGCAGGACTCACATTGGACATTGCTAAGCACATTTTGCAGCACTAGTTTTACTATCATGTCACCTTTTGTTTATGGATGTGTTGCAAATGGATGTGTAGAGTCCATCCGGATGTACACAAAGTGCACAAAGAGTGATTAAAAATAAAAACTGCTACACTAATACTGCTGTGAACATGCTTGTTCAGGGAAATAGCGGTTTTGTTTACACTGCAACTGTAAACCGATCTTATGTACAAGTGTTCAAAGTCACATCGTTTCTATCTGCAGTAGGTAATATATTGCAATTCATCAATCTGCTGTGTAATAATGTCTGAATCACTGTGTAGGACTATGTTTTCTTGTGATTATTCATATATGTAGGTCATTCTGAACTTAATCTAACCTCTGACACCTTAGTTGTTCACAGTTTGGGTCATGTGGTCAATATTTACATCTTCTGTATCAGTGATCTAAGCATCCTTGCCTGCGTGTTTCCCAAAGTGTTTTCCAACAATGGGTAAAATTTCTCAATACAACTGACCAAACAACTTTATATCAGTCTTTATACATTTGTTGCTAAAAAGAGCCCTGTCTCAAATCATATGTGCACTTACAGGTCAGAGCTACCACAGAAATGGACCTTTTGGTTTTTTCAAACAGTACCAGGTGGGAAGATTATCATTTCTCTATAATATGTTTACAAACGCAGAGAGAAACAACAACTTAATGGTACTTGTAGGGTTTATGGATGTTTTATGAGTGTCTCTTTCTCTCTTGTAGGTCTCACTGGGATCGTTTTGCTCTTCATCCTAGCCTTTATGTATGTCTTTGCCTCACATTACTTCAGGCGAATTAGTTTCAGAGGGTTCTGGATCACACATTATCTCTATGTACTCATCTATTCCCTGGTGAGAATAAAGTTTGATAAGGTTTAAGTAGCAAGAAACAATGGCAGGATCATAAACTAATCACTCTCCTGCCCCCTCCTTGCAGACAATGATCCATGGCAGCTTTGCCCTCCTCCAGGAGCCACGTTTCCACATCTACCTGATCCCTCCTGCCCTCCTCTTTCTCCTTGACAAGCTTATCAGCCTTAGCAGGAAAAAAGTGGAGATTCCTGTGCTGAAAGCTGAGCTGCTGCCCTCAGGTACACAATACAGCTGGTTCCTTAGCAAATCCGCAGTTTAAATGTGAAGTCTGCTTCATCTTACAATCTTAATTTACATGCTTGTTATTTGTCATCAGTTGCAAATGTGATGTCAGTGTCAATAACTTGCTCTTTTCAATGACAGTTTCTTCCATAAGTGCAGCCTATTTCACCCATGGCAGGTGTGACCTACCTGGAGTTTAAGCGACCCCAGGGCTTTGCCTACCGTTCAGGACAGTGGGTACGGGTGGCCTGCCTGGAACTGGGCACAGATGAGTACCACCCTTTCACTTTGACCTCGGCGCCCAACGAGGAGACCCTCAGCCTGCACATTCGTGCTGTGGGGCCATGGACCAGTAAGCTTCGAGAGGTCTACAACCCAGACAGACTACATGAGCTGGGGGCGTATCCTAAAGTAATCCTAATCCTAATGACATTTTACCTGCTTGCCATGAAGTCAGAATGATCTTCCTGCTTTTGTTATCATCTAGTTGTTTTTTGTGTTTCACACTGGATTACTGCACTTCTAAATAAATAAAACATGTTTTATTCTCCTCAGCTATATCTGGATGGACCTTTTGGTGAAAGTCACCAAGAATGGAAAGACTTTGAGGTGTCTGTTCTGGTGGGAGGGGGTATTGGGGTAACTCCATTTGCTTCTATATTGAAGGATCTAGTGTTCAAGTCTTCAGTAAAACTCAAAGTCCAATGTAAAAAGGTAATATATTTAATTTATAAAAAAACACAATTTATGGGTTTTTTTTTATATATATAATAAGCATTCAGCATGATCTATATGATTTAGTGTACTTTTATTATTAGAAAACTGTTGTTATTGTTATTGCTTTACTATATCTTTAGGTATATTTTATCTGGGTCACACGGACCCAGCATCAGTTTGAGTGGGTGTCTGATATCATACGAGAAGTTGAAGATATGGATGCCCAGGAGCTTGTATCTGTGCACATCTATATCACTCAGTTGGCAGAGAAATTTGATCTGCGGACAACCATGCTAGTAAGGACATCAGACTTTTTTCTTCTACTAACTGACATTCTACTATCGACAGTTGCAGCTATACATTTACCACAGTTAAGATTATCTTGCAAATGCCATGAGTGGCATGTTGGAAAGTCAAGTAGGATCCTAA
>JAOXYF010000007.1:4482388-4493563 GCA_028565775.1 Sternarchorhynchus goeldii | reverse complement strand
TAATAATAACACACATGATGGTGATGATGCTAAATGTTCCTTTAATGGATTTAAGAAGGAATTTAGAGTAATGATAAAAAATAAATAAATAAATTTGTTTGACCATAGCCTAAAGGTATATAACCAGTTTAGTAAGAGTAGTTTGGTCAGAATATAAAACAGTGAAACTAGCTGAAGGAGTCATATTTTCCTATAAAGTAAAATACAGCACAATATGCCAGAAAATGCAATCAAATGTTACATTTCTATTTAAAAAATTGTAAAATAGTTTAAATATAGTCATCACATAAGAGCATATACAAACATATAATAGTGCCATCGATTTGTTTGCTTCTGTCAGCATATTTTAAAGTAGAAACTGGTCAATTGATTGCATGTGGAGTTCGCACTTTCTGAATGTCAAAAAGAAGGTAATTTGACTTTGTAGATGTCCAGGTAGAGCTCTCCACTTGGATGAGCCACTCAGTCACCAGAGATGTGTAGCATAATCTGCATTTATAAACTATTCCTGGTATCAAAAGCAGACAAAAAGGTCAATGGAATTAAACTGACGCTTTCTAAGGAGAAAAAAGACTGTTGCCAAAATGGAATTGCTCGAGGCTTTATTAACAAATTAGCTCGTCTAAGAATTTATACTGCATGCATCGTTTTGATTTACTGTTTATGGTTCATATAAAAAAAAAAGCGCAGCCAGATCAAAAAAGCTTTAATCTTATTGAAAAGAAAATCTGGAACTATACCGCCCTGAGACGATTGTACGGATTTTACAGCAGTTGACGTATTTTTGAGTGAATATATTAGTATACGTTAGTATACGTTATCACATACAATAGCCTATATGGGAATGTAAAATTCATCAGTGAAATCCGAACACTTTATTAACAAATGACAAGCGCACCTGCGTGTTTCTTGAATCATTTGGTAACAGCGTCCATATACTCCCATTTATGCATTCGCCTCTTTCCCCCTCCCGGCTCTCCCCACCCCATATCCTCTCACTACACATCTCTGCTCCCTACCTCCATACCACGGACGCCTGGACGCTGCGGCGTTTTGCTGAGAGAGACTGTGAGAGGCAGATTGTTCTAGGCAACGTGCTGCGAGCGGGGCAAAGAGAATGAGTATTTCCTGACTAAAATCGAATGGATTGGCGATCCGTGCTTAGAGGTAATACGATTCGAGTGTCATTGTAGGCATGGGTCGCATCGGCGTGATACCCCTCGCTTGGCTCCTTGGGGAGTGTTTTCCCTGTCAGTTCGTCAGCGCTGGAAATGGCGTTGTGATGCTGAACAAGGAAGACGCAGTAGACGCGGATGCCAGAGAATAGAAGGAGCTCAAATATAGTACATGTTTTTCTTTGGTGCGGATTTTTAAAGCGGTGATTAATACCATGGTGAATTACCAGAAATACATAACTGTTATGCAGCTGGCCTTAGGTGTGACAGCCATCAACAGAGATCGTAGCCTGCCTCCAAGAAAACATATGTGGTGAGTATGAACCTCAGTGCGGGTTATTATGCCTTATAGATTGTGGAGAAAGACGGGGGTAGGCTGCCGTATCCTTGTAACTTACAACTACAGGGTCACGGAACCACAGCACATCGGCACAATCAACAAAACGATCATATGCTTTTACTGGCAAATCTAAGAGTCGACCTGTGTAGCCACTTCCACGGTGTTGTAGTCAGGTACAAGTCAGCTATAATAGTGTGTGTAAGAGTGTGCACGAGTATTCTTGGCGAGTACTGATATAGCATAGCTTGCTGTACATTTTGGCACGATCGTTTTTATATAGAGACTCGTGAATCTTATCGGGTCGCTTGCATGGGTATGATGTAATGGTACTTTTATTCAAGCTTTTGTGACTACTATACTCTTTTTTTTTCAAGTTACTTGTGTCGTGCATTTCATTCATTAATCATTCTCCTGTCACAAATAACCATGCATCAACTCATTTCATTGTTGTGTGCTCCAAATAAAGAGAACTGTAGCATGATCGTGTGCTTACTGTATTTGTATCTTACACAATTTCATCTATTAATTAAAACTCAACAAGTACTCCCATGAACTCATGTGTCTGTATCCAGTCTCATTTTCATACGACTCTTTTCCCCAGTGTCTGTGTGTCACTCTGTCCTGCATCTTTGTTACCACAACATATTTGTCTCGTTTCTCATGCTATTTGTCTTCTGAAAATTACTTTGCTTGGTTTCAGTTTCCATGCTCTTTGATTTATTAGGGCTCTCTTTTTAAATTTTGAGCAGTGTTTTTCTAAGACCTCTGTGTGTGAGAAGATTGGGTCTATAATCTCTGCAGGATTACAAGAGGGTGTAAAGAAAACGGGGCAGCTAATTACCCATCAGTGATCAGCAAAGAAATCTCCTTCAGTATGAATGACAAAAGAAATCTCCTTCAGTATGAATGACAAAAGCATTTACAAGAAGGCGCTGTGATTGTCATATTCCACACACACTGAGTCAAAATACCATTTTCACTTAGCTCAACACAATTCAAAATAAAATGTAAAAGAAATCCCAAATCATTTTCTATTTCCACCTCACTTCTTATGGAATGAATACACCCATTTCATCTCATCTTTCTGCACCATGCTGTAGGTATTGCCTGTTGGGGCATTGTGAACTCTTATCTTCAAAAGGCATAAATTCTCTTTATCAGTGTGTTAGTATTAGGGAACTTGGTGTAATCACTTCTTACAAATCACAGTATCTGCTTTTAATATGTAAATGTGATCTCTTAATAACCACCCTTTGTTGAAATATGGAATGTCTTTATACTCTTTTTAACACTAATTACATTTACATTTATGGCATTTAGCAGAGCCTCTTATCCAGAGCAACTTACATGCTGTAGATGTCTACTCAAAGTATCCTTAGCTAGAACAAATAGGTTAGAGTCCAAAAATACCGTTAACTGAGGCACTGCTAGCACCAAGTGTCAGTGCTGAAACCCAGAATGAGAGATACAATACAATACGGCGTCACAGAATACACCACAAATTGTGAGAAATTGCTAAACAAGATGATTCAAGTGCAAATATAAAAACTTCTTACGAGCCCTTGATTGTATTTAAATGCAAGAACCAGAAGTAGGAACAGGTAAAGAATTGACTTCAAGCAGTCAATAATTGATTGTGGGACAAGCATTCCTAGGCTTGGGTGAATTAATTGCTCTTAATAGCAAAATGTCTATGTGCCTTCCTTCATGAGTACAAACTGGCATAATGGATCTATAGCCTCCCAGAATATGTTCCCTTAAAAGGATTTGTTAGTCTCTATCTTGATAGTTAAGAACTAGAAAGCCTAGCAGTTAATGTGCAGAAATGAAATAAGTTGAATGTTGTGCATTTGGGTAGCCCTGTGTGATCAATCTGAAATGATCAAATGTGGGAAATTCATCTTTAAAATCCGTTAACTGCACACATCTGTCCTTAAGCACTCTCATAATTACAGGCATTCTGTCTTCTTTTAGAACAGTAAAAACAACAAATTGGAGGTTCTTTCCAGGGTAAAAATATTTTTGGCTGGTGAAGTTTAATTTCAATGTAATCATTACCAAAATATGCAATTAGTGATTATTACCATTATATACTTGATTGTTTTTTAATTTGCCTATTTGTTTAACATTAGTATTCACTTAGTATCAACATATGGAATGCAATTAAAAGCAGAAAAATCTCAAGCTGTAGTCTTCCTTATGGGGACCAGTTTGACGAAACATCATAGTGGCACTGAAATCAATCAAGCAGGTACACATAATCTGTAGTTAAGATGAGACTGCTAACATGAAGAAACCCAAATCTACATCAGTCCAAACTGATGACAAATCATCTAAGATCAGCAGAGACATCCTCGCAATGTGACGCATGGATGCTGGCACCGGGCCTGTCTGTGTAAATGTTAATTATTTATTGTTTTGGAAACATGGCATCACTAACGTTTTACAGGAAATTCATCACTTCACTGTTATAACAGGACTGTCAGGACAGTGGTTACACTGAAATAAGAGGTACAGTAAGCACAAGACATTTACTGTACCT
Organism: Sternarchorhynchus goeldii; assembly: GCA_028565775.1. Classification (NCBI taxonomy): domain Eukaryota; kingdom Metazoa; phylum Chordata; class Actinopteri; order Gymnotiformes; family Apteronotidae; genus Sternarchorhynchus; species Sternarchorhynchus goeldii. The sequence continues at coordinate 4,489,506 of JAOXYF010000007.1, read as the reverse complement.
AAATTGACTCTCCAGCACTTGACTTTGAATAGAAATGGAAGAAGCAGTTGCTCCACTGACAAATATGGACTACCGTTTTCTATTTTTGCCAGATCAAGTAAACAGCTTCGGCAATAACCTACAATTATGTATTAGTAAATAAAAAATGCTACAAAATTTCTTTATTGCTCAATACGAGCAAAGTTGAGTTGTATTGTTTTGAATCTCCACCAGAAAGCATTTAATTTCTCCTCTTTGAGAGTTCCTACATTCGGTTTGTTCCTAGGTGAGCCTCCCTGCCTGGGGTTTTATATCTGTCCACTTTCAACCAGAGGACCTCTGAACGTCCAACCTGGAAAAGAGGTAAAGGATGTACACACAGGAGAAGTGTTCTTATGGATGGTGCAGAAGTCATTAGAAGGAGCTCCAGGGGTCTTCAGAGACCGTACAGATGTAAAGGGATTACAGAATAGTATAAATGAAATAAATAGAAGATTAAAGAAGATATTAAATGCATTATTTAATTCAATAAAATTCCCTAAAATGTAAATGTTGAGAGAGTATTATAATATTAGCATTGATTTTACGGTGTGTCACGAAGGTTTATTGTGTAGTCACACGTAACTGTGTGATAGGCATTCTGCTGTTTCCCATTCAACATGAACCAAAACCTGTGCCAAAACTTTGTGCCAGTGTTTCAGTGGCATTTATTTGAAATTCATTGGTTTTTGAAAGCCTCAGGACTGTGTGTTGGATTACAGAAAAGGCAGTAGTATTAAATTTGACCTGTTACATTCATAACAATACAACATCCCTCAAAGTGTCCTAAAACCTGTCCAAGAAGTTTTTATCACCTGATTTCACATGGGCATCTTAGTATTTTCACAACATTTTACTTATACACGTGACTGTGTGTATGTCTGTATCTGACAGAGGTTATTTATCAACCGGCCACCTTTCAAGTTACTGACTCTCTTGGCATACATGTGTATGTAATTCATCAAGACAATACCTGCAAACTTCATATTTTACACTTGCCTCTCTGTCTCTATTCATCTAAATCTAGCCTATACTTTACATCTGAGTAATTAACCTGCAGTCAGCAACTGCAGGTGAAAAGGATGCTAATAGACCAGGCTTCTCGTGCCAACCCTGTGGTCAGTAAGGGTTGAATACACATGACTGCACTGGTTCCCGATGTCCTGTTTGCAGTCGGCTTTCGCCTGGGGCCTGTACTGGTCTGTCCAAGAGTTACACTAATGCTTGTGATTATACCAGTGGAGATAGTGCTGATAGCAATGTACTGTTGAGAGAGTGCACGGTTAGGAGAGTGACGACTAGTCTCATGTGTACTTAAAATAGTTGTTTACTGAATCAGGACCAGTGGCATGGAACTTACATATTGACTTGCTGATTAAGCAGAATCTTTTATTGCTTAGGCTAATTGCATGTGATACTGCATAAGGCATGTAAGAAGAAATCAGAGGACTGCATGATCTACCATAGTTCATTATTGACTGCCTCTTGTCATTTGTTTGTGCTGTAATAACCGGAGGCATCTGCTTACACTGTTGTTTTGACAGTTAATAAGAAATCTGACAGAATAAAATACACTGGCATCAACCCCAACACTGTTCAGGTCCATTATGTAAAAGACATGGTGTTTTATATGATGTCATTAAAGTCACATGCACCTTATTCTATATATAACACGCCCCACCAGTCTTGCCTCTCCAGTCTTTCTCTACATGCTTTTAACACCTTTGACTGTGAAAGGTGAACTGAATGTGAACCTTTTTTTGTTTTCCTCAGGATATCCTTAGCATTTCTGTTTTAGTCTTAGTCCTCATTTCTCTCAGGCTTGTTTCCTTGGTCCTCCTAAATTACAACAGACCATTTCAGTGGGTCCTCATTTCATTTTCTAGTATTATTAGAAATATGTCATAGCACTCCTGAAGGCTTCCTTAATCTTCCACTAAATTATGGAAACATTTATACCAATGACACTGGTGTAAATGGATCTTTATTTTCAATGGACCTGTTTCAATTGACCTGTTTCAATTGACCTGTTTCAATGGACCTGTTTCAATCGACCTGTACAGTAGATTCCATTTTTAAGGCTTTTGAGTTCTCACACAACATGGGCTTGCTACAAGTCATTCAAATCATTGTATACTATACAAGGAGAGAATTTATCTATATTATAAATTATTCTTAGGAACAGTGTAATAAATCTTAGAATTCTGGTATATTATTAAGTGCAGTTACATTAAAATACAGTTTCATTAAATAAATGCAGTTCAAAGAAATATAGTTTCTTTGTTTTACCACTGTCAAAACATCAACAAACAATTATTGTTGGTTTGTTTTAGACATTCTGTGTTATCTTAATCTGTATAGTGTGGTTTTTTCACCAGTGTGCCATTTCTGATATATTTCACTAAGAAATCTTGCTTTTTCACTGGGGTTTTTAGATGGTGACATGGGTGATTTATTGTCGTTTTTACCAGTATTGAACTAAGGCCATGTGATCTCATGAGTTTCGATAAATAATTTATGTATGGCTTCACATGCGAGATGCCTTGAAGTACAGATGGAGCAGATGTGACACAAATTATTGATGACTGAGATTTAATAAACAAGTTTAAAATGACTGTGTGTGGTATTAGTATGACAAGAAAATTGTTTAACCTCATTGATTGACATTTCTGGTTGGGTATGCTTGAATAACACTGCAGATTTGCTTGATTTTTCTCAGGGGTGTTTGAGGGTCATTATGTAGATTGACGTCCCCTGGAAGGGTGTTATGTAATGTTATTTTGCCAGTTCTGCTTAGACTGAGTATTTATGATATAATGGCTGTTTGTTATTGCTTTAGAATGATAGTACTGTTTGAATATATACAGGTAACACAAGAAACATTTTGGGGTTTTGCCTTCTTAAAATAAGTGTGGGGTTTTAATTCATGCTATGAAAAACACTAAGACAATGCATCACTTGTAATATTGTGTAAACAGTAATGTAATATTGATAAACATGATAACTAATGTAATATCGGTATACATGACAACTGTATTATTGATATATATATATATATTGAGAATCAAGATGAGAGCTTTTATAACATATGTCCTATGGATATTCTTCACCTTTGGTCCAAATACAATAATATCCAACAGGGTAAAATGGCATTAAAACTATAAATGAATGAGATATTTCTGTATATATCATAAATGTCTTTTTATTTCATCCTTTCATGCCTACATTAATAAAAATATTATCAGTGCACTGTGAATTACTGAGAATATTACACATTTACCACAGACTCTTTTGGATGACCTTTGACAGAAGATGAGAGATGCTGAGTGTTTGCAATAAATGGCTTCATAATGATCCCATGCCTTCATTATGTTATATATGTTATTTCCATGGAATGTTCTTTTCAGATGTGGGAAGATACGTAGTATAAAATATACACAGAGATGTTTTCACATTATCACATATAATGTTTTGTTTTTGTTATATTATATTATTATATCGTGTCGTATTAGTTTATATTATTACATTAGTGAATAGACAAAGCTTACTCGATATTATATTGTTCTATAAATATTAGAATATTTACTAAACATTTTGATAATAATCACATAATAGGAAAACAGAAAATACTCAAAATCCTCTAAGTTTTGAGTAATACTCAAAATAACTAAGTTAAAAATTTACTGAAATTAAATATAGATTTGTAGTGCTTTGTACTATGTATACTGTATCTGAACTTACAAAATCACATTTCTACATTATATTGATTTTTCAAACAATACGTTTTGTTTCTCTCTCTCTTTCTCTCTCTCTCTCTCTCTCTCTCTCTCTCCCTCCCTCCCTCCTCTCTCTCTCATGTTTCCAATCTCAGGATTTTCCCCAAACACGAAAAAGATAAATACGGACCAGCTGTGTAAGTTAAAAGCCTTATCTTGATATTGCCATGACCTTGTTTTTTTACACTGCTCAGGGCTTTCCCCAAGTTCCTAACCCAGTTTTCTGTCTTCCCCAGGTACTACCCTAGGGTCCACGCCTACATCCCCACCCCTGATTCCCTTTCTATAGTGGCTGACTCCGAGAGTTCAGCGCAGGGCAAACCATCCCTACGCAGAATCAAGGGTCGTATCCACCGCAGTAAGAGCCTGGACAGCATCGACCTACTGGACTCCAACGTGAGTGAAAGACTGCACCGAGGGCAATCGTGTGTGTGTGTGTGTGTGTGTGTGTGTGTGTGTGCGTGTGCGTGTGTGTGTGTACGAGTTTGTGCAGTTACCGTAAAACAAGGTAAACAAGTGACTATGCATTCATGTCTATGTTTATATGTGTGACTGAACTTGTACAATTATATTTGTATATTAGCTTCTTTCAGTGCAAATTCAAGGCATCTGGATGATTCCCATTCATGTATACTAAATTCATAGCAATATACTGAAAGATCCTAAGATTACTTAAGGCAGATGTGCATGTTTCATCACAGTCATTAACAATTCTAATGTTCCTATTACTGTTAAAGCAGTGTTTGAAGCTGAGATCCTTACAGTTATGTACTATAAATGCTCTATGGAGCTGTCATTTTCTCTTAGTGTAGATATTTTGAATGACTCACGAATTGTTTGCATAGTTGTACTTAACCTCAGGAGATCAAAGGCAGAGGGAATTTCAAAAAACCCTTGTATGAGGACGCGATGTCTTGTGAACTTAATATTTAGCCAAACTCTGATCATCCTGTGAGGTTTCTGCTCTGGAGTACGTCAACGTGCCACACAAACTGCGACTCTCTCGCTATCTCAAAGGCCTTCGTCTCTACTGAGATCCCACTGTGACAACATTATCATTATAATGAGCTCTGAGGCTGCAGTATTATTAAAAAAGCTGTGAGCTGTCACACACTGGGCCCCTTGGCCTTGCAGGAGATTCTCTGTGGATGGATTCTCACTGCTCCATGCTCCCGTATGTGTGTCAAAGCAGTGTGTGCAATAGCAGTCTACAGTGCTAATGTCTCCTAACATTTATCAGATATCAGTTTTGGATGTGTGGTGGAACTACTAAATAAGGCTGCCAAACAGTTATTTGATCCCTCTGGGAATGGCGCAGTGTGATGGTTTTACGTAGAGTCTGTGTGTACCCAGGCTTACCTCTGATGTTGCCTTCCAGTGTGAAGGCATGTCTAATAACATGCTGTGCAACTCCGCTCCTGTAGTTTTGTTCCATCTTCTCTTGACACTGAGAAGCAAGTTATACTTGACTCCTATTCAGAATACTAGAACATTGTTATTTTTTTGTCTGATAGACTGACACAGATGACTCACGTCCACCACAACTGTTTCATTTTTTTTGTCTAAATGTGAACAGAACAGTTTGGCAGTGTGCTTTTAAATCAGGGTAGTAAGCACATATGAAGTTCAGTGGGTCCTTATTAAAAGACTTTGGCTCCTGAGTTATTGATATCATGGAAGATGCGAGCCTGTCCTGTACATACAACAGCAGGAATGGGTTGAAGCCAAAGAGCCAAGCTGCATCTGACCAGCACTCTCCCCACCACACCTGTCCATCTTAAAAAATGAGTGTCCGCTGCTCCTAGTCCCTTTAATGGTCTTTAAAACCTGCCTCTCAGGTCAGGTTTAAAACCACTTTCAGAGCCAGGGCATCCCAGTGAAATAAGGGCCCACCATAGCCCAGAGTCCTGCAATTTTAAAATGTACATCTCTCTGGCCTGCGTCCCTGCCACGGCACAACGAGCGCACCCCCAGAGAAACTCACTGACAGGGCTGGAACCCAAGCCCAGCTGATGAGAGTAATGGCCTCGTGCATAGTGAGTGATGAGGGAGCAGCAGAGCCTAAACACAAGGCCGTGTGCTGCTGCCACTGGCTGTGCCGAGACAGCCGGAGCCCTGGCGGGCTTACAGTACCGTGCTAAACGCTTTAGTGTGTTGCCTGTGTGCTGGCAGTAGTGTTGGCATGGACAGAATGTAAAGCACAGTGTTTACATTACAGACGTGTCTGTCTGTGGCTGTAGCGGAGCTGCTGTTTAAAAGGTTGGAGCTGGTTTAGCATCATGATTACGGTCCTTAGTTATGCATTTGTACTTTGAAACTGTGTTGGTGAGTTTTAAGCGCTGTGCCCGGTGGCAGGTCGGGGGTGTTGGTGGCATGCCCACTGCCACCGTCGTTTGTGTTGGCAAGCGGCACTTTCGCTCGGCGAGAGGGAACACGGTAGTGCAAAGGCTGCAGGGAGCTGCATGCCTTACCAGAGGGGCGGGGGAGGGACGAGTGAGAGAGAACTGCAGCACCTTCTAATGCATCACAGCAGCCTGCACTCAATCAAGTCTCTCTCTCTCTTTCTCTCTCCCTCTCTCTCTTTCTCCCTCTCTCCCTCACTCTCTCTTGCCCTGTTTCTCTCTCCCTCTTGCTCACTCACTCTCTCCCTCTCTGTCATTCTCTTCTTCTTTCTCGTTCTCTCTTTCTGCCTCATGCTCCATCTTGCTGTGTTACCATCCATGACATTGTCCTTGTGCCGTTCAGCTCTCCACTGCCTCCATTCTTCTCAAGCCTTTGCTGTACATTTTGTCCACTCTCACTCTCATGCACTCATAAAACACAGACACACACACACACACACACACACACACAGTAGCCTCATCAGTCATGCCGCTATGCTCTCTTTCCTCTTTGTTCTACATCACCCTATTTTCATTTTTTTTTTAATTCACTGCAAAGGGCAACATCAATGTCAAAGGAACTGAAATTATAAAGTGATGGGAAGTTCATATGTTGTGTGTTACTGTGTCCTGTGGGGCTGTGTTCAATAACCCATTCATTTTGTATTTTGACTATATGCTATAATTCTTTTTCAAATTATACAGTTGCTGTATAATATATTATTATTGTTCCATTTCCATGCCAGGCAGAGATGTGGAAATTTGGTCTCATTAGTAAGTTAGGCTTAGTAAGTTAGGCTTAATAAGTTAGGCTTAATAAGTTAGGCTTAATAAGTTAGGCTTCTTACTGTTACTGATCATTCTTAAACCCTTAAGGTACCAGAAATTATGTGTAATTCTTTCCTTTTTCTTTTTGCTTTCTTTATTTCACCAACTTATTATA
>JAOXYF010000007.1:4450266-4480266 GCA_028565775.1 Sternarchorhynchus goeldii | reverse complement strand
TTCCCTCTTACAATATTTAATTACAATATTAGATGGCACTTGTGCTATTAAGTCATTCTTTTCATTCATATGTTGAAATTTGCTAAAATGAGATTTTGCATAATAAAAGTCCTATATAGCAGAAAAACAGGTGGAGTGTTCTCTGTTTCAGGGTTCTTGTCCCAGGTTTATTTTTCAGCTTTTGTAGCTGTTTTTTTCACAGTGGTATTGCTTACTTTCAATCTGCTGGTATTTGAAATCTAGTCACATTTTGTCCCCACTCAGAAGCTACTGCGTGTTGGCTTTTTTTAAAGTCAAAAATATAATCATGTCACCATTTCTTCTGGAAAATGATATATTACAGCATCAAAGAAATGAATCAGTAATTCTGTTTAATATAATTTGCTTTGAAGGCTTCTTGTGTAACTGTCAATGTCTAATAAAAATATTAATTTTCTTTCAAGAGGACAAGGCATGTTCTTGTTCCTGTTAAAATTTAAACATTAAAATATCTGATTTAAAAATTAACATATCTGAACTTATCAAAAGATAATTGCTTTTGTTATGCGCAGTGCTGATGCTGGATTTATGAATGACTTCCTGTCTACTGCTTGGGCACAGATTGCTCACATGCCCTGGCTGAAATTCAAGAGAAGCCATAGCCCATAAATCCCTGGGATGATATTGGCATCCACGTTTGATTTATAGCTAATGGAAAGGGTTCCAGAGTGAAGCCTACCTCAGTGGCAGCAAATCAGCTGGGTCAGAGATCAGCAACAGTGCCCATGGTCTCAGGGGCAAAATCTGTTAAATCTTGACCTGTGCGTAGTGTTCAGGATGAGGTGGCACCACAGAAAACAAACGAAACAAACAAACATAAACACCACTCAGTCATGGATTCTGTTCACACATACCCACTTACCCTTTTATATCCTTCCTATACAAATGTAAAATGTAACATTCTGTAGAACTGTTCATGTTTGTGAAGGGTGTACAGTCTGTTTTTTTTTTTTTAAACTGCGATTACAGAACCGCATCATCTGATCACTTGTGTGGTGCACTGTTTTGGTAAGCTGCTCTTCATAAACTTTGAGTGAGATGTTTACTATTGACTTCCTCCACCACCACACCCCCTATCATTCTGCCCTTGTTGTTCATTTACTCTAATGGAAAAAGATTCTGCCTCCTCAGCTAAATACTATTAATGCCTTCGTGAGATTTCAAACACAAATGCTTGTGGAAGTAATGGTTTAATGCAGTGTGTATTTTTCTTTTGAGGTATTGGTTTATGTTAGTTTGTGCCCCTCTCTCTGCCAGCATGATTTCATTCCCAGTTTAGCTGCCTGGAGTTGTGCAAGAGCATCTGAATCCAGTACAGTGGGATGGAATGTGATTCAGCTATAACTGTCATGTCTCTCTCACAGCTGGCAGAGTTGGGCCATTGAAAGCCCTGTAGGTGTTCAAAAAACATGCTTGAGTGGGTCTGTTATTACTGTTGGTACATGCAGTACATTGTAATGGAGTTGCCGGCCATGCATATAATTTTACTGCATATGCTGTCCATAATGACCCGTCTACAATGTAACATTCTAATACAAATAATTCAAAGAATTCAAAGAGTATCCATTTGTCCCAAATGAAAGTTCAAGCTAACATAAGCAGGAACATTTCTGCCTTTACCTGAAATCACCATTCTGCTCTTAAGCTTTTCCACTTGTATGATTTGTGTAAAGCTTTCATGTATATTTCCTGCTTCTCCTTATTGGTACCATACACAGTTAAGAACGGTTCATCTTGTCCTGCTCATCAGTCCTTTGTGTCGGTCTTTCCTGCCTCAGTATGTTTGTGTGTGTGGGGATGGAAGGAGAGCTGGGTGTGTGTGAGCGTGTGTGTGTGTGTGTGTGTGTGTGTGTGTGTGTGTGTGTCAGCCAGGGCCCGTTGATGCTACGTGTTTGTACGTGAGAGATCTGTGCCATGTCCTAGGGAGACACCATATGCTGCCAGGGGACTTTGCCTTCAGACAGGCTTGTGGATGAGAGCTGGTACTGCACAAAAGCTACTAATATTTAATTGATAAATGAAAGCATGTTTATTTAATCATGCTTCTTGTGCAATATGAAGCTTTACGTTTTTTTTCCTGATTAGGCTACTTTATATAGCTATGTCTGTGTGTCAAATATATGCTATATCGGATTAGTTTGGTATTTCTGTCATTTTTATATTTATTTTTGTGTTCCTCAGATGCACATAATGCAAGTTCCAGATAGCATATTCCAGAACTTGTGACCTCACCCTGAAATTACCCAGAATTCACCTGCACCTGCAGTTTTACTAGTATGGTTTACATTTTCTTTCATTATTTTCATGTTTTGATTTTATATGAGTTTTTTTAGGTACATAATTTCATTATTATGATATCTATATCTATATATATATATATATATATATATATATATATGCAAATTGTTATATATATATAACAATTTATATATATATATATATATATATAATCTTTGCTACAAAGGTGATATATTATATATATATATATATATATATAATCTTTGCTACAAAGGTGAAAATCACAGTGAATGCATGTATTTTACCTGAGCAGTCAGAGGCAGGAAGCGTACAGTATCGCCAAGCTCCTGCAGAGGGCAGAGTTTTACTATTAAAACTTCCAACAACAGCAAGCACAGGGAGAATAATGACCTCACTACTCAGGCATGCCATTATCAGCAAGTCCAGGGCTCTGAGAGATGGTGGATCAAGGGGATTTGGTTCTAGCTAACAGAACTATGTGTGACTCACATTCCTACGAATCACGTCGCTTTCTTTAGGCGTCTCAAGAGATTGGCAGCCCGTGGAGTCAATTTTTGTTCTGCTGTACAATGTCAAACAGTGATAGGTTCTGTATAGACGGTGCTGTGGGATTCTGCCTGCATGCAGTGTCTTTGGTGCCACCTTTAATTAGTCCTAGAGTTTTTGTGCATAAAAAGTGAATGTGAATCAACTGACATATACATATTATTTTGAAATCAAAAGTTATTAGACTGACAGCAATGCACAGTGTTTGTGACTGATGTGTAAGCCTTCAGTTAAGGTTCCTTTCTGAGGCTATATTCAACCACTCTGTCAAGACTGGCTTATGAATAAGTGCTGTATGTACTTTTCATTAGTTGCATTTTCCCTGCGGGATACAGTGAATGGTACCAGCAATCAATTAATGACAGTGCAGTGGTATGATGTGTGTGTGTGTGTGTGTGTGTGTGTGTGTGTGTGTGAGTGAGAGTGTGTGTGTGTGTGTGTGTATGTACAAGTTATTTTCTATAACTTTTCCTTTTTGCTCTTAAGTTTGATTTTCCTGTACTTAAATATTGACTAAAATATTGGGACACACTTCATTAATCATTGAATTTAGGTGTTTCATTCAGTTCCATTGGCACAGGTATATATAATCAAGCGCCTAATCATGCTGTCTGCCTTTATAAACATTTGTGAATGGGTCATTCTAAAGTGCTCACTGAAATCGATGATGGTAATATAATAGAATGTTGCAACATGTCGGTTAGTTACGTTTCTTCCCTCCTAGATTTTCCATGATCAACTGTTAGTGGTATTTTTGAAAAATCAAAGTGTATAAGAACCACAAGAATTCACCCACAAAGTGTCAGAACACGTAAAGTTACAGAGTGAGGTCGTTGAGTGCTGAGGCATATAGTGTGTAAAAGTCGCCAACACTCTGCTGACTCAATAACTGCAGAGATCCAAAACTCCTCTGGCATTAACGTCAGCACAAAAACTGTGCGCCGGGAGTTCATGGCAAGGGTTTCTGTGGCTGAGGAGCTGCATGTAAGCCTTACATCACCAAGCACAATGCCAAGCGTCAGATGGAATGGTGTAAAGCACATCACCACTGGACCCTGGAGTAGTGGAAACATGTTCTGTGGAGTGACAAGCCATGCTTCACTATCTGGCTGGCAGATTGTTGAGTCTGGATTTGGCAAATGCCAAACAAATGCTTGTTTTTCAGGGGTTGGCCTAGGCAGTTTAGTTCAAAGGGAAGGGAAATCTTAATGCTTCAGCATACTATACTCTATCAATTTGGACAAATGTATCCTTCCAACTTTGTGGAAACAGTTTGAGGAAGTTTGAGGAAGGCCTTTTTCTGTTCCAGCATAACTGTTCCCCAGTATACAAAGCAAGGTCCATAAAGGAATGGTGTGAAAGAACTTGAATGGCCCACACATAGAGCCCTGAGCTCAACCCCACTGAACATATCATAAAAGCTCCTATTGGTGTAATATGTCGGTGCTTCAATACTTTTGTCTGTATAGTGTACATTTATTATGAGCCATGTTTAATGCTAGTGTCACTCTCATTGGGAATTGATGTACCCCATGCTGCCCCCTGGTGTTAAATACACTCCACCCACCCATCCTTCCCCTCTCCCCCATTCACAGTAAATACCACATTTGCTTGAAATATCAGAACCATGTTGTGACTGTCCTTTGGTCTGTTCTTCTTGAAACTACTACACTTATACATCTAGAGATTCTTGTAAACATTCACCCTCTATAGGAAGCACAGGTGGGGATTAATAGAATTGATTTCCTTGTGAAGTGGAAGAGATTTATTGCATTGTTGGGCTTTTTGCGCAGTGCGGTAGATTACCCCACAGATGATTTTTCTTCCCACACCTCCTTGCTCTTACTCCCAACTTTCCCATCCCACGGTATGAGTGAACAATCACACACACCACATATGGTAACTGTTGTACTTTTGCCATCAAAACCAGACCCTCTCAGTGCCACCAAGGACATCAGTCTGGTGAGATATTAGCCATTGGTCATGTAAAGCTGTGACTGTTTAGAACAGACGTAATGGCATTAAGCAGGGGTTATGTGTGTTGAGTAATTGTAAGTTTGTGAAATCTTTTTCAGCAAATATTCTGTTCTCAAAAGGCAATGGGTGTAATACAGAACTAAAAAGAAAGGCATGCATTTTAACATGTTCTTTTCTGTTCATTCTTAGCTCTGCATATGTTCCTAGTCTTTATTTCCACTTTCCTCACAAAGAAACAGATGCCAACTATTGCCACAAGTGTTTTCGTATTGCATATTCTTGATATGGACTTCATAACTTATGGAAATTATGTCTTTATAGTTATTATTGGTATAAGGGCATGATCTGAATGATACACAAAAATGCTGCTCTCAGGTGTGCATGGCTTCACTGAGCATGAATTCAGAAGCTCAGAGCTCTGCGCTTAATCGATTGTAGTTAATTAATCTGTCATCATCCTCTGTAGTAAAATTATGATTTCTCATTGATTGTGCTTTAGTGTCTCTCATCTAAAATACTTCTGCTGTTTCATGCTAGAAAGTGCCATGAGAAACTTATTCCATAAACCCAACTTGAATAAGAATTTCAATGTAGATTCAAGTGGAGTATGATTTCTGGTGTCCACTGAAAATGCTTGACTGACAACACTACATTATAGCTATTATCACAGTTGCCATATGAAAATTACTGATTTGCATTTAAAACATTCTCAAAATAAATAAGCAGTAAGATTTTATTTAAATAAATGGATATATGTTTAAAGTCATTTTGCAAGAACTCATTCCCTTAGCAACCTAAATGCATATACAGACGACTCGTGAGAAACCAGAGACACCCCAAATGTTGACCAACAAGATACTCGGCACAGCACAAGAACAAGGGTAGGATGAGCTTTACATCCGGATCAGAGGTCTGACTCAGGATCTAGGGTAACCTTGTTCTATTCTTTCTCACCTTTCTCTCTTAGATTTTCCTGTGTTTTCTGGTTACTCAAGCTGTCAGTATGTACTGCCTCCTATGACAGGGTGTGATTTGCTCTAGGTGTGAGTGTGGAGCAGTTGCGTGCCCTGCTGTGCCCCAGACGTTGCCAACTGAGATCCTGTTATTCTGGATTTAGATTTTTATAGGGTATACTGGCAAATCCCTTAACTGTCTGAGTTAGCGTGCAGCCCTCCTCTGTCTCACTCAGAGTTTATTCACCTTTCTCACCAATGAACTGAGCTGAAAGTATCATTCCCATGTGGCTCTCAGCCCTATATGGTTATCATAATAATGGATGAAAAAGAACTGATAGGAGAGGAAGGAACATTCATCTTATGTTGATATCATTGTTAAAAATGCTCTCATCGGCTCTCGTCCTTTTCACACACAAATAAATATCTGAGCACAGGGAAGATGACATGATATATATGTGCGACTGAATCGAATTACTCAGAAGAACAAATTTCCCTTATATCTGAGACTAATCATAGGCCCAATTTACAGTTCCTGACATTTCAGGTGTTGTGGAAAGGTTGTAGAAGTGCCATTTTGGTATCCAGAATATTCCAGCAGAACTGTCAGGTATTTGTTTTCTGGATGTCGCTGGTATAAAATAAGAACTGGTTCATGTTGTTGGTAACATTTAGTATTTTGAGTGGAATTGTGTTGTTTTTTTGTTTTTTTATGGACTTAATCATTCTCCCAAGAGCTATCGACAGGCCAGTAAGCACAAAGTGAGTCTTCTTCCAAATCAATGTTTTAATTGCTTTACAGGGTGGTTGCTCTGTAACAGCTGACAGGACAGAAATCTGTTGAGTAGGGCTTCGTTTTTCCAATATTCATGAAAACAAGAATCGAAAAAGCAAAAATGTCAGTGCTTACACTATATACTGCTTAACATTACTAAATCATTTCCTTTTACACAAGGTAATTACATTTTTAAAATTGAAATTGGTCATTTTGCTGTTTAAATAAACACTAGCAGAAAGCATTACCAGCAGGGCACTAACCTCCCTAAGAGCACTAATTCAGACCTGGGTTTGTAGCCCAATCACTAACCAGCCCTAGATGTCAAACTAGCAGAATGCTATTGATAGAAAAAGTCCAGTATTTTTCTGCTGACATCCTCTTCCAGCTGCAGACCTGTGTGGGCCTCTTTTTCATTCAGTAAATGTACTGGAATCATGGAATCACATGGAATTAGATGTTGTTGTGCTAGGCATTACGAAGGGTATACATGTCAGTATGATGTCATCATGGTATTTCTGGAACCAGGCTTTGTGGATGATGAGACCTTGCCCTGGCAGAAGAACTTTGGGTTGCCGCTTGATGATTTATACTCTGCCAGGCCACATCTAGTGTTTGTGTGCGTTAGTGATACACACAACAACTGCCAAAAGTTAACCAGAAATATTTTACAGTTACAAGAACCACATTATGTTGTTTTAACCCAATCTGTGTTGCTTCCTAGCTAAGCAGCTGCCAAGGGAGAGTTTTTATTTTCATACCTGAACCCTAAGACTTTTGCTTACTGGACTGCTGGTCTTACCTGGTGATTCATTCTCGCCCACAGACTAGAGCTGTAATAGATTTGGAGAGCTCCGTTGGAATCTGTGATTCACTTTTCATCATGACATTGACTCACTCTGTTACTGGTGGATGTTATTATGTACACAACAGCTGAAAATATACATTTTGTGGTTAGTTACTATGAATATAACTAAGATGTGCATCTTTTCTTTGTTTGCAACATAAACATGTAGATTAATATTAAAGCGCTGACAAGATATAGCATAAACTTATAGTTTTAATTTTAGTTCTCAACAGAGATACAATAGTGTTGCAATAGATTTAATCGAGTTACATTGGTATTATATTAGCATTTATTGCATTAATTTCAGAGGATTAATCATTGAATTAATTCGTTTGTATCTGTCTGATTAAGAACACTGAACATCCATAAGAATGTAGGCTTCACTGAAACAATATTTTAAGCGTGTCTGGACATGTCAATTCAAGCAGGTTATCTGGATATGTCAGTTCAGGCAGATTATCTGCAGATCTGCCCCCCCAAAAATTATCAATGCAACATTGTCCTTCAGAGCAACCATGCTTCACTGAGAAACTAAAATGATCATCCATCCCAAGTTACGTTAGTCACAGAGCATGTGTCCAATCTCTGTACTGCTGAAGCTAGCATATGCATTTGCTGTATAGTATAACCCCTTTAAAAGAGTACAGTGTACTTTTGTGCTTAATGAAGAAGCGTTATACTGATTTGTACATCTGTCAAAATATTCATTTGTTGGATGAACCACTTGCACAGTGTTAGGAGATCTCTGAGAACTCTGAACTGATGACATGGCAAAACAACAATAAACAATAAACTCATATAGTACTTTTAAAATATGTTTTGCAGCTTTATAGAAATAAATACAGATAAACAAAAAGAAAGATACAAACAAATAGGAAGATAAATATAAGCACATAAAAAGAATCAATGAACTAATTCATAAAAAGGAAAAACACTAAAGTTAAACAGAACAATAATTAAAAAAAAAGTTTAAAATAGACAAATGAACAAAACAAATTTGAAAAATAGTTACTAGAAGCTAACTCTGTTCCCTTTAGAAAGGTTTATAGGGATATTGATCTTTGATTATCTAAGTAGGTAGAACATACATATACTGTAAATAATTTTTCTATGGTGGAGAGAGGGAAGACAAGAAACATTTTTGAATGTTTAATCCATTTCAAAACATACAAGTACTAAGCGAAGTGATCTATGAGATTGTGTTGCTTTTGCTGCAAAATTCTGAACTTAGTATATTTGTAACAAAACTTTAAGACAGTTACAGTAATCTAGTTAAAATAATACAAAAGTTTAAAGATTTTTTTTTTCTGCATTGTCTACAGAACATGACAGACCTTAGATATTTCTCTGAAATTGGACAAAAACAATGCTAGGACGATGGTCTGTACTGACATAATGAACACTCTTAAAAATAAA
This sequence comes from Sternarchorhynchus goeldii, assembly GCA_028565775.1. Lineage (NCBI taxonomy): Eukaryota > Metazoa > Chordata > Actinopteri > Gymnotiformes > Apteronotidae > Sternarchorhynchus > Sternarchorhynchus goeldii. The sequence goes on along the minus strand of JAOXYF010000007.1, from coordinate 4,471,454 downwards.
AGTGCCAACTGGAACCGAAAAGCGTTCTTTGGAACAATGCCATAGAAGAGCCATTTTTGGTTCTCTGAAAAACTTTCAATGAAATGTTCTTTAAAGAATGATTTTTGGTTGCTGCCACAAAGAATCCATTTTGTTCCATAAAGAATTGTTAACAAAGTTCTTAAAATAAGAAGAGCACGTAACTGTTCTTCAGAGTACATTTTCAAAGAACGTCTTTTGTATAGCTATCTTCATGGTTCCCTAAGTAAGTGACTGATTCTTGGTTCTTGGTTCCTCTAACAGATCTGAAAAAGTTGGTTCTTCAACAGCTATACATAAACATAAATTCACTTGAACTACATGAGTAACCAGACTAAACAACAAGCAAATTCCAAACATTTTGTTTTTCATAATTACTCAGGGACTTTAACACAACCACCTTTTGTTAAAAATACACATGAGAAGAAATTAGCTTTCCAGAAAGAAATCCATTAATTTAGTTTTAAAGATTTTGAACTGTCAACGTCTGAAGTATCCAACAGATGAAAGCTTGCTGTCACAGACGTAGAATGTGTGCAAACATAAAAGTGCACTAACAAGCTCTAAAAAGCCAATGTAACAGGCAATGACCAACTGGTCAAAAACCAAAAGGGGTAATAAAAGATAATGACAGTAATCCTCAGGTGGTGTGACAAATGAAGCACAACACACACGACCTAAGAGAGGTGTGGCAAAACATAGAGGCACACGTAAAACACAGTACCGCACACTAAGTGCATGCCTCCCTATGTGCAAACACCATGGTGGTGCCAAAGCAAGACAAATGGGGGCGTTTGTGGGCATTGTACCCACCTGGCCGTGGGACACAGAGAGTGTTGTACCACCCAGAATCTGGGGCATAGAGGATGCCATGCCTCTTAAGCCCTGGGCACAGCAACCATGCATATCTTTCAAGCATGGCGACCACCCACCACCCATCTTCTTTGACGGGGTCCTCTTTCACCAATGGAGGTGCACATGCATGCCCTGTAGCCTTGATGGGGCATCTGCAGGGCCCCTCATTGATTGTATATGGGACGGTGATGCTCTTGGTGAACTGAGCTCACCTCATTAATCGAACATGGAAATGGTGCCCTGGAGTGAATAGGAAGCAGCACCAACATTAATGACAAGTTCTAGGCAGCACCGCCCATACATCCGCTAAGCCACTGGAAAAGAGAGAGAGAAACCAACACAACATGCACATGGGGGAAATAAAAAAGGCAAAAAAGAAATGTACAAAAACAAAACTGAACATAAAAGTGTCCTACCAAGAACTACAGAAAGCCAACATAACATACAATAACTGAAAAATGGTCACAAAACAAAAGGGTTTATAAAAAATGAAAAACATAACATAATAGCCTCCTGGTGGTGTGGCAAATGAGGCTCAACACAACACCTGAGGAGGTGTGGCACCAACTCAAAACAGAGGCATGTGTAAGACACAAGAACATAAACAAGGGCCACGTGTAAAGCCACCACTGCCTTAACGGAGGCTACCGACAGGGGGATATTTGCTAAACATGTCCCAAAGTTACATGTCAACAAAGTTGTTCCAGCGCTGGGCCTGCAAAGCATGTTGCCGATTTAATTGGACATAAGAAAAAAACAGCTAAATTAGAAATAATAAATAAAAAATATAAAAGGGTTTCTTTAAGAGCAGGCCTATATCATTACACATTTTATGCATATTAAGAAGAGGAGAGTACTTGTTAAACCTACTAGTAACAAGATGTCAGTGTGAAGAACCTTTGGTGAAAAAAAAATCGGAGAACTGAAGAACCAATTAAAGGTTCTTCCAAGAATCATACACAGAAACAATTCCTTTTAAGAAATGTTTTTTTACGAGGGCAACACAACAGACACTAGCTTGTCAATTATTTGGATAAGAAGTGAAAGAACCCTGGGGTTAAGATTTCTTCTTTTGAACAAAGAACAAACTATGTAAATGCTGTTTTAAAAAAAAATCAAATATTAGTAATTGACATTACTCAAGACATAAACTATGATGAGCTGAAACTTTAAAATGTAGCAGAAAAAAAACACTTAAAAATACTAAGCAGAAGGTGAAAAGGGCAGCTAGAAGATTAATAGAATGACAATAGTTCTGTGTTTCAATATTAAAACCAAAATGTGGACAAATTACTTTATGCAAAACGTGATGTGCAATGCAGCTGCAACCAGGCTATGGGGGTGTTGAATAGCTGAAAAGAAATCAAGAGAGGCAAAAGAATTTCCATGCCATGTTTAGGTGACCCCAGCACCATTCTTTTGTACTCTATAATCACTGGGACATAGAGTAAAGGGGATATTCATTGAAAAAAAAAATACTGTTACTTACAATAGTGTTACTTGCTATTACTTACAATGCTTTTAAAGTCACTCTAGTCTGTTGCCAGGATTGATAAGAGAATAATGAGTCTCTTTAACACCTACCGTTCCTCATGTATTCACATCTTATTACTGTTATATTGGTAATACGTTAATGGCGTGACCTTGTCCCAGCACTACAGAAGTCACCATCAACCTCCTCTATCTCTCTTTCACGTCCCTCTATCTCCCTGTCCTCCGAAGGAAATGGCATGAAGCCTCTTTTACGTCAGCAACATCGCAGGACGCCTGTCTGCTCTTGGTTCGCACTCAGCTTGTATATCCCCTGTGCTTATTAGCAGAAGAGATAAAAGGTGACAGAGGCAGTCAGGGAGATTACAAAGAGCACAATAGACCTTATGTGGCACAATTGTGCTTACACTAAGGGCACAAATGTTTCATAAAATATTGCATTCTACTGTACTTAACCACATTATCAGTTTCATAGTAACTTAGTTGGCTATGGATTAACTTGGACAGGTATTCTCACTGGATATTCCTTATCATTCAAGAGCAGACATAATCTGTAGCCCATATTCCCAAAGCCAAGTTACTGTCTTTCCTGTTTGGTAGATTACTTTGTTGTTTTCCTAATGTGTGCTTCATTTGTAATATCTCTTCAGTTCCAGTATGATGCTTTGCTAAGGTATCCAATAATGGATCCAGATGGCAAAGCCTCCAGTAAGCATCCTAAATGCAAGGCCAGACAGAGCGCTGAAATCAACTGTCAGTATCTTTTGTGTTGTCCTTCATGTGCCCCATGCGTCTTTGCTCGCTCTGTTGGGCTCCTGCTGTTTTCGCTGAGAGCTTGAACAAGGGTGATAAACAGAAGGACATTCAGTACAGTCTATGCCTCTTTTTCTCTGCTTATGCACCTAATGACTGATGTTCTCATCCCACCATCACCATTGCCCAACTCTAACAAACACATCAGCCAACACACAGTAATAGCAGATTTTGTGATATTTATTTGAAATAGTGAATGTTTCCCAATCTGACTGTCTTTGTTAAACGGAATAACACATTATGCGGCAGTATAGTCTGTTTTTAAGAACCGATGCAGGGTGTGCAGAGAATTCTGCATGCTGGAGAATTAGTTATGGAAATATCTTTGTCAGGAAGAATTTAGCCTGGTTCTACACTTAGGTTTTAGGTGTTGTGACAGGAAGGCCAGTGTACCTGGGCTCCCCAGTCTGAATTAATGAGGCTGAGTGATGTTATGGAACAGACACCATCAACAGCAATAATCTCTTCCTGAGAGTATTACACAACACTCATATAAGCTATTTAGTTCATTTTCTGTTGATCCAGAAAATGTAGTTAATTTCCTCTTGCTCCACTGTTTACAATTGTAAAACACTTAACTTTAACGTGTAGTCCTTAAACTAAGTTATGTCTAGCAGTTTAAAGGCAGGCTAATCACTTTCCTGACTACATGGCTGTGTACATTGTATCCCTGTTGTAATGTTGTGTGATTTGTTCTACCATGGGGAGTGACAGCAAATAAGGGCATATTAAAGAACAAACAGATAAATGAATGAATAAGAAAAATAGAAACTCTCAGATGTTAAAAAAGCTCAAACATTCAAGCATATTGTAAACCTATGTGCACAATAGTTTGACATAATTTGTCATTTTGATCACCTATGAATGAGAATTATTTCAATGAACTTTTCTCAATATTTAATCAAAGAGTAGCCTAATCTGAGATGCACTGATTTTGCTGTCTTGCTCTACTGCTTTTATCCAGAAATGGAGAAAACTGGCAAGTAAAAGGGCAGAGGTTTTACCCTGTTAAGAGTAATTTGGTCACAACCACTAAATCTAAATTTGGTCTTTCAAACATAGTCTGTACCGGGTTGCAATTGTATTTGGTCTAATTAAATGAAACCGGGCGCTATCTGTTTATCTAAATTTGAGCCTACACCAATTCTTTGATGACAAACAATTACATTGTTTTTTTTTTTCACTGGTGGAAGCAAATCATTTGCCTTGTGCACAGCACGGCATTTCGTTTTAGTTAGACGTCTTTACACAGTCATTCAAGTACACTGTTGTTCATGCGGAAATTTCACTTGTGTCGGCTAACTATAATAGAACTGGAATACAAAACCAATAATCTTTATGGTACAGCGATGGGCTATGCTGTGCCGTTTTTATTCACACCCCTGGAGTGGCGCAATGGACTTTCCCAGACAGATATGTCACCGTTGTTGCTTGGAATCGAAGCGCTGTGGGAAAGGCATCCTGTGTCTGCCATTGCAGTAAAAGCCGTACGGAGGCTGAGGACACAATTTCCTCGTCTCCTTGCATGTGTTCAAACACATATCCGATCGGGTATTTTAATTCATAATATTTCAACACAGTTGAGCTGTCCTCGACACTCGTGGTGGGAGTTATTTTTGGATACGATTTCGTATCATCAGCACCAGCGGGAGCCACTGGCGATTGCGAATTGCTACGGTAAAGAAGAGCTCGCTGAGAACTTTGGACTCTCCTCAACAGCATTTCTGACATGTTGCTCATCGTCCACACACTGCATGGTTAAACTCTAGCCCGGCGCTGCGGCACCCGGGCGAGAGGAACGAAACGGGCCGTTTTACTATTTTGTCAGGCAAGCAAACGTAGCTCACTCTGCTTTATAAGCAACAACGTTTACTCAACTTGAGAAGCTAAAGAGGGGACAAAATGTCTGCCAGGGCTGCCTCTTATAAGGTAACGCTATGTTCTTGTTTATGTTTAACGCCATTTTCAGCAACAGTGTCAAAAATATTGGAGCACGGAGCAGTGTTAGCTTCCTTCCAAGCTATCCAAAGCACCAAAGCACTTCAGCGACATCTCCGTTGATAAGCATGGATTCTCTAGCTAGCTAGAGATAACTGCCTGTACCTTCTCTAAGGTCATGTGTCTTAACTAAATGCCGGTGTAGTGTCCAACTGGCATTAGCGAGCTAGCTGGCTGTCTAGCTTTCTTTTGGGTAGCTAACTAGCTAATTTAACTCGGCTGCTGGTATCGTTTTATTCTTTTCTGCTTCGCTGTTTAGCTAGCTAGCTGACTTGCTATTCAGCTAGCCCTCTAACCGAGACCAGCTAAAAATTATACTTGGCTAACGTGAGAATGGCCGTTCACAAGCTGAGTTTCGGCTAGCTGGACATGTCTTAGTTATGTTGTCTTACCATAGTAACGTTAGCTGCCGTAAATCACTGAAATATTTATTTTTTTCATTGTGGAGGATCCACATTCATGTCTACAAAGTCTAGATGGCTAGCTAGTGATGTCATTGAGATGAGTTACTTGCTCTCTGTAGCTGCCTGGCTCGCTCGCCCAGTTAAACAACGACCTAGCTAACTAACGGTGGATAACCCAGAAGACTGTTTTCTTGCATTATGCATCGCTGTCAGAAATTGTTATATTTAGCTGGTATAAGTAGCAAGCTGTATTGTTTTGCGAGATCCCACGCCATGCAAAAACAACAACAACAACAACAAAAAAACTACTTACTTAGCTAGCTAGCTATCGTGAACTCTAAAGTCAGTAGTGTTTATAGGATGGCTAACTCCACTTTGGAAGTTCTCCCTAGCTAGCTCCACATTTAGGGAATTTATAAGTGGCAGGTGATTCATATGCGTTTGTCTTGAACTGTGGTTAACGGTTCTATCCAGTTTATAATCCGAGTTAGTTGTTGTTTTGAAGTAAAAGATCTGCCCTACTTTCCGTTAGTTTCAGTAACGTATTATTAATCATGGGCGTGTTTCTGTTTCGGTTGAAACTTGACAGGTGAACTTAAGTATACCAGTCTGACATCCCAGGAATGTGTGTAACTTGTCCTTCCTATTTTTAATATGTGGGTTGATTGTGGGTTTATTGACATTACTTTCTCTTTAATTTAGTTAAATATAAGAAATTCTGAAATTTAAGAATGATCTTGCACTTGTCTTTTCATTAGGCCTGTAGCAGATTGTCAGGTCATATACCAAAAAATTGCAGTGATGTTGCTGTACACATATTTGAGTTAAGACAGAGCAGCAGAACGGTTTGTAATTGTTAAATAGCAAAACCTCAATGCATTATGAAGTTGATTCTTAGTAAGCTGTTTAATTTTCAGTACACTTATTGAAGGTACACTTGTAGAAATGTCTCAAACATGTCGCACAAGTTAAAAGGCCACATATGACAGATGCTTAACAGATGTTGTTCTTAATTATATGTTATCTGGAAGGAAATTCTGTTTACCTAAAGGGTAGGTAGGGTGGCATGTGAGGAAAGAAAGCAAAACAGTTGCGTACTTTTCTTGTAAGTCTATTGTTGCCTGTACAGGGTATAGTTATAGTCACCTGCCATGTTTCCAGGTGTGCTGTGATTATTAAATCAGTGTTAAGGTGAATAAGGTGTACATGTCCTCAGTTGTTGAATGATGATGCCCTGCATGACTTAGATGAAGGGTTCAAGGTCACAGGTTTGGCCCAGGACTGTCCCTCTCACACCCTCTCCAGCTTGCCTGTTTTGCTTCTTGCTTGACAGGTGACCAGCATCCCAGTGAAATCTTAATGTGGGGTCTCTTTGGTGGATTGAGAAATTATTTAGTGTGTGTGTGTGTGTGTGTGTGTGTGTGTGTGTGTGTGTTCTAACTGCATTGCTTGTAACATTGAAAAAAAATACAGCATTGTTGTTATTAACATTATTTGCAATGTTGTCCTGTTCATTGGTGATTTTGAGATTGACAGGTGTGTGTGTGTGTGTGTGTGTGTGTGTGTGTGCGTGCATGCACACGTGTGCAACTTTGCATTTGTTGTGAGGATGAGGACTACTGAAAATGAGAGGTGAGAGGAATATTAATGTTCCAGTGAGTTTTAACCAGTTATAGCCAGTCATGTTGCATAAGAATTATAGGCATGATTGTTTCTAAAACCTTCATGAATTGTAGGTTTAAAAATGGAAACCACTCCCTACGTACAATTTCATTGCATTTTCAGTGAACCCAGAAATAAATGTGCTGAGACACAATATCCCAGAATAGAACTGTCAGAGCATAGTGTCATATGGTTCTGAGTGAATTACAATTAATGTTAGAAACTATTAGCCTAATGTATTGAAAGCTTGTATTTACATTCAGCATTTTGCATGAGAGGCTCTCACTGAGAGGCTCAGCTGGTAGTGGCAGTCTCCTGGTCAGTGTTCTGAGAATGGCAGAACCTGAGCCATATGCATGTATTCCAGATCGTTTCATGCTGTATTCTATCTCTTGTCAAGAATTTGTTCAGATGAGTTTGAAGTGGCATCAGCTGAGACGAAATTAAATGTTCAATGCTGTGATAGAAACCAACGGACTTCTAATACTCCATTCCACCTTGAAATGTAAGGTGTTTGATTAATGGGGTGTAGGATTGGGCAGTGTTCATGTCCATCTGGTCCTCCATGTTGATTTGCTCTCCTTCCAGCAGCAGTAGTTTTGGGCGCCCTCTCATCTCACCCATCACAGGCCTGTTATTTGATAACTTGATACAAAGTTTTGTTTGATGTTCTTACCACATAAAAAGTGTATCATGCAATTTTGAAAATCTTCTCATTTTTGTTCATGCTGGATTTCACATTTCATTCAAGATTAAACATTGTATATCATTGTATATTACATATAATTAAGGGAAAATTATGGATTACAACTCAAAAGTAATTTCACTAACTATATGTTTTGTCACAGGATGTTATGAATGTGTTATGACATTTGTGTTTTAAAGGAATTGTAATATTTTTCTCCATTGAATACTCTGAGTCTGCAGAGTACATATTGCAGTCTGTATCTGTATGCAGGGTCAAGCAAGGTCATTCGCACTCCGGTGGAAAAAGCTCCCTAAGTGGGATTCTGTACAGAACAATTGTTTTATTGCTGGTTGCTGCCATAATAATGATGGCATAATGTTTTTATAATAACTTAATTGCATGTGACTTTCTAAAATGAATCATTTTGTCAGAGTAATAATGACCAGATTCATGTCATTTTAACCTAAACGTACATCTTGAACTGTTTGAAGCAGGGTGCCACATAGAGAGCTTAAAGTTTAGTTCTTAGTAATTGTATTGTCTAACATATCATTTTCTTATTTTGTGGTTTCAGACCTAGCTTTTAAAACAAGTAAGCTATTTGGTACACCTCCTTAGCAATTTCGTCTTGCAGAGAAAACCAGATATTGTGAAGTTTCGGTGTGAGTACCGCTGCATACCACACATATGCAGTCATTCTTCCAATTTTTTTTGTTCTCTCCCTTTTAGAAAATAACAGGAGTGTGAGTTGCATGTAGACTGGATTTTAACCATGAGTCATGCAGAGATCGACTGCTGGAATTAGTGGCCCAAATGCACCACCTTCAAAACTTCCCTAACTGATGCTGTTGGGGGGGGGGGGTTGTAGGTCAGCGTTGACTCCTGGTTTTAATGAAGACTCAATTTCCTGCTGCCTAGTGTAGTATTGCATAGCTGAGTATCAGCTGGTTTGTAGGCCAAGTGGTCTTGCATGTATTCTACACATAAACTAAACTAATGCACAAAGTCTTATCTTGTCTCTTCTGTGGCTGTTGTACTACAATGAAGTGGAATATCTGAATTAAGAAGAAGGTCTTAGTGAAAGCATAAAGAATACTGGACCATTTCATTTTATTTTTTCATTATTAACTTTACCCACACGGGTAACTGTCCGGTAACATCCCAGTGACTCGGTCTTTTACTCTTTCTTGTTGAATACCTTTTTTGCTTCAGTTTTTCTCCATCACGGTCATGAACAAAGAGAGGTAACAGGCGAACCCACTCCCTGGTGGAGAAAGATGGTTAATTAGTATTCTAACCTGTGAAAGTTCCCTTGGTTGATGACTAATGTGTATTAGCTTATTCTTAGATACGCTAAGCATGAGTATCAGTCTGAGTATCAGTATAGGTAGACATGAGTGGGGTTTCGTTATCTGAGTTTAATTTATCTTTAGTTTATCTAGATATAACCAGTCCTGGCGAAATATGCTACGATAACCAAGACTTGGCTGTGATTACTTTTCACTGCTAACATTGAATGGAACGTCTAGTAAGTTTTAGTTAGCCAACTAGTTTTAGTGACAGGACTCTGACTATAGTTATTATTTTGAGAGATGCAGATATCCGGTTCTGAGGACATAATAGTTGTTTTTTTTTTTTTCTTTTACCTAGCTATATGGTGACGATGCAGTCTGCCAGTCAAACAATTATTTAGCTTATAGCTAGTAGGCAATAATAAACACAAAACTGCTAAAAAGCATAAATTGGAAATGTAAAATAGATAAATCAGCTTTCAGAAAAAAGACAGGACAGGACAGTTTAGTAACAGGGCCACACTTTCTCTTTTCAGATTGACTTTTTAGTTCTTTTGAAATTCTCCTCACATGATTCCTGGAAGTGACTCATTCAGCTACTTTTAATCAATTTACGTGCAAATTAGACATAATGGTATTCTATTGGTTTGATATGTTTAGTGTGCTCATAAAAATAAATCTTAAAAATAAATAACAAAAATGATTACGTGTTAACAAATAATGTTCCTTTTGACTGTACTGAGCTCTACGGAATATCATTGATTTCCGATTTATATCTCATTGAAGTGTGTTGCCCAAACATTTTTTTTTTCCAGAATGATGACGAGCCTGTGTTCACATGAACACATCTTGGTGTTCCTGTCCTGGGTGTGTATAGGAAATGCAACTTGATCAGTTGTATATCCTCATTAATCTCCTCTAGTGAAATGAGAGCCCAAATCTCCATATCTCGGTGGAGGTAGCTTTCATCCTTTTGTCTGCTCATACATCACTGGCAGGATTGTGTGTGTATTTAGGCGAGGGACCTCTTCCTCTGTTTGCTGTCGCCTGTCAGCATAACCCCTTAGCTCTATGGATGGCACTGGTGGCTCATTAATTAACCTAATATTGAGATTCCAGCATATGTGGAACCTGTCATCTTTGTCCTGCATTTGGCCAAAATATTTTATTGAGTCCAATTTGTGAATTTAAAAATGGATTTTGATATTCGGATCACTGACTTAGCACTTGTTTAAGTACTTCTTTCTTCTTCGCTAGGTTACATGCCGCTTATAGGCATCTCTGTGGCATTATTGGTACTGGGCTGAGCTATAAGGCCAAAAGTGGATTTATTGCATTATATTTGTACCTTATAGAAACAGATGATATAATCTTGCACCCTTGTTGTATACTCTTTATGATCAGGAATCCAAGGTTAATGTATTGTGTTACATCAAGCAAGAGGACTGATCTAAAGTTAGTTGTCTAATGACAAGACTTGATCAATCACAGGACATTGCACTCAAGGACAAGTGTAACTGGGTCAGAGGTCTGGTCATCCCATATAACCCCACTAACACAGACACTTCATTCATGAGATACTGGCACAGCCAGACAGGAGGTGAATCATGAGCAAAAAACTGTTTGTCTTGTACTTACAAAACAGACGTTGAACATGTACAAATTAATGGACGTATTGTGAAATATTTATGCAAGTAATAGTTGGATTGCTGTTTCTACATACCTAGCTTTCAACATATTTGTAATTTTGTGAGTCAGTACTCTCTTGAATCCAGTGCATAAGAAACTTTGTGGCTGTTGAGTTCTTATAAATGTCAATTATGGAGATGTATGGATATATGTATCGGCTACTTCTTAATGAAAAATGGAGGTGTAAGGTTTGGAGGTCCTCTTATCTCTTGGCTGTCATGAATGCTGTCAAGGTCATTGATGGAAAAAGTATGGGAACCTTGAGGAGAAGTCATCAGGAAATGCCATCCATCCATCCATCTTCTACCACTTATCTGGGTCTGGGTCAGGGGCCTAAGCAGAGAGGTCCAGGTCTCCCTCTCCCCTGCCACCTCCTCCAGCTCCTCTGGAGGGATACCTAGGTGTTCCCAGGACAGTCGAGAGATGTAATCCCTCTAAGGGCTCTTTTCGGCCGCTTGTATCCGCGATCTCGTTCTTTCACTACCCAGAGTTCATGACCGTAGGTGAGTGTTGGAACATAGATTGATCAGTAAATTGAGAGCTTTGCCTTTTACCTTAGCTCCCTCTTCACTGTAATGGACCGGTACAGGGTCTGCAGCACTGCAGATGATGCACCAATCCGCCCGACAGGACGTATTGACATTAGGAAATGATCTGGTTAAATGTCAGTTGTTTTGCCTATGATCTAAAGCTCAAGAGTTTGGGTCATGCAGCATCACAATGGACTAGAACAAAGTTATTTCCATAATGTAATATTTCACTAGTTACAAATAAAGGCCTGGATGGGCTAAACCTTTTGTTCCAAAAAGATATGCCATTGTAAAGTCGTCTTTGTTTAATAAGACTCTCTATATTAAGTCATCGTGGGAAGGTAGTGAATGGGATTGAGATACAGAATGCATCCATTCTGCAGCTTGCCATGTTTTTCTCAGGTTCTCCTTAGGAAACCTGAGCCACAAACATTATACATGGGCATAGTTTATAATAATGTAACATCAGCAGAATTGAGCTATTTATAGTAATTTGATAAAGAATAGCTTCACCAGTGGCACATTCCCAGTCCTCTCCCACACACTTTTTCTTGCATCACTGGGACTGATACTTTAGAGACTCTGTGTGCATTTTTAACATAGTGTTTTTTTTTTTTAAAGCTAAAGCATAATTTTAACCTTTTAAAATCAGTCAGGTTAGATGCGTTGTCTTGCAACTGTGTTGTAGACAGATTTATTTAGTTGACCAGAGCCAGCGCGGAGAGTTGTTCACCCATTTTGGTTTCTTGTTTTCTGTCACCTTTGATTCCCTGCTGATGGTGTAATGATTCATTCCCAGCCTCTGTTAGAGGTGAGAGAGGAAAGGAAAAATATACATGGAATCTGTTGCTACTCTTGATCTGTACACTGATGTACATTCCACCTTGACAGTCTGATAGACACACATAGGTTGCCCAGGAGGATGCTATGTGTTGGTTTGTCTGTCTGTGTTTATCAGGACAGGCTTGTCACTCTTGTCACTCAAAACATCTCAGCAGAGGTGTGGGATCAGAGATGAGTGTATTTCCGTGTAGACACACTGCTCTATGGCACCTACCAAAGTACTTATCCCAGCTGGTTCACCTGTCTGTAAAATATCTAAAAAGACTCCTGCTGTTTGTGCATCTGTGTGTGTGACTGGGAGAGAGGGAGATGAATGCTGCCTTGGCACAGGGCACTCAGGAAACCACGCAGTGTTAGCCTCCCTATGCAGCATATCTGCCTTCTATGGCAGAGTAGCTCCCAACTGTGTGTGATATGCAAAAATCCTTTCGCTCCTGTGCTTACATGGCTTCTCTGTGCACAGGTTTCCCATATAATGTTCTTTTGTAATCAGATTGTTGTAGTCAAACATGTGCAAAGCCTTTGCACATGTACTTCTTTGGGTTTAGGGCAAAGCAATTCTGTAAAGACCTTAGGAGTCCCTGTAGATGACTTTGATGTCATCTTGTAGTGCGAGCCAAGCCATCAGAGCGAGATGCAGTGCCCGGGAGCTCTGTCCACCCCGGCGCTTCAGGGGTTAAGGCCAATACAGCACTTTACACTGCAGATGGATCTGTGCTCCTACTGAGCAGAGGAGCTCTACACTGTGGCACAACTGCAGCTCCCCTCCCTTTACACACACACACACACACTCTCTGACACTCTTGCAGCGCTGCCAAGCTACACAGAATTATTCAGGTGTGTGTGGGTGTGGATGTGTGGGTGTATTAGGAAGGAGCGGGGATCCAGCAAGAGACAGGTACAGATGGGGATGGCTGATTAATAAACCTACATACCTTTACTTTCAGACACACTAGAAGGAGGAGTTGGCAGGGCAAGAGCTTTTTGTGATGCTCAGAACACATCCTGTCATACTGAATTAATTTTGTTGCTTTGATTCCCATTTATGCAGCTACATTTTTGCATAGAAGTTTCATGGCTTCCACACGATACAGTACCTGATAGAACAAGCTTCTGCTTCTCTCTGTGTTTCTCACTCCCCCCTGTAGCTTTGCTCTTGTGCCCCCACTCCTGTGCTCCGTTTCTTCCTGTTTCTGTGTCTTGCTCACTGATTGAATTGCAGCTCTTGCAGTGAACAGGCAGTTTTGTTATGAGGCTTGCGCTGCTGGGGGGTTGAATCTGCGGGATCTTTAGGTGGATTAGGTATAGAGGTGGGCAGACAGAGATGATTCTGACTCTACTGAGGTGATCAGAGCACATTGCTGTAAGTAGATCATTACTAAATGATCCCTAGTGCTCTTGAGTGTTGTTAAACCTGTCTCCTGGCAGCAGCCCGCTAAAGATAATGTTTACTGGGATCACATCTATTATGTAAGTATCTATACGCTAAATCATATGTTGGGTTTTATATGGTCTATTTGAAGTTAGGTTGTTTATCTTAATATGCATTTTTTATGTTTTTACTTTCTTAATCCATTTTATTTTGCTTAACAGGCTATTTTCATAATAGGCTTACGATAAGCTTATTAGGCCTTCATCAGTCTGTCTTGTTTGTGCTTTGATTATTACTTGTACGTGTGTACAAATCTGCAGTGATGGAGACTTAGTTCCAGCATGTGTGTGTGCGTGCGTGTGTGTGCATGCTGCATGCTCACACAGAAAGTCACCAGATAGATCTCTTGGGAGCCCATTCTTCCTGTTCCACACTGTGAATTTCCCTCTCAATTTGAATACCAAGATCCGCATGTCCCCTCACTAGAGGACGTTTAGCCGGTGTCAGCAGTCTGAGGTGCATATTTCTCCATTTCTGACTTGAACAGTCACCCCATGCTACCTCTTCTATGTTGTGATGCCAGGGAATAACATGAGAGGGAGCAACAACCTTTTCCCCTCCTTCACTCATCTCCTCCTGGCTACAGTACAATGTACACAATGTTCCGTGTTCACTTGTTTGTTCTGGTTAGTTCTTTACTTTGCTGCACTTGTTGTAGAACCATTGATCCTGACGTTTCACTGATTTGGAGCCAGTCACACTACATAGGTTGTAAAATAGCATCTGACTATGGAAAGCTTGATTAAAGAGGCCTCATTCTGACGTAATAATCTGGTGTCTCGTGTCATTAATTCTTGCACAGGCTGTAAAGCCCCAATTCTGCCGCTGGGCTCTGATAAAACTAGGACATATTTTCAAACACACGTTTGTTCTCCCCGCTATGCAGTTTGGTGACTGCCTTAAAGACATTAAGGCGAGCACTGCAGGTAAAATACCAGGCGTTACTCCCACACTGAGTCTTTCACATAGGCTTAGCCTACCTTACAGATCTTCAGAGTGTCTCAGATTACTACAATTTATTTGTATTTCTGATACGCTTTAGACCTTTTGGTGCAGTATTTTCCAAGTTCTTGCAGATGCAGAGCCTCCAGGAGAGTCTATATTTTTCACACCTGCAAACTATATAGTGTATTCTTGATTGCTTAGTAATTCTTGATTGGGAACTGGGATGGAGCAAAATGTACACTACTTGGGGTTCCTGTGCTGGGAAACACTTTTAAAGAAAGAACAAAACAAAACAAAAAAAAATCATTTTTTTAACTGCTTGTTAACTGCATGTATTCTGGTGGTATTCTTCTCAGTTTCTTCCTCACTGTACCATGCTGTTACAGCATCTACACATACCAGCAACAATCAATGGAAGATATTTTTAGTCTCTCTCTTCTACCCCTCCCTCTCTCCCTCTCTCTCTCTCTCTCTCTCTCTCTCTCTCTCTCAGTGCACTGAGGAAGTGTGCTGCATAGCCAGAGTTGAATAATCTTTCTAGCTGGATAATGACTGAGCAGCTTTGGCTGAAAGCATAGAATGTACACTGTCTAGTAATGCAAGTAAAGACACACTCAAAAAAGTACAATTTCTGTCTCAATTATTCCCCTAGAAATTATGAATGTAACCCATCTTATCATTTTTACTCAGTACCTCTCTTCCTTTTATGGTGTGATAACAACACCCATGGAGTCCTGCCATAAGAACCCTGTTAATTGTTGATGGGCTAAATGTTAAGTCAATTACCATGAAAAATGGCTGGAAATATGTGCTAATTGTCTTGACGGGTAGCACAGATCCAGACCTCCGTCGAATCCTTTGTATTATATCTGAATGGGAGACATTATTAGCCTTTGTGACACTGCGCATCTTTCCTTTTCAAAATGAATTCTCACACACACATACACACATGCGCACACATTCCTCAACACAGCATATTATTTGAAAAGGATTCTGTAACGATGCAGCCGTTTCCAGGTTGTAGCTGCGTGCTGCAGTGAGGACCCCCTCCGCCTCCTCCTCCTCCCGTCACTTTTAGTCTTACCGAGGAGTGTTGTTCTGGGCAGCTGCCTTTCTCAGAGAGCGCTTTGGTCCCAGCCTCTCGTTAGAGCTGTGCTCAGCTGTCTGATCCATCTGTGTGTGGGCCCAAATGGCTCTTCTTCAGCATGAGCCTGCAGACCCCTTGCTGCAGAGCTCTGTCAGCTGCCACTTCTGCCAGCCTCCTTCCTGCTGGGTGGAATCTCGACTGGCATGGGTTTGCAGGGGCAAAGCATGGCTTTACAAAATGTGTGACTAAAACCTTCTTTCCTCACACACTAACTTGCTGGTACTTAGTTGCTTATAAATTTAATAACAACCACACATTTGCTTGCCTATTAGAAACCAATATATAGTGAAGCACAATAACACTTTGTGGTGGAAAGTATTAAGTATTTCATGTCAGGCTGTAGCATGTGCACTGTGATCTCACAGCAGCTGGAATAACTCAAACTAGGTACTAGGTCTAATCTAATGATTAGAATTATTTATTTAAGCTTAACCAGGCAAAAAAAACCCAACGAAATGGCCTTTCTATGCAGGTTTACATTTTACGTTGCTGTAAGTGACTTAATGACTATCTGATGACTTAGTGCAACTTTTTGCCTTAACATTTTTACAGTACCACACCTTTTATTGAACGAGCGCCTTAAACAATTAAGGTCAGGTAATTAAGGGAATCAATTAAGGTAAATGCAAACACCATCTGTATTTATTCATTTTATCCAAACAATGTGTGGGCTCTGATTTAGTGTTGCATTATTTGTTGATAAGAGTTAAACAGGGAAATAATTGTCGGATTATTAATATCGGGCTGTTTTGTAGGAAAAGAAATCATCTCCTTTGGTGCTTTGAAACCACTTAAAATGATTGGATTGTCAATATTTTGGGACAAAGCAGACACAGACTCTCATTTCCTCTGCTATCATATCTGTGTGTGTGTGAGTGTGTGAGTGAGTGAGTGAGTGAGAGAGAGAGAGAAAACTGTTGAATGCCTAGACCTGTACTATACCAGGGGTGACTCAGAGGTATGTGTATCTGAAAGTAAATGAAGTGCCGCAGTCTGATTCAGATTTAGCTCTCATCTTGTAAGACGCGTTCTCAAGTTCTACAGTTAAAATTCCAGCCTTTGTGCAACAATACTGTCCCATGAACAACAGAGTGACTAGCAAAACCAGTAACTACAAACACATACAAACAAACACAAAAAAACAGGCCAACAGAATATTGAGCTGGATAAGGATGCATGGCCTTCTTGAACAAAGGAGCAGTGTTGTGAAAGTGCTGATGAACATACTCTGCTTCGCTCTGTCCAAGATGTTTTTTCCTGCTTAACTGAAAAGCTTAATTCCTTTTTTTGGGGGAGGGGACAAATGGATCCCCACCCCCACACATGCACTATGAGGCATGGTCCTGTTTAAGTGTTTCCTTGGAGACCAGCAGTCCTTCTTATGCTGTCCAACTGCAGTACTGGGGGCTACTGTCTGCTGATTTGTTTGCTTTTCAAAGCTCTCCAGTGCAGTACCCTTCCCTGTAAGAAAGGGGTTAGTTACGTCATTTAATAAAAAAAAACGTCTACATGGATAAGCAAGTTAAATGGATAAATAAATGCATGAAAGAAACATCTCCAGCTTGTACTTCATTTGAATATTTGAATACCTCCCAGTGTGTCTGAACTCATGGTGTTATCACCATGGTTGTACAAACCTTGTTTGTAGCTAAGGTTGCATTATTGAAATAGCCAGAACAGTGCTATGGTCACTGAAATCCTCATGACTGTGATGAGAGGTAACGTGCAAGCATTTAACAGCATGGAAACACCGTACCCAAGCACTGTGTTTTTAAATAACTGGACTGGACAGTTGGCTCTCTTGGTTGCCATTCTGTAACTGTGGACTCCTCCAACAGAGCTGATTTCTTTAAACGTAGATCTATGACAATCATGGTTTATTTAAACTAAGACGGATTCTTGAGTGCAGGATGAATAAAAGTCTTGTGGTGTCTTAACAGTAATTGTCGTGCATATCTGGTCTGTTTTAGGTTTCATTGTTCTGGAACTGAATGATTTGCGAGTGTTCGTTGATGTTCTATACGTTACTCAGTTGTAGCATTTAGCCTGCTTGTTTATGCTTAATCTGAAAACAACAAAATAAGTACTTTACACAAGGCAGTCAGATGCATTTCACATCCACACACAACCAGTGGCTTTGTTTGTTGTTGAAGGTTTGAAAGCGGGCTGGAAGCATTGAATGAAAATTAGTGTGTCTTTTAGTCCTTTCTAGTAAAAAAGAATTTGTGGGCCTCCTAAGGGACTTGTCCTTAAAAGAGCTGCCTTTTACCCTTCTCTAACCTCCACATTCAAATTCAGATCTCAAAAAAACAGACTCAAACAGACTTCATAAGAAGTGTTAAAACAGGTTTTATCCAAATTAACTGTCTACATCTCTTCACTAAAAATACTTATACACCTTTAGCAAGATATTTTGAAATGACTATCAGTGGCACTAAATCTGTATCACCAGCTCTTCATTGTCATGCAGAACACAGGTGAGGAAGTTGAGCTGGCAGTAATTGTGCTCTTGTTCAGCGCGTTTCTCTTGTTACTGTCTCTCTCGCTCGCTCGCTCTCTTTCCTTTCGGTCTTTCTCCCCCTCTCAGTTCCTTCTCCTTATGCCGAATTGGAGCTGAGTTTTCTTTTTAATTAATAATCCATCTCTCAGGCTTCATTATGCTTTAATGGTCCCCCAGAATGAGCTCGTTTGGCCATCTTGCTCCCAGCATAGGAGGCTCCAGCTGACTGAGAGAGGGAGAGTGGAGTGGATCATTTAGGAGGGATGATTTCTCACTTAGTTTCTTTTACCATAACCAATGGAGGAGCAGTAAAACCAAGACCCCACCAACTCTCATAGTGTTAACAGTCTCTGTGAAGGAGTGCTGAGATTCAGACACTATAACATTGAACTCTTATTACATCTCTAGGTTTTAACTCAAAATAATGCCTTGGAATAGAAAAATATGCATTTCTATTTGGTGGTGGTGTTTCTGATCGCATCCAGCAAAGGTACAGATTTGTAGGTATATCAAAAAACAGGCTCAAACAGATCAGAAAGACCACACTCATATTTGTGTGTGTGTGTGTGTGTGTGTGTGTGTGTGTGTGTGTGTGTGTGTGTGTGTGTGTGTGTAAATATGTAGAAGCAAGAGTTCACATAAGTTTGTTAACGTTCATTCTAGAGGGTCCCATTTTCTAAATCTTGTGCCTTTTACTACCTCTCTTTTCCAGAACGGTGTGTTTCCATTCTGTGGAACTTTGCAACATTATCCTGACAAGTGTATTGCCATGAGTTTCCTGTCACCATGTGGCAGAGCTGTGTTGTGGAGTTGTGTAAGAATGTGTAGGGCGGAGAGAGACCTGCTCAGCAATCATACTTGCATCATAGGCAGCAGAGGCGTGGGCTAAGGTGTGTTGTTAGCTTGGTGGGAAGAGCCTCTGGGCTCCATCCATCCTCCCCTCCCTGTTGCTGAAAGCTCATCAGTCACGGGGAGATGTGCAAGCCCTTGTCATACAAGGCTAACAGGCTCTCGGTCATTGACCCCCTGGAAAGACTTGAATAGGTGGTTTCACTTTGCTCTGACATGTCCTTCAACGACAATCATCTCATTGTCCTGAGCTTTGCTAAAGTGCCACTTCTGTCAGCTTCCCGTTGGCTTTTCTTCTTTTTAAAACAGTGCCCAAAGAAGATATTAAAGAAGCTTTTACTGAAACCTTCCATCTTTATTCCCTCCCTCATGATCACCTCATCCATGAGATTTGAGAGAAGTTTTGTGTACATTTGAATTTAACAAACATTTGTGTTCTTGTCGGTATGAGAAACTTGGTTGATGCAGCTGGTGTATCGCAAATATACGTGGTTGCTTTCTCGTTGACTAATCTTAGGCAAGCTTTTAAAAATTACATGTGTGAGGTAAGAGAGGACACTATGAAGGAATGACTATTTAGAGGTGTGTGTGTGTGTGTGTGTGTGTGTGTGTGTGTGTGTGTGTGTGTGTGTGAAAGACATGTTAAACACCTCTTTGTGCATGGATATCCTGCTAGGTGCAGCCTCTAGGCTTCATAACAAATGACCCCACCTCATTCTTTACACGGTTTCTCCGTGGGCCCTTTCTGCAGCAGTAACTTAGTGAATGGAATACTTGCGCTAGAAGAGTATTTCAATCCAAAACTCACCGGCTTTTCCTCCTCACTGATCTGTCTTGAGGAGGAACATTATGTAGCCATTAAAGATCCATTATCATTAAGTATCATTTGTAAAAAAAAAAAAAAATTTTTAAAAATTCAAATGAGCCAGACCTCCAGAAATGATTTGCCCTCATCCCGTTCCTCTGGTTGAACCCAGTAGTCCAGGAGACAATGGACCTGCCCCTTCTTCCTTGTGTCTATAGCAAACAATATACAATACAATATACACAAATTAACAAAGAAATCTATTGCACATCTTGCATGACTTTGGTACGTAACAGCCAGAGCATCTTTTCTTCAGAGACTCTGGGTATTACATGGAGAGTGTGAACATCACATTATCTGTCAAATGATTCTTCCTGTCTGTTACTGTACAGCACAGCAAGGTCATTTAGGCTCTTGGTGAGAAAGCAGTCATGCACTGGCTAATCGGTATCCGAGGACGACACACACCCTCGTTCATTTAGAACAGTCTTGATTCCATGCTCATAGTGAGTAATCCTTTATTTTAAGGAATGCATCTCGCCCCCTCTGGATGATGAACAGAACTAATTAAAGTCGTGCTTGTTAATCTGGCTGAATGTTTTTTCTTGTTCTGTTTTCCTAATGCAGAGTGCAGCAATGGAGGAAACTGTAATATGGGAGCAGCACACAGTAACACTACACAGGGTGAATATTCATACTTTATTATTTTATTTGTGGTTTTTTTTTTATAAACCCAGAACCAAGCTGTTATGCTCTATTAATTTATGGTTTGGCTATTTCAGGTAAAGTAGCCAAGGAGGTAAATGCTTAAAACAATGGCCTCATTTTTCAAGTATGTTAAATGTATTATTGAAATGTACTATCAAAATATACTATTAATGTAGAATCAGTTCAGTTCAGTCCCTCCAACTGTATTGATTATACTGAGAAAGGCCAACACTAATCCCAAACAGTGTTCTCTGTGGGTTTTAATAATGTTAATGTTGGTGTTGGTGTCTCAGAACACTGAATAAATGTGCTGCATTTTACTTCCCTGCTGGCAGCAATGTTCTCCTTTTTCATTCTTTTTTCTTCTTCTTCACTTTTCCCATGTGCATCTCTGCTCTTCTCTGCCCTCTCTCTGTCTCTCTTCCTGTATAAGGGGTTTATCTCTCTGCTCTTCTCTGCCCTCTCTCTGTCTCTCTTCCTGTATAAGGGGTTTATCTCTCTGCTCTTCTCTGCCCTCTC
>JAOXYF010000007.1:4420472-4450166 GCA_028565775.1 Sternarchorhynchus goeldii | reverse complement strand
AATGAGGAGCGCTGTTGTCATGACCTCAGGTTGTGTGTGTGTGTGTGTGTGTGTGTGTGTGTGTGTGTGTGTGTGTGTGTGGTCGGGCAGGATACTGAAACCAACAGCTTCACTATTATAACAATTACAAAGTGACCCAAATCCCTGTGTACTGTTTTTGAGGGACAAACAAGGCCCCAGGCCGCCTCCTGTGTATGTGTGTGTGTGTGTGTGTGTGTGTGAGAGAGAGAGAGAGAAAGAGAGAGAGACATCTGACAGGCTGCCCTGACGGTCTTAATGAGCTCTGCTTCATGCTCCCAGCACTGCGGTAAGAGGGTGGGAGAGAGAGAGAGAGTGAGTGAGTGAGTGAGTGAGTGTGTCAGTGAGAGAATGCTTGGCAGAACCTTCCAGCATATGGCACAAACAGTTGCGATTTCCATGGCAGGTGGCTTGCTGCTTATACTAGGTGGAAGGTTTTGACACACGGGGTGCAGAATCTGGAAAATACTGGAAAGGGACTTCTCCACAATGTAATGTTTGACACAGCACGCTTACTTACTCTCTACCTGTCACTCTGAATGTATTTCTCAATATCTCTCCCTGTCGTCTCTTCCTATCTTTAGTCTCTCTGCTTCCCTCTGTCTGTTATGCAGAGACACCGATGTGTCTTAGTGACCTTTGGTTGTAGCATGTGAAGGATTTTATTTGAGGAGGGAACCCCGCCCCCCCTCACACACACACACACACACACACACACACAACTATGCTTCCATTTTAATAGGCCTGCTGTTTGCGTAATAGTCAGTACCATTGTGTTGTGCTGGTTAACCTTCATTATGCACAGAAAAGCACAAGGAGACTTAGTGTGCTTCACTTTACACCAGAACAATGCCCAGTTCAGCGTCCAATAAAAACACAATTAAGAAAGGAAAACGATTAAAGGAAGGTTTCACACAAAAAGAGTAACATCGTTACCAGCCAATTAAAATCAGTGGGAGGGGGGTTATCATCTCATTTCCATAATGCTAACTGGCCACTGACTGTAATTCCTTATTCCTGAACATATTAGCATTTGTAAGTGATGCATGACCAAGGAAAGACAAAACCGAACCGCTGAAGAGGTGTGTGAGTGTACGGTCGAAGCTGCCTGTATGTGTATAGTTCCATTTACATGTTCAACACCAGACGAATATTCTTATCCAAAGCAACTCACCGAAGTGAGCCATGCAGTGCTGTTTATCAGCATGTGTGCTCCCTGCAAAAAAAAACCCCAAAAAAACCCAGAACAAAAACAACCCAGTGACCTTGGTGCTGTTGGCACCTCGCTTTACCAGCCAAGTTACTGGAATACATGGTGACTCAAAGTTTGGTTTCCCAAGGTCACTGTTAGCCAAGTGAGTGGGTGTAAGTCCAGTCCTGAAGGAATGAAACTAGGTGACTCTGGACCTTTTGAAAATGCACTTTGTATATAACCAGACTTCTCCTGTCGCATCTAAGAAGATAATATGAGATAAATGAACAAGAATAACCAACAAATAGTTCCTCAGAGCAATAAAGGATTCTGGATTCTTCCAACAACTGCTAAATTATTGCAGTCTATTATATGTTGTTTAATATATTATTTAACTATTACAAGTGAAAAACTATTGGTCAATGTAACGCAAAAATGAACAGTTAAATGTTATCAAGTGTTTGTGTGAACTCAAGCACCCAACCAACCACACATTTCTGATATGAACAGTGAGTTTGGGTTTAGATGCAAGAAATTGCAAGAGAAATGCAGAAACTACCCTCACACAGTCGCAGGACTTGGTCATGGTCCACAAATCCAGTCTAGACAAGAGTGGCAGACAATGTGCAAGCCCATTAAATTTGTTATCCTTTAATATTGCCTTCTGTAATCTAGTCATCCTGAACCAATTTTGTCTTTCATAGCCTTCGGAGGCCTGTTTTCCAAATGCCGTCTGCAGTCATGACCGGTCATGATGTGTCGTAAGTTAACGCCGAGATGTGCCTAAACGCTGGGATATGAAACACTTTCATCAGAAGTAAACGGCGAGCCACGAGCATCTTCTGGCCTTTACACATTACATGTGCCTGAAACACAGAAGTGCTGTTTTGATTACCTTTGATTCTACACTAGGAAACAAGCTTTCAGGAAACATCCCTGAAGTAAAGCCCACTGTGCTCACACACCGCAGACATAATGCTTCGTAGTCCAAGTGCATAATTGCCATTAGGGTCAATGGCAAGTTCACAGAGCGACAGTTTGCAACGCTCCTCTGAAATGACTGGCTTGCCTGTTATGTGCAGACGGCAGACATCGACTGTTTACGCCGCCGTTGGAGTCCCCCCCTGCCTTAACGAGCTGCCTTAACGAGCTGCCTTAACGAGCACCAGCACGGTTAGGAGGCTCTAAAGTATGGCCACACACCCTCAGCCTGCCCGTCATCGTGTCTCAGCTTACGGTAACGTACGGAACAAACACTGTGTGGGTGCCGGCTACAAAGTAACTCAATTTATCACTATTTCAGAATAGGCAGGTGCAAAATAACATTCATCTTTATTGCCCCCCCCCTACTTTTCCCTGCCTGTATTTTTTTTTCCCTCCTCCTTCTCTAAATACAATAAAATATGTGGAGTAGACAGGTGCCCGGCCTTGATTTCTATAGCCATCAACACACTACAGCTATACTCTTATATCTACGGTCGTGCACTCGTGTGCAAGCCGCTCCCTCTTCAGCTACCATCATTCTGAACAGCCTGACAGTGGACACAGCATTATAAAATGACCTTGAGTTGAAACGGCAGTGCCTCCGTGACACTGCTGAAGCAGGAACATGACAAAGTGAGTGATTTCCTGCTTTAAGGTCTGCAGCTTTTCCTGACAGACTGCGTTGTTTTGTCACCGCAGACCGCGCACGTGGGAAATCTAGCATCGGTGGAGCGACTGTGTTGTAAATAACGTTTGCGCGCATGTACGTATGCTGTAGATCGGTTCGAGGCTTGGTGAGATAAAGAGAGGCGTTGGGGGAGAGATGGAGGCTGGAGCCAGAGGGAAGCTGGAGGCAGCGCTGCACTATCTGGATTCGCTGGGGCATTTTCTTCTCCAGCTTCATTAGGGCTGGAAGGTTCAGCACGTCTTTAGCCTTTTGATGTTCTGAGACTTTCGACTTTGTGTCTCCAGGAGCACAGGTGCTTCTCACGCCACATATTAAACATTCCCTTTTAACTGGAGCAAAGGTCCATGTTACGTGAAAGGGCAGACTGTGTGATGTCTCCTCTCCTTAGCTCCGCCCTCTTCTGCCCACCACCCCCAGCCCACCCCAGCACCACACTTCTTTGGTTTCTGTAGTTCATTGGAACAACCTGGAGCAGAAACCCCGCTGAATTAGGAGCACACACTGCTATCAACTAAAATGCTACAGTGCTAAAGCCTGGCTACATGTCCTGCACACATCATCTTCCAATTAAATATCACTGGTTCCCATTTTGGATGTTAAATACTGTCGAAGGGGTTTAATCCTAAAATGTATTGAATGAATGCTAATTTAATATTGAAATGAGCTGAATGAATGCTGATTTAAATATTGAAATTAGCTGAATGAATAGTAATTGAATATTAAAGAAGTGCTGGCAGTATCCGAGCTACTTCCCACACCCCCAAGACATATTAGCGATCAGGGTAGAGGTTGGATATTTTTAGAGTCCATATTTCATGCCACCTCTGCGTGAGCCTTGTTCTCCCTCAAGACCTCAACAGGAAGTCAAAGTTTTGCCCATCTCTTTGACCTAAACGCAGCACGACTTTTCAATGAGCTATTTTAGTCTCACTTTCATTACGATTACCTGATAAACAGTAAAAAATAGAAATATAGAATATAGAAAGTTTATATGGGAACAAAATCTATCCAAACTCATCAGCAAAATTTCTGATGCTCAGTTTTTGAGTAAAGAAGGCTTTGCATTCCTTTTCTTCAGAAAGAAATCGCTACTTCAGTGTGCAGGAGGATTGAGAATCAGGTGGCAGCAAGTGAGGCAAATTGAGTTCCAATGTTCAATCAGCTCAAATAAAGCGTTTCAGATGTAGGCCCATGCACATCCCTCCACAAGCTCTAAACACTCCCAGATCTCTCTAAACAAGCCGTCAGGTTGGGAGAGAACACGGAATACTCTGGAGCAAATGCAAAGGATTGTGGGCAATGGGCGCATTCCAAGACCCGGGGGGGGGGGGGTTAATATTCAGGGAAAGATCTCGATTAGAGCGTAATACTGTATGGCCTGAGGGGACTACACTCCTTCCTCCTAGAAACGACCCAGTGTCATGACGGTGACGGGTGTCAGTGCTTGCTGGTTAGGTCAGGAGAACGGTGGAATGGGCCGGGCCAGCAGTCTTGAATACGAAAGCGTATAGATATATAAATAGCCAAGCATAAGTCGTGAACAGAAAGCAGTTGAAGAAGATATATGAGGGCCGAGGTGTAGAACATTCTGAAAAACAGTGCTTTTAACGGTTGTGAAATATCTGATGACCTGTTTCCAATAAAAAAAAAACAACATTTAAGTATGAGATCTATTGTTATATCTAAGACCTCTGGCAGACATCTTAGATTTGAAAGAAGACTAGGTTTGAGGAGGTAATGTTAGTTTTTCGCCCATTTTGTAACATGTATACAAGCGCTCAGCTTTGGAGAGGTTGCACAGACTTGGAACACACTGGTTGCTAGGAGATCACTCGGGCCGGGTCTTAACGATGTAGCGATTGGTAATTGGCCATTCCACTGCAGCGACCTAAAGCGCTTGCCGAGTTTCAGCAGTGCACCTCAAGCGTCTTCCACCGTCAGTTCACCTTGTGTTGGACTTAATGTAAAAAACACATTGAGTTTACGGGCTTCCTCTGATGTACTACAGCTTGTTCAGAACATCCGGATGTTGACCGCGGTCTCCATGTGCAGATTCGAAACCATATGCAAACCTGAGGTTGGCAGTTCTGTCCGTCTGCATCATGGAGGTGTCCTTCCAGATTAAATCCTGGTCCATAGAGATTTACTGGGCAAATAGCTACTGGCTATTATATAGTGTATAACCACAATTACAAGCTGTTAATTGTGTATAACAGTTATTGGGTTACATGGTAAGAAAGGTTGTGAGGGGTTTCAGTCTAACCATCTTAGATTCTGGTATACATGTGGTTGTCTGGGTTCATTGCGCTCTGTCAGATATTTTCCACCTCCATCAGAGAGACGGAGGGTGGCAAGGAAATGATACCCAGCCTGATGAGCCATTGTGCCACAGCTAGCAGAGAAGATGTCCGTCAGTACATTCTCCCTACATAATTAACGCTCGTTACCCATCAATCGATCGTTTTATGACTTTCACTGTGACGTACTTCTTCACGGTTCCAGCCGGGCTAAAACGTCTCCTTCGCCTTAAAGTGACAGCGTGAAGGAGTCCATTCCTGAGAACAGTAGTACAGTATCGGTTACCCTGGTCCTCCTTGTTCCCTAACATGCGTGAGAGATGTCCGCTAGGCCTGTTCTGCCATCTATTGTTGAGAAAACACTCCTGGTTCTTTACCCACACTTGTGCTGACACTCGCTGTCTTGTATTGCAACAGCTTATGAGTGGGAGAACATCACATAAGATATGGATGGGGGTCGGGGGGGGGGGGTATTCTTTTCAGGTGCAACATTTTTTTCTGTGTCCCTTACTCTCAGCAACCTTGCTACCACTGAAGTGCCACACTAGATTTATGTCTTTTACGCTGAAGCATGTTGTGTTTTGAGGAGTCTGACCCTGGTGAAGACTATCACTGTCTACTGATTACTCACAGTACGTTCTCTGCACTAGCTCTGCTTCACCCTCCCAGGGGTGTGCTCCTGAGGCAGAGAGATACAGTGCCCAATTAAAATCACCGTTCTGGATATAATTAATTTTTTCATTTTGTATTTTTTTAGAATAAGGTGGCTGCTTTAAAACTTCATTTGACATCCGTAACATGCAAGTAAGTTTTCATAAGGGGTGTAGAGATATAGATAGATCAGGGCTTTGAAGGATCATTGAAAAATATATATTTTGATTCCGCGAACCCTTTTGTGTTCAATAAAGCGGATTTGCACAAACAAACCGACAGCTTAAACCCATGCACCTTTTAGATAGAGATCCAGTGGTGCACATCTCTGCTGTTGGAGCCCAGCTGCTGGGACATGGGTCCAAATCTGATCTTCCCCCAGAAACTGCTTATCAAGGAACCGAGGGATTTCTGATCATCCAGCAGTTGTGTTAAATTAGGATGAACTAATCTAACACATCTGGCCTTCACATTCAGACAAAGCAATGCAGGCGGATGGATCCCCAGGCAAACCTTTTATGAGGAGCAGGTATAAGTTTATGACCATCTTTAAAGTGTGATGATTTGGGGACCTCAGATCCTGGGCCCATATTCTTCCCCTCTGTTCACATATTGTGAGTCTTTTTCTCTCTCTTTAAACCAGTTGACATGAACCTGCCCTGTGCTCTTCATACAGTTGGAAATTACGTTTTTCATTTAATTTTTTTTCTTCTTCTCCAGTGAGGAATCGATGAAATACCCTCCTGATTGCATACTCCCTCCACCCCCCACCCCCCGCCCCACTCTACTCTCCACCCCTGGGAGTGCACCACCTTGGGGAAAGCAGAGGCCACAGAAAGCCTACATGACCACCAGTCCTAGAGAGAGTGCCAGTTAAAACATTGCACATGGCAGAAGACCATGTGATCTCGCTGCCTGGTGCAGCCATCCCTCTTCCTGTCCTCATTACATCAGGGTGCAGCTCAACACTACTGCTGGACCTGATGGTCGCCATGGTGATTTGATATGCTAACACACACGTATGGCAATGCACTGCAGTTATGTAACGATTAGCTACGACTAGAAAAGCCAGTGACGATTCTTCCAGGTGCATCTATGTTCAGGTGAAGTTGGACACAAAACCTCTGCTTCTTATCACCTTGTTTTCCCCCTTTGGAATTTCACCACTGCCCAGTAAACTGGGAGGAGTTTCTTGGTTTAATGGTTTACCAGTTTATTTCAGTTTATTTTCAGTGGGTGGATAATGGTAGGTTCAAGGTTTCAAATTTATTTGTTTTGCGCTGTTCAAACACAGCAGCAAGTGCTTCACGTTAAATATCTGAAAATAAAAAACGTTTATTACAACCCAAGATTGTCATCTCAGGAAGGCCTTTGCTAAGAAACAGAACTGAAATATTACAATAGTTATTAGAATAAAATGTAAAAAATTATAATAAAATTAACATGGTGTTTAAAGAAATAAAATGAAAAATTAAGAATTAACCTTAAAATTAAAATAAGATTTTATCTTAAAGATTAAAAAGCTAAATTAACATAAGATAGAAATAGATTTAAGGAATATAAAATGCATAAAATAAAGAATAAATTAAAAGAAATAAAAAGTGCACTATAGTGCTTAAAAGTTGTAGTGCTACAGGAACTGAAATAAATCTTTTAACTTGAGCCAAAAGCCTTGACCAAATAGGGACATTTTTTATTTCAAACATCCAATACTAGGGCTCTTCGAATGTCCTCTGAAAAGACAGTAACTAGCAGAAACTAAAGTGTTAAACTGACTTACTTTGTCAAATGCTAGAAGTCAATAAAATACTGCTAAGAGTAATACATACTGCTGTTATTGACATTGCTGGTGATTATAAGCCTAGAAAGAGTATGGCCTGTAATGGCCTGTAATGGTCTGTAATGGTCTGTAATGTAGCCTTCCGTGGTTTTGTCCTGGCCTATTAAACCATTTGACACAAGGTCTGTGCTTGCAAATGTCACCACCTCTCGCTCTGAATTTAATTTTTGCTAATTGTTTTTTATGTCTTATTTGCGTGAGGCAAGACCTTAATCCATTTGTGTGTATTATGGGAAGCTCTAGAGAGGAAATGAGGTCATCGACATTGTGGAGTTGGATTGAAACCAGCAAGGGTTTCTAGTGTGATACCAAATGTAGTTACATTTATCTTTTACTAAAGATTTTCTTGATCTGAAATGCATTTGTACAATTTATAGGTAAAATATTTCGTATGAAGACACGTTTTCATCAAATGTCTCGCTAGAGAAACTTCTGCAATGTTTGACAAGAAGACAAAGGATGAAGCTTTTGTTTGGTTGCTATGGTCAGCAAGAATTACCAGGAAACTAGAAGGCAAATACTTTCATTATCCTATCAGCATAGGATAATGTATTTGGTTTTTTTTTTACACTCTGTACATACTTCTTTAGTGACCTGGACAGTCTGGTGGCAGAGATGTGCTGCAGTAACCCAGCATCGTGCCTCATTAGCCTGGCTACATTGTTTGTCCTTGGTGGTGTGTCAGAAGGTCATAGGGTATTGCAAATTATTAGAGTAGAATGTAGTAACACCTTTGCATGCATATAAAACTGTCCTCAGGGGAAGCTCACAGACTCATTTCTCTCAGCATGACTAATTTAGAATTGCACTCAGAGAGAGAGAGAGAGAGAGAGTATATGCATGTGCATGAAGAAGCTTATCACTACCTTTTTTCAGAGGTTATATTTAGCCACATTACAATTATACACCTTCTCTGTGTCCAAACTTAATCTTAGTCAGCAGTTCAAAATGTTTCAGTTGGTGGTGGGGGGTGGGGGGTATTTCGGATATAATACTGCCGAACAGGAAATATTATCTCAACCTGTCAGCAGTGTAAGATTGTCTCAGTCTGTCAGCAGTGTAAGATTATCTCAACCTGTCAGCAGTGTAAGATTGTCTCAGTCTGTCAGCAGTGTAAGATTGTCTCAGTCTGTCAGCAGTGTAAGATTATCTCAGCCTGTCAACATCATTAGAAGCGCAATATTTTCCTGTGTTTGTGTGTTGGTTGGGGTAGTCAATTATCTATTCAGATAGTCAGATAAAATAATGAGTGTGGGAAGATTGCAGGTTTTAAAGTGGAAGTTGGACTTGAGTTGTACTCACATGTACTGTGCTTGAATTTTTGGCCTTTATGAAACTATACTCATATATTTCCAAACACATTTATTTCATTTATTGGTTCATTGATTGATTGGTTTTATTCATTCATTCATTCGTTCATTCATTCATTCCACGGTGCTCCTAATGGCCAAATTGTTGCACTGTAGATGCCATTAATAAAAGACACTTTAAAGGTTTCGGCTCTTTAGCAAATAGAGTTTCCATCACAGTGTGAGCCTCGACATGAACTCCCTATCATTTTAATAGTCTGCCAATCATCTGAACAGGGGAGAGAACTAGCAGTAAATTGACTGAGTTGATGGCAGAATGATGGAGAATATTTAAGCAGTGTCTTTTTAACTCAGAAACGTATGACTTCGTGGCTCAGTTCTGCCTTGTTATGTTAGCATGAACTCCTGACCTTTTGATGAAGTCAGTCTTGAAAAGAAAATCCATTGGTGGTTTTCTGTTCTCACATAGAAGCAGGGGAATGATGGTCTTCACTGAAGAAGCTCTTGAGGTGAATGTAAACACAGGGTAAACAGCAAAGCAAAGATGAAAGAATCCGAGAGGTACGGATGAAGTGAACGGTTTGATTGCAGCTTATAGCTCACGGTTCTTCCTTTCTCTTCATTGTTTTCTATTCTATTCTCTTTTTTTAATTTTAATACTTGCAGAATCGACTAAGGGACCTGCATCAAACCAAAGCAGGCAGGCTTAGCATGTGTTACAGACAAAACTCAGAACAGTTGACTTCATTAGATTTCGAAGGTGGGAGTTAAAAAGGAATCGAAAGGCCATAGTGACTTTAAACTGCATGACTAATAGTGAAGGAAAACTGTACTTCTAATATACATCTTATTAACGTAACTGTACTTCTAATATACATCTTATTAACGTAACTGTACTTCTAATAACCCTCTTATGTACATAGCTGTATTTTTAATACACCTATTCTTCTAACAGGCCAGAATTTTTGTTGTATTTCCAGCTTGTAGGTTGTGCTTGAGCTCGGGTGTATAGATATAAACTGAACTGACTTTATGCTCAAACCGCATTGGACCCAAAGAAAATGAATGTTTGTGAGTAGCCAGTTTCTCTGGTTTTACCTCACCAGATGTTTCCAAGGCTTTTCGAGGCCCAGTGTCGACACTGACTGCTTCAAGATATTGATATTCTGAATGTGAAAATTCTCCAGTACCCTAATAATAATAATAATAATAATAATAATAATGATAATAATGATACATTTTATTGACATAGCATTTTTTCAAAACCCCAGACAGAACATATAAAATGAATAAATAAATAGAAAGAAAGGACAAACAAACACTGGACGTGTTAAGACTGAGTAGAAATATCCATTCCAGGATTTCCTGCTGTAGACGCTGTGCAAATTACCTGAAGCAAAGTGCTGCCCCAGTTTACGATTGATTTTGTTCCTGTTGGCCTTTCTGCTGGTCGCCACGTTGCTCAGTAATGACAAAATCATCATGTTAGTCATTCTACCTCTGAACATGCAGCAAAGCAGAGAGGATTAAAAACTTCAGACAAGTCTAAACGCACCCAAACCAGAGATGCAGGCGCGTCATCTTCCCGATCGATCGATTCATGCAGTGTTTCCCAGCCCCAGATAAAGATTCAGCTCACCCAGTCATAATGGAATGTCACCTACAATCATAGCTGCCCAGACGGTCGTCCGTATCTGTTGATGTGATAAGATGTTTCTACTGGAGCAAGATAATAAACTTGACTAGAATACACCTTGTGGTTGAGTCATTGTATCTCAAACGTGCAGTTTTTTTGTGTGTTCACACTATCTGTGCAAAATATCAGATCGTTTTACGATGAATGTCAGAGGCAAATGAGAATTGTTATGCTTGAATACGGTTGCCATTTTAGGTCGTGTAATTTCAAATGGACGAAACTAACCTAGAGAATGTTTCTAGGGGGTACAGGGGGAGTGAGTGACATTGTTGCCCTTTTCTGAAGGGAGATTAACTAGCCAATCTCTTTGCAGTGGAGCTGCACATTCTAAAAGTGGCCTGTAGAGGGAGTATGTGGGGGGAAAAAAACCCCTTAACTACCCCACCTTCCAGTCTACCTACTTCTAACGTTCAGCTTGTAGGCTGATTATTTTTGTAATATTTTTGGAAGGAGAATGTTTCATTGCTCTCTCATTCATCTCATTCGTAACAAAATATATTTGAAATCAAATTAAATTTGAAATACAAAGTAGCAATATCCTTTTATTCATTACTCCATTACCAAAGGGACAAGGAACCAGTACTGCTTTTATTACATTGAACTTTTTTTTTTTATTATTTCTCTGATTATTATCAAAGCAAGTATGTCTCGTCAGTAATGTATCTCACTGGAAAAGCACTTTGCCAAATCTTTATGTTAAGAGAGCTAAGTACTGGTTGTTTCTTCATACTGTTCATGGCAGTGTACAACAACAGCTGAAAAAACAAAAACACCATATAAAATCCGTCCACCACAGAGCGCTGAACAGATAAATAAGTTGTTTGTTTTTGTATACGTATTTCTATGGCGCTAACAGGAAGAGTTCATTCTTAGAGATGCCCTACAGAGCAAATTCTTTAGGGATATCGATTAATGGCGGGAGTGTATGTGTGTGTGTGTGGGGGGGAGTTGTGATTTAGAATGGATCCTTGGTGGAGAGACTGAAAAGATGAACTATTCTGTCAAAGTGTCAGCAACCGTGGTGACTGGTAAACACACGGGTCAGTGGGATTTAACCTTATTTATATGTTTACTGTTCTGCTTGTACTAATGCACATAAAAACAATGCCTAAACTCATGGAGGGAGTTTGCTACCGTGCATGAAATCAAAGAATCTTCCAGCACTGTGATAGCGTGCCTGTCTTTCTCTCCCACTCATACTTTCTGCACTGAATGATTTGCTGTTAAGAGAGAGCAACCATTTGCATTACAATATCCAGATACTGTGAAAATCATCTTCCGTTACTATATTTGTTGCCTGTCTTTGAGTCTCAGTTGCAATAGCTAAAGCAAACAATCCTCTCGTTCAGGGAACGCCGCTCCCCAGCGGAACGATCACTCCACGCGTTTGTACCATGCCTCGATAAATCGCTCCCGATCCCTCTGCCCGACTCTCATCCTCTCCTCCCTCTCTGTCCCTTCCAGGCAAGGAGGAGTACGTGGCCACCTTCAAAGGTTCGGAGTACTTCTGCTACGACCTGTCGCAGAACCCCATCCAGAGCAGCAGCGATGAGATCACGCTCTCCTTCAAGACCCTGCAGAGGAACGGCCTCATGCTCCACACGGGGAAATCGGCCGACTACGTCAACCTGGCGCTGAAGAACGGGGCAGTTTCGCTCGTCATTAATTTGGGCTCGGGGGCCTTTGAAGCCCTCGTGGAACCAGTCAATGGAAAATTTAATGACAATGATTGGCATGATGTCAAAGTAACAAGGAACCTTCGTCAGGTAACAGTGCAGGAGTTCTGGCCTTGATCCGACCAACAGACCGGTCGAGTTCCCTTCAGTTCACGAAGCACAAACATACAGTGCATCGAATCCACCCTCTCGCTTTCGTGACGTGCACACGTCAGAAGTGCAAGCACAGTTTGAGCAGGGACATAACTTCAGGGATGCCAGACACTGCCCAGTGCCAGCCTGCATGAGCTTTAGGAAGCAAGCTAGATGTCCAGGTTGATTCTTACTCTTGTAGCACCCTTAAAATGAATGTAAGCTCAATAACCTCCTGCTGGGTCTGTGATTTAGAACAACTGCAGTATTCATTATCCATGCAGTATTCAGTGAAGCTTTTTGGTTTTCACTCAGTGACACAATGAGGAGCACAATCCACTACAACAACAGTGGACACTTCCAAAGCTATGGGAAGAAAGACCGTCGGTATAATAGGGAGACGTATAGAAGAGAGAGACGTATAGAAGAGAGAGACGTATAGAAGAGATATGTTGGCAAGCTGCTTGCTGGCGTTAAGAGCCATTTGCTGTGCAAGTGCCCTTCAATCTAGTCCTCACCAGGACACACCCTTACTGCCGCAGCTATTAAGCACACTGAGCACCTGTTACAGGTGTACAGAGCACAAATATAGACCTTCGGGTGGGACATGAAGACTTTGTAAAAATGAAGGTTTGGGGGAAAAAAAACTGTTAGACTGTAGGCTTCCATATATTAGGAATTTCATATAATAGGACTGGATATTTCATATAATAGAAATCTTTGACATTTGATTCAAAGTAGTAAATGCTCATGTTTGCTAGATCATGCATCATCCTGGACAGAGTATGCCCTTGCTCAAATAATAGCTTTTTTTTCTTTAATCCGCAATTACCAAATAAATTAATTAGGAATTCCCATTAGCTAAAGGCAATGATGCAGGAATTAGGAAGCACATAACGAATGTTTACGTAGTCGGGGGGCTGTCATCATTCTGCTTAAGGATCTTTGTTTCCATTGCAATAAAGTGAATCTAAAGTTCATCACTCCGACCTCAGCAGCCAGGCGTGGCAGGCGTCAAAGCTCGGACGACGAGACCGGTCCCTGAGCGGAAAACCCATCAGCCTCGCAGAATTGCTTTCAGCTGCCCCCACCACAGCGGACTTTCGTTAAAGAAGGTCGACTGTTGCACTTTAGGTCTTTTCTCTTCAGAGCAATTGGATGCGTATCAGTAACATAATTGTGTCTGGTGGGCGACGCAGTAAAAAGCAGCAAGAGTATGCTAAATCGAAGGGCAATAAAACATTACTGAGAGAAACCGTAGCGCTGGCACCAAATGTAGTTTATGTTAGTCTGCTTTTTTGTTCCCCCCCCCGTAAAACTTTTTTTTCTCCTCCCTAACCCTTATATGTCTATGACTAACATGCTGTGTAAAACTAACGTCATTCATGGAATGTGTCATTCTACTAACAAGACCGTTTTAACAGACTGTTGTACTAACCGTGGTTAGTAGCCATCGTATCTTTTTTGCGTAACGGTCGTTGTTCTGTTCACAGTTTTTTAATTTCCTTTCTCCCCCCTTTTCCACAAAGCACTCAGGCATTGGACACGCTATGGTAAACAAACTACATTGTTCGGTAGATATCATTCTAATTGTTTCCTAGTTTGGGTTTGCCGTGTGTTTCCTTTCTTTCTTTTTACCGTAGACGTCATAACAAAAAAAAAAACAAAAACAAAAAAATAAAAGGAATTGCGGTTGGTACTTCTCTGCTTACTTTACTTCAACTCCTTGAATTATTTTTCCCTTCATTGGATTGGTTGGTTCTTTCCCTTTCCTTGTTTTTAAACCCCTCCCACCATTCTGTCCTTGTCTGGTTGCGTAGAACCCTGTTTCTGGAGCATCTTCTGGAGCCTCTCGCATGGAGCGGTGGTGCCGCTGGCCCAGATGCTCCTTGCCTCTGGCAGTCCTGACGCCATTCCGTCTGCATAGCATGCGCACCGGAATGCCCCGCCTCCTGCACATGCCCCGCCTCCTGCACATGCCCCGCCTCCTGCACATGCCCTGCGGCCCGCAAACACCCCCCCCCAAACAACCCACCACTCCTCCCTCTCCCTAGGCTGTGGTTTCCTCCATCCTCATGCCCAGCTTCATCGCTTCTGCCACTGCAGGCCTTGGCATGGCGGACGCCCACTCTTCACTTCTACACTCACTCTTCCTTTTTGGGTGCATGTGCCAAAAAGAAAAACAAAACGGCATGAGTGGTTTCCAGAAACGTCTTCTTCTGTTCTGTTGAACTGATGCAAGTGAACTGTAGCTGTGCTTTACATTGCTTGTGCTTTCATTATAACCCTGTGGCATTTTTAGTGCCTTTTAAGTTCTTTCAGTACAAAACAAAGAACTAAAACTACTAATAAATCCTAGGAAAACTAACCAAGTTAACATTTTACTAACACCATTTTTGTGTCTACTAAATTACTTTTACTTTGCAGTAGAAGCAATACTAACCCTACTTTTGGGTACTAACCCTATTTTGGAGAGACTAACTAGAATACTACTGGTCTAGCACTCAAAAGAACTTCTGACTGGCCAAGATAAAAAATATTTATTAATTTAAAAAGACATGAAAATGGATTTCAAATATAAAAAAAAAGGAGAAAAAAAAATTTAAAAACCGGTTCTGGGCGGTAAAACCAAACGGCAGGTTGTGGGAGTATAGCGTGTCCTTTCCCTGTGCTTTGATGTCTAGGTAACGATATCTGTGGATGGGATTCTGACCACCACAGGATACACACAGGAAGACTACACCATGCTGGGCTCAGATGACTTTTTCTATGTCGGAGGAAGCCCTAGCACTGCAGACCTGCCGGGATCGCCCGTTAGCAACAACTTTATGGGTTGTCTGAAGGAGGTAAACACTTTGTTGTGAAGTTTTTTTTGTTTGTTTGTTTTTTATCTTTATTTTTTCTCATGGCCGTTGAGGGGGCCTCTTAAATTATGCAGAAAAAAATTCTGCAGTCTGCAATTTCCTCTCCTTGTGCAGCTCCTTTGGGTCCTGTCTGTTGTTCGTTTGGGGTGGCGGTTATCGAAACGGATATAAATTGCACTTGCAGAACAAAAACTTGTTAAGCAGAAGTAATGAGTAGCTCATGTGTTTCACAGTTTATAGCGTTCGCCAGAACTGAAATATTTTTTAAAAAATTGCTTGAGAGATGGTTTAAAGCAAATATAAACCTTCCCATCTTCATTTGAGGACCAAATCAAAAATGGTGGAGGTGAAAATTTCCATTTTATCTTCAGTCTGTTAATCGATATCCAGCTGGTTTTCGAAGAATTAACCAAAGATGTGGGTTTTTGTTTTTTACCAAAGTGAAACTAGTTATGAATTACAATGATTAACTCATTAACATGTATTATTTAGACCAGTCCTAGGAATTAATAACTGATAGTTGCTATTCTAGTCACTAAGATCTAGTGCTGAACCACCCGTCTCTCTAAAAAAATATAGATCCTAAAAGTGTAGATAACACAAAATTGCCTGATGTGCATTTGAGGGAAAGTGCAGTAAAGGTTTGTTTTTAAGAATCAATATAGATGAAATGTATGTTCATGTGGGCTGGGGACATTATATTTATAATATAGAGCCACCAGTTAACCAGGACAGAAGGGCTACATGCTACTGGTAGATTTTGTCTACACATACTTTAAATGCATGTGGTATTATTCTTGTGGACCAGGGATTCCTGCTTAATTTGATGCTTTTAAAACTTAAACATGCGTGTGAACATTACTTTATAGAAGTACACTTTCAGGAATTGGTGTGTGTGTGTGTGTGTGTATTTGGGTTCTGAATTTATAGTGCATGTTTCAGTGCATCAATGCGTGTATGGTAAAACTGTGCTTTATTTCATAGGGTAGCAAGTGGCACTCAAATCACAGTTGTGTTTGAGTGTGTGGTGAAGAGCAGAAGCTCAGTGATCCCTCTCCCTCTACGCTTTTAACTTTCTGCTTCTTTTAATTGCTGTGCATGTTAAAAAAAAAAAAAACCCTCCTTGAAACTGCACTGGACACTTAATGGGGGTTCTGAGCCAGCACAGCCTTTTCCACATGGCCTCCTGAGATGCGCCTGATTTTAAGCAGTAGTCCGCGTCACTTTTCATTTCGAGGAGTTCCGTTTCTCCCGCTCAGCCGTGGGCCACGGCCGTTTCCCTCTGTTCGCCACACTGTCACGGTCGTGACCACGGCTAGACCCCCCCACTTCCTGAAGACCAGCCTCTCCTCCACCGAACCTCGAAGGCGGTCCTGTGGGGACGTTCCATAACCGGCTTGGGTTCCTCAGCTCATTATATTGCCTTGCACTCCAATCCAGGCTATTAGAGAACTCTGTTCATTAAAAACAAAAGGAATAGTCTCTGGTGCTTGTTTGAACAATGATATAAAACTTGCTGTGGAAAAATGCATGTCTGTGGGACAAAGTTCTCCAGGCAACATTTTCATTCCTGTCCTGCCATTTAGAGGCTGCCGACCCAAGGGTTCAAAAACCACATCAAACGTGTCCGGATTAACTGAGCACAAGCTGAGGTTTGAAGGGAGGAATTAAGGTCTCAGTCTCATCTTTTTCAGGGGCAAATTGCCATGTTTTTTTTTATTAACCTTGTCCTAAAGAACTGAGAGCAGCGCAGAACCAAATATCTACCCACCAGTAAGCTTTATTTTAGCATGGATGCTTTAGCTTTAAATTACCATCAAGTTAAATGGAATAATTGAAGACAAAGGGGATGTTTATCAACCTAAGTTGTTAGTGGCAAGCAATTACATCAGTGCCTGCTCAACGTAAGAGGGTTGCCTTAATTAAATAATGAAAGGAAGGGCTGTGATTGAGAACACTTCATTAACATTTCCTTCCACCTCGGTGCAAATTGGCTTGTTCGTATCTCGTTACTATTTTTTTTTTTTCATGAGTCCTTCATGATGTTTGGCTTTAGAAGAACCCAAGTCGGCGTCGTTTTCTGGATGCTTCACACCGCATTGGTACGTGATCTGGAGCTTAGGCCAGAGATCCTTCAAGGCCAGAGATCCTTCAAGGCCAGAGATCCTTCCTGTTTGTTTCTCTGTCACGCCCAGCTTTGCTCAAGCTCTCATCAGGCTTTCTGGCGCTGCCGTACTGGAATCCCTGGGACGTGAGCTATGGTAGAGTCCTTGTTGCAGCAGCTGTCTGATTGATGGCATGGTCCTGCGGTCCCGCTCCGAGCCCCAGCGTCCCTGCTCGCCCGTCTGCCGCCTCCCGGCTTCCCTCGCGCAAAGCCTCTTCTGTTTTGATGATGAAACGCTGTTGTGGTAATAGCCTAGTTGTCAGTTCTCTGGGCTTCATGACAAATGAGTTCAGTGAAGCTTCTGACTGGGTGTTAGGCAGAACCTGAAACCCCTCCCAATCTCCCTGGCCTCTAAAAGGTTCCCTTTGTCTTGACTCCCTGTATTGATTGCACTTTATTGGCAGAATCTGCTGTGTGCCCAGGCACTGTGACTAAAAAACTGAAACATTCTGCTCATCCTGGCTCTGAACCCTCTCCCACCTCTGGATATAATCTCTCCTTTATCCCAAAGAGTCAGTATTTGTATTCTACATTTTTCAAGGAAGACTTTAGGCAGCAATAGTAAATAGTAACCAATATCAGGATATCAATGTCTTTTTCCTTGCTGCAATGAGGCCATGCCAGAAAATGGATCTGGCTGTTGCCAATTTTGGATGCATAGAGAATTCAACTAATTAGCATATATATATGCTAATTAGATGCATTCTCTATTTTATCCCTTCTCATTTTAATACGGTGCCATCAGACATGACCCTGTTTGTTTCAGGTGAGTGTATGACTGCAAAGGTTACAAAAGTAAATGTCTCTCTTCCCATCTCCCACTTTAATTTCACTATTAATGTAATCATAATGCATATATTGAGTAAAGTTATATAATGAGTGAATTAAACACCCAGATGAAAATCAGGTACTAGTAATTGAAGCAAATCTTGAGGCAACAAACAGATTAATTATGAATGTAAAAGAAAATGAGAGATGTACCAAAGGTCCCACCTCTGCCAGGCTGCCACTGCTGCGCCTCTGAGCGAGAACCTTAACCCTCAATTACTTAATTGTATTCAGTCACAATTGTAAGTCGATTTGAGAGAGAAAAAACCCCCAAAAACATTAACCAATCAGCATAAATGTAAATGTACCAACAGGGGAATGGAGATAAATGCCTGTGTACATCCTCCTTGAGAAGCACTGGTAAAAAATGTCATCTTCATTTTAAACAGGCACATTTTGGGAACGCCTATCTTGCCATGTCAGGGAACATGCTAGGACCCAGTTGTTATTAGGTGTTATTTAAGGTGTTATTAACTGTATAGTCATATATAGCAAAAAGCTTAGGCCACCATTAGAGTATTAGCTTTGTCGTGGGCTACACTGGCTGGTATTTTACTTACACTTGGCCAATAACAGGAACATAGCAGTGTTAAACCCAAACGGAACTGAACCTTAATCAGTGCTATTACTATAACACCTACTCCCTCTACTTCATGTCAAAATGAAAAAAGTCTGTTACCGAGGGAGAGCACAGTACATACTGACGTTTGCCTTTAGAAACAATGTTGTTCCAAACATGTTTTTATTTTATTTTTTTTTATTTGATGTACAAATTTCCTGCATTTTATTTTTGTATCTTCATAAAGAGACTGAGAAATAATTATATGTGGTCATTATACCATCGTTAAAACAACAAATCTACAATGGAGACTGAAGCCTTTGCACAGTACTGCGTGTGTGTATCTATCTAGAGATTAAAAATTGTAGTGATGTACACACACACACACACACACACACACACACACACACACATATATATATATATATATGTACCTCTTACCTCCTCTTACACTTGAGCAATAGTAGGAACCTCACTCTCTTCAAGTCTCTTAAAGCCTGTTAAAATATACCAGAATATTACTGCAGAACACCTCAGGACAGTCTCTGCCAAAGACTTCTAGATGTGCTTATTGCCACAATGGGGGAGGAGTGCAGTTTTGAGTTTGTGTGTCTGTGTAACGTTTTTTTCTAACTTAATATAGAGACTGAGAAATGAATCTCTAAACCACTGGCAACGAAAGTGAGTACAACCCCTAAGTGAAAATGGCCAAATTGTGCCAAAGTGTCAATATTTTCTGTGGCCACCATTATTTTCCAGCGCAGATTTAACTCTCTTGGGGGTGGAATTGACTAAAGCTTCACAGGTTGCCACTGGAATCTTCTTCCACTCCTCCATGACAACATCACGGAGCTGGTGGATGTTAGAGGCCTTGAGTCTCAATAGGGTTTAGGTTTCTTTAGCAAGGTAAGGCAGTATAATAAAAGAGATATAAAATGTGAGGGGTGTACTTGTGTGTGTGTGTGTGTGTGTGTGTGAGCACAGTACAGTGTTGATCTTACTGGTGTTACTGATGATGGAAGAGCATAGTATAATGCTCTTGTGCTCATGCATCTTTGGCACCCCAGTCAAAGTAGTTCATGTTGTAGTAACTTAATTGGTTGTTGGTTAGAGTTTCTCAATTTAGTAGGTGGCCTAGATGTAGGAATTTGTCTGACATCTTGTATGAGCCTTATCCGACATTATCCCTAAGAAAAACACCCTGTGTTGTTATATTTCAAGTGTGCCAAATTAGAACAAATATCCATAGATGGCTTGCAAATGTGTTTGATGATTTACTACACAACAGTATAAAGGCTCATTAAACATAGAGACAGATGAGCCTTGGTTAAGAACAGTGTTTTGGTTAGAAAGTACAGCCCTGTCATCTTTGACTTTAAACATACTCTCTTTCTGATTGGGCTCAGATCCTTGTTTATTTTCCATGTCATATTTTCTGCTTATTTCTTTTGTCTAATAGCCGTAATTAAACTGCTAAATGCTAATCTTGGACAAAGGGCTGTTTTTTTTATTTCCTGGGCATTCAGGGTGTAATGTCCTACTCTAATCAACCTACTAAACAAAAGCATGCATTGTAAATCCTTTTCATATCAAAGTAGCTTTTTGCACAAAGTAGATTTTGTCCAAAAATGTGACATAAACACTCCTTTTCTAGGCATCGTATGTCAAAGCTTATTATATAAACCATTCGCCTGCATAGTTTGGCAGGGGTGGCAGGAGCACCAGAGCTTTGCACAATAGTATTCTTCTGGACTCGAGAGTGATGTGATGTGGTACCGCTGGGATTTCTGTATCACACTTGCTAGTCATAGATTGGCTCAGCGTCAGTTTGAAAGACTGGCAGAATGACTGACTGGGAGATTTGAGGGCAGTATTGTTCCTGGTGAAATGTCTGATTACCATTTTAACCATTCGTGTGTCTGACTCTGGTAAGACTGCATTGTCAGCCAAATCATTTATAGGTCTATGAAAATTGATGGATAACCACTTCTGATGTTCTTTGATGCCTTCCTGGGAGGTACTTTTGTGGTCTTTTAGGGTATCCATTACCTTGAGGTGGGTTGATTGGTGTGTGTATTTGTAACATTACAAAAAGATCCTTAAGCAATCTACCCACATTTCTGTCCACACATTCAGTAGATATCTGGATCATATATACTTCAACACAAAGAATAGAATCACAGTGAAAGATGCCCCCCTCCAGCCCAGGCGGTTTTCCTGGAGGTGTGTAGCTGCCCCCAACTGCTGGCAGTGCCCCGTTGGCTTTGTGCTCCGGTCTCACAGGGGTTTATGGGTAGGGAAGGGGCGTAGCAGGATGATCTGTGCGAAGAGGGAGTGACAGGAGGCTCCTGTCATGTACCTTAGGAAGGAGCTGCTCTGACATGTCAGAGCTGTGCTGGTGTGTAAGGGCTATATCCAGAGCACAGGGACAGTGAGTTACACGTAACAGGAGTCAACCTGAATGACCTTTTGCTTCCATAGTTCAGATACTTACTGTGGACATGTATACTGCTCAGAACTTTAGAATGTAGTTGTATTTATTTTTTATAGTTTGTAATAAATAGTTTTATTGTAATAGTTTTAGTATAATATTATAATAGTTTTATTTTACTTTTGTAAAGTTGCACTTATTTATGCTTTTGTATTTCTGAGTTGTTTTCGTTTATTTCCTTGTTTTGATCTGTACATCTGTAATGACCTACTAAATTCATAGGGAAAAACTGTGCCATTTATTAAATAACATTTAACTATCTAACTAGGTAGCTACGTTGCTAGCTAGCTATGGTAGTAACCTGCCTGCTATGCTAAACTAACAGCCTTAACTTGATGGCTGAGTGGTAAACACTGAACATCAGTCGACAATGTTGGGCTTCATTCTCTCTCATTGAGTCTCTCTCATTTTCGAGTCACAGAATTCGTCAGTAGGTCGTGCAAATGTCCTCAAGGTTCACAATAGAGAGCAAAAGAAGGAAAAACTTATTTGGTGAAAGTACATTACGCTTCTACATATGTAGAATTCACTAGGAAAGGAATGATTTCTTTCAGACTTTAGGATTTTTACAGTGTTCCAGACTATTTAGGTAAGATGTGAGATACAGATGCCATAAACACAGTAAAGTTGTGTTTGAGTAAATTGAGTAAATATGAAAATTTTAAGGCAAACATATAAAAATATTAAGTCAACGTTGTCATCTAATGTTATGTCCGGTCTTTCTTTATCACAGTTAGATAATCCAAATAATGTAGATTCAGTTTTTAGATTAATGGCGATTTCTCTTTTTTATCTATGAAATTTAGATTAATCCAAAACCCATAACAGTACTCTCATTCCCAAAACAAATGAATGGATTCAAAGTTCAAGGTTATTGAAAAATGGACATTTGACATTTCATTTTTTGTTACATCAAGTAAGATTTGAGATGGTTAGGTTAAGATTAAAACTGAGAAGGTTAGGAAAAAACCCTGCAGATGATCTTGTTTGATTTGTCTCCATAGCAACAAAAAATAGTGACGACTTCTGTTATTTAACTCTGTGCTTTTCAGTTAAAGCACATCTTTTCAGTTAAAGGACATGTTTTAGTGTTTGCTACATATCATGGAAAATAGGACATTTTGCAGAAAATTGATTTTCATGGTTCATGGTGGGTTTTTTTTTTTTTTATGGGTGTGAATTTTGTCCGATAAGATGCTGCATAAGTGTATATTTGGAATTGTTTGGAACTGAATCAGTCTTGTTCAGAAAACATTTTGCTTGTGCTATATCCTTTGTGTGGGTG
This sequence comes from Sternarchorhynchus goeldii, assembly GCA_028565775.1. NCBI lineage: Eukaryota > Metazoa > Chordata > Actinopteri > Gymnotiformes > Apteronotidae > Sternarchorhynchus > Sternarchorhynchus goeldii. Next base: position 4,427,491 of record JAOXYF010000007.1, on the reverse strand, counting down.
TTGTTTTCCATTGTGTGGGTGTTGTTTTCCATTGTGTGGGTGTTGTTTTCCATTGTCTAGGTGTTGTTTTCCTTTGTGTGGGTGTTGTTATGTCACACTTGATTGGAGCAGGTGTCACTGGCCATATTCACTTTACTGCTCCTTTAGATTACACACTGTCCACTATGTACACTAATACACCAGTGTATTATGCTTTACTGAAATGGACAGCTTGGTCTAATTGTCTGAAGGGGAAGAGCAGTGTAGACATATTTGTGGAAATGAAGTCCTTCTTGAGAAGTGCTTCTCCAATAAAAACCATGCATATTCAAAACAGCACTTACACAATGTGCTCTTATAGTTTAGTTCTGCAAACACAATTTTGATGATACGCACTTCAGATAAGTTGCAGTTTCACAGGAGTCTTGTTTACTTTCTGTCACACATCTTTATTACAAGTGCAGATAATCCTCTTTGCCGTCTCACCCCTTGCATATCATTTGCCAGGTGGTTTACAAAAACAACGACGTACGACTAGAGCTCTCCAGGCTGGCTTTGCAGGGTGATCCCAAGATGAAGATCCATGGTGTGGTGGCCTTCAAGTGCGAGAACGTGGCCACTCTTGACCCCATCACGTTCGAGACCCCCGAAGCCTTCATTACCCTGTACAAGTGGAACACCAAGAAGACAGGCTCCATCTCCTTTGACTTCCGCACAACGGAGCCCAACGGCTTGCTCCTCTTCAGCCATGGCAGGCCCAAGCAACAGACCAAGGAGGCCAAGGGGCCCCTAACACTCAAGGTAGACTTCTTCGCCATTGAATTGCTGGATGGCCACTTATACCTGCTGCTGGACATGGGTTCAGGTGCCATCAAGACGCGGGCGGTCAACAAGAAGGTCAACGACGGCGAGTGGTACCATGTGGACTTCCAGAGGGATGGAAGATCAGGTATGACGTCCTTCCTCTTTCTTGATAAGCACTTGAGCAGTTTGACGGTGAATCTTGAAAGGTTTGATTTTTTTTTTCCACCCCACACGTCTACACCAGAATGCAGAGGGATGTACAGCCTCACCCACCAAATTGTGTTCACACTTCACAGATGTTCTACAAGAGACACAGATTTTGACTTTATCCATCCCTCAATATGTTCTTACCTTTAACAAAGTAAATCCCTAAAATAAATAAATAAATACATTTCTCTTGAGCCCCTTTAGGAAGGGAGACGGGAAGTTTGTCAGCCAAGCCCCTTCAAATATCCCCGCCTTCCCCGGTGTACTTCCTCTTTCCATTCATCTACTGCACATCCTCCACCAGGTTCATCCGCTGCTCCCGGTCTGCTGGCATCGTGCTCCGCCTTGATTTGCTTATCATAGCAACAATTAGTTGGCGCACACTTATGGCCAAGGCCTTGCCAATGTCACACTGCAAATCAGACCCGCCCCTGCCGACCATGTTTCCCTCTCCATCTCAAGAGCAGGGAAATCACATTAGCCGTTTCATTACCTCTGCAGCCATGTGGGGGGTGAAGGACCCAAGTATCTGCGCTGGTGAAGCTCTGACGCTCTGTCTGTAGCAATGTCAGGGTTCTTTAAATCAACCAGTTCTGCTTCTGTTCTCAGTGCATCATGATGTTGAAAGGTTTTGAGGGCTCGTCTTTCTGGACATCCCTGGGAATCTGAGCTGTCATTCTAAACGAGTATAACGTCTGAGTATATGAGTGGTTTAAAGCGCTGCAACTCTGTTTAATTCAGTCTCTGCCTTTGATGTAATTGAGTTTGATATATTTCGTGATGGACCAGAATCAGGAAACGCACGTTGTGGTTCAATATTGCAGCTCATATTTCAGTCATTATTTCTCCTTGCCTTTCAACACAGAATCATATGTGTTTGCGACTTAAGACAGACTTACAAAAGAATGTGTTAATATCCAGAGTGTAATTAAGACAACCATGCAGTTTGGGAAAGAACCCTATAAATGTGTCTAACCTGTGTGTTAAAACATTAGTAATCCACACTAAAACTTGAGCAGCCCTCCTCCAGGATTTAAGTTACACCAAAGAAAACACTTGTTGCATCATGTTTTAGACCTCGTTACTCTCCCATCCACTGCTCTCTGTGAAGAGTGTAGTGTTTACACATGGTCTATCTGCTTTCAACATTTTCAAAAGAAATGTTTTTGAAAATGACACAAAATGGACTGCTAAATATGGCCTGGTGAAGCCTTGGTATCTCGTGGTTTTCACTGCTAAACAATTTAATAGTAAATAAATATTTAACATGCAAACTGGGCAGTTAGGAAGAAATAGTATAAACTTTTAAATGGGACTCTTGTCTTAATCTAAGTATTGGTCTTAATCCCATTTCATGGTACATGTTCATGTTCTTCTTAAAATATAATCCAGTAATCCCAGTGTAATCCCATCTCAACATTCACTGAAGTAGTGCCCCAGTCTATACTCTCAATCGAGTATCACACTGTAACATAATCCCAGGCCAATAATCCTGTCTGAAACTTCCATCCCACCCCCTTACTGAAGCATAACGTCAGCTAGCAGCACCTAAAACTGACTTGCCATGCAAAGCTATGTGAAATGTTATTAAAGATTAATAGATTCTATTTCACATTAATAATGAATACATTCTATTTTGGTCTGTCATAAGGAAGGTACTTTGGTGATCACAGTTTTCCAGGTATCACATTATTGAACGACGATGCTCTGTATTCTCAGCGACGTCTCCAGTGATCGCATCACACTCTAAATCTGTTTTGTGTTTTTCTTTCTTGCGTTCTCGATTCTTTTATCTCATCCCCCATCTCTTCCGACTTCTTTCTCTCTCTCTCTCTCTCTCTCTCTCTCTCAAACACTTTCCCTCTCTCATTCTTTCTGTGTCTCTCCACTCGGCCTGTGTTGCTATGGAAACGTGAGCCCATCTCTCCAAGGATTATGCCTGCTACTGCACTGTGCCTGCCCTGAGATGCAGAATAATGCAGCCGCTGACTGTTTTTCTTCCGAGTCTGACCGGTGACCTGGGTGTGATCTGTGGCCCACGCCGGGCCTTGCTAACTCAAGAGACGGGCACTGGGTTGTGGAAACACCCACTGGGCTAGAGCACTAACACCCCCATCCACCCACCCACATCCCCACTCCCCTCCCCCCACTCCTCCCTCCAGCAAATGTTGAGTCATCTGAACCAATGCTGAAACAATTCAATAACGAGTCCATTAAAGAGACTCGTATCGTGTTTTATGCCTTTCTCTTGCAATGCATCTGAGCGTCTGGCAGCCTAAACAAGCCCGAAACAATCGGGGTGTTTGTAATTTTTATTTCCCTTCATCTCTACACGTAAACAGTCTCATTTATCACGCTTTATTAAATCTCAGATGTTGATAGCACAGTTTCGTCTGATAAACCCAGAATGCCTCTCTGTATTTTGCCAGTGACAAGATATATGTAGAAAACACAGACAGGAAAATGTGTAAAAGTTGAGCAGCAAGCTCTCTGGCTGCTTGTGGCACAGGTTGGAGTTTAAAAAACACACACAAAAAAACAACCACGTTGCCATTTGTCTTGGGACCTCTGACTCTTACTTAATAATGCATCACATGGAAGTAACATTTAAATTGCACATCCCGAGAGTGCAGGAGTCTTGACGGCCGTGGTGCAGTGAGCATTTCATCCCGTCTCAGATGCTTTATTAATAAACACTGCACACGTTATCCCCTGAAGAAGCAGGAGGAGCTGAGCCCAGGTGAGAAGTAGTATCTTCTCCTCTGAGCAATGCCTGATTCAGGCTGAAAGTGGGGAGTGATGTGGAAAGGAATGGGGAGTTTACATGGGAACAGACCAAATTTACATAACTTTATTTAATCATTTTTTGGACATTTTCATATTAACTATGCACTTTGAATTTTTTTTTACTCCTTTTTCCAGTCATTAAAAGTAATATTTTCATCAGCTGCAGAGCCAAACAGTTGTGCTTCATGTGGGCCCAGTCTTTTGTGTGCATGCTTTCCATCTCTAAGGCGTGGAAAGCTTGTCCAGCCGACTGGTTCGGTGCACTCAGAGGAGAGTGGTGAGCACACCCACCAGCACGAGGTTGGCAGTAAAGAAGATACATACAGATAGAAAGGAATGAATCTCAAGTCTTCAGTGTTGGTGAATTTGATAGAGCCGCTCTGGAGGGTGAACTTAGTGACAGGTGAACATGGCTCAACGTGTGTTGTGTAAAGGGGCTTAGTAGCGTCAGACACTATGTTTTAGCCGCACTCGATTAGATTTGCTGCTCCGAGAGTCTACTGCCCGCACTTTTAAACGAGGGAGTGTTGCCAGCTTCTGCCTAGGTTTTTGCCTGCTCGTAACCGAACCGCGCTCCAGTGTCAGGCCTCAAACTAACTGGATTCCCATAATCCCCTCTGAATACAACCAGGAACTCCAGGCCCGGGACTCTGCCAAGAAGCCAAGCATGACGAGATGAAAGTCAACGTTCTACAGAGGCAAAGGTCACCCCTGTGTGGGTTAATGAGACCAGTTCAGATGGATCGAATGAACGGCACGTGTGCCTAACCCTAACCCTAGCCCTAACCCTAACCCTAGCCACGCCTTCAGGAACCTTCATTTACTCTTTGTGTTGGTGTATCTACTTTGTCATTTGTTGTTCTCTCTCTCTCTCTCTCTTTCTCTCTCTCTCTCTCTCTCTTTCTCTCTCTCTCTCTCTCTTTCTCTCTCTCTCTCTCTCTCTCTTTCTCTCTCTCTCTCTCTCTCTTTCTCTCTCTCTCTTTCTCTCTCTCTCTCTCTTTGCTCTGCCCCTGCATTTGCTTTTTCCCCATCTGTGACGAGTAAAAATCAATTGGTTTTTCTAATGGTAATCATTCTAATTGGTCTTTCTAATGGTAATCATTCTAATTGGTCTTTCTAATGGTAATCATTTGAGCTGCCTCCTCCATGTCCAGGCACCAGGGTTTGGATTTGGAATCGCCATCTCAGGTGGGAGAGACAACCCCCACTTCCAGAGTGGAGAGACCTCCATTGTCATCTCGGATGTGCTGAAGGGGGGCCCAGCAGAGGGCCTGCTGCAGTAAGACCAACTTGTCCAGCACGCCATCTTCTCTCACACACACCACTCTGTAAACGCACACGAGCGGCCTGCTGATGAGAGGCTCGGCCCGCGCTGTCCGCCGCTGAATCGAGCATGAGCGCTAGGGTGATGTTCTGCAATGTCTTCACAGGGAGAATGACAGAGTGGTGATGGTCAATGCAGTCTCCATGGATAACGTGGAGCATGCGTATGCAGTACAGCAGCTGCGGAAGAGTGGAAAGAATGCAAAAATAGTAAGCTTGATTGTCTGATGGCACAGTTCATATGCTGAATTTTAAACATGCATAACTCCCCCCCCCCCCAATGAGTTTAGGTGCAGATTTTCAGGTACAGCTCAAAATTCTATCTTGAGCAAAATATCTAGTTTGAGCAAAAGCACAGCCTCGATGGCCTCTGTGTTTTATGACAGAAGGGAACAGGAATTGTATACGTGTGGCCTTCATGAATTACGGGTAACGCGTTCACCTGAGCATTGTGAAATTAGCTTAGAGATGAGGACCGAATGTCGTTCACCTCTGTGGTTCACCTCCTTAGACCATCAGACGAAAGAGGAAGGTACAGGTCCCCATGGGGCGTCATGGAGAACGTGAGACTATGTCAGAGCATGATGATGACGACAGCTATGAGGATGAGATCTACGAGGTGCGGAGTGGGCGGAGCGGGCCGAGTGCGTACGGCGGGGGCGGGGCCACAGGCCGGCGCAACGGCAGGGGCGAGCGGCTGGGCGGGAGGAGGGAGCGTGAGCGCGAACGTAGCGGCTCCAGAGAGAGGAGTCTATCTCCACGCTCAGACCGCCACTCCGTGTCCTCCAACCTGCCTCCTCGCCCAGCCAAGGTCACCCTTGTCAAGTCCCGCAAGAATGAAGGTTAGCTTCCATCCCGTTGAACTGGTGGGCAGCTTCTCTTAGTGCCCTTAGTGCTCTTAGTTGTTGTTTTGTTGTTTTTTTTTAATGCAGCCATTATGTAAATGTCTTTTTTGTTATGTTCCTTTTGTATATTTGGGGAAGTTCTTTTGTATTTGGTTTTTATTAAAGAAGGACACATCCGGAAAAATATTTTTGAAGAGGCGCCAAAAGGCACTTGTACCCGTGACTGATGGGTAGCTGAGGTGCTAACATGGTGCACATATGTGTTGCTGCTTTTCACTTTTATAAGCAGAATATGGTCTTCGCCTGGCCAGCCACATCTTCGTGAAGGATATCTCCCCTGAGAGCCTGGCCGCCAGGGATGGCAACATCCAGGAAGGAGACGTGGTGCTGAAGGTAAGGGAGCAGGACAGGCAGGAGGCAGCAGCTCACAACAGACAGCAGCAGTAAATGAGCAGGTGAACAGAGAGAGAACAAGGAGGATAAGGAAGGGTGATGGAGGTAAGAAAGGATGGAGGCCAGTCAGGAGGCGGCAAGATGTGGTAACACTGAATAGAACCATAGACTGAACTTTTGTGCACTGTAAACATTCCCCTAACAGGGTGTTATTTTTCTTAGATAAATGGCACAGTGACAGAGAACCTGTCCCTGATAGATGCTAAAAAGCTGATTGAGAGGTCCAAAGGCAAGCTGAAGATGGTGGTGCAAAGAGATGAGAGAGCCACATTGCTCAACATCCCTGACCTGGACGACAGCATCCCCTCAGCAAATGCTTCTGACAGGGATGGTTGGTATTGATTCTTTGCAGCAAAGCTATTCAGCCTTGTTGAGAAGTTTATGTATAGAAAGCTAAAGAGCATACCATGATTATATTATTATACGTTGTGATTTAGAGTAGTTTTGGTTGTTTAAATTTCATAACTTTTTTTTCAGCATCATCTCTTGCCTCTAAAGCTGCGCAGAATGTCAATGACTCATCCAGAGACTGTAGATATCAGTGACCGTTCCAGAGACTGTAGATATCAGTGACCGTTCCAGAGACTGTAGATATCAGTGACCGTTCCAGAGACTGTAGAT
>JAOXYF010000007.1:4381223-4420372 GCA_028565775.1 Sternarchorhynchus goeldii | reverse complement strand
CCAGAGACTGTAGATATCAGTGACCGTTCCAGAGACTGTAGATATCAGTGACCGTTCCAGAGACTGTAGATATCAGTAACCGTTCCAGAGACTGTAGATATCAGTGACCGTTCCAGAGACTGTAGATATCAGTGACCGTTCCAGAGACTGTAGATGTCAGCGGCTTGTCTAGAGTAGTAAAGATGCCGGTGCAAACTTTTTTAATTTATTTTTTTATTATTTTTTTTTTGTCTGACAGATATTTCCGATATACACTCAGTAGCATCCGATCACTCAAACCGTTCCCATGACAAGAAAAGAAGCAGTCGCTCTCGCTCGCCTGATCGCCGTTCGGAGCCCTCAGACCATTCCAGACACTCCCCCCCACACATCAGCAATGGCAGGTTCGTGCGCTCTCTCTTGCTTCTTCTTGTTCAGTCTCTCCCCCCCCACCTCCTCCCATGTACTGTTGGACTCAGCTTTTCATACTGCATGAGCTTTGGCTTCGACCGCTTCTCTTAATCTCTTATTAATTCACACTTGCAGCCTACTGTGATATCAGCAGTTATTGAAATCCCAAAGAAATTTTTACCTGGAACTGTTGGAAGAGGAAGCTTTCTGAAGTACAGTTCCATGCCAGTTTGGAGTGGCCTAGATGATGAAGTGAGACATAATCGTAGCAGGGAATAAGGGAACCTTAAGGGCAGTGTTAACTTTAAATGTATCCAAGTCTTTTAACTGAATGGAATTTTCCCCCATCTGTATTTACTGTTTGCAATTTTTACGTGTTCACACTGGCCAGCCCATATTATACTTCCCTTTGAATTAGAGCCACAAGAGCAGTATCACTGGTTTTGTTGAAATCTGGAGCTTCTCAAAGGATGTGATGTGATGCAGAAATTATATACCATAGAATATCTTGCATAATTATATGAGGAAATAAATTTCTTTAAAAGTTCATCAAAAGGAGTGTGCATTCATGTACCTGTGTAGATCCACACTAACGTTCAATTGATGAACTATTGATTATTAGTGCAGATTTGTTTTGCGGGCCAAATTAAGTGTTCATGTTTGCAAGCCAAGCCTCATCTCTAACTGACTGCTAAAGAGGTTAATCTATATGTGCTTAAGGAAGTATAAACCAGGCATGCTTCTCTTAATCACAGTGAAATGAAAGGCAAGTTGAGTCAGTTGCTTTTTTTGACAGTGAAAATCAACTGTTAAAGAGACCAGTTGGGTCTTAAATGGGAAGTTGGTTTTGATCTTAGTCTTCGAGCCTTGGCATGTAAGGGCAGCTCCAGGAAAAATTAAACAAGACGTTTCATTCTTTTTCCACATGTTTGCTCATGGCTGCTTCTGCAGGCTGCTTCCAGCCGGTCGGCCTGTTAACAAAGAGAGAAGGGTGTGTTCAAAGAGCTTTGACAGCTCGCCCTCCTCCATTACCCTTATCTCCCCCTGTGGCTCCCTCCCTTTCCCTCTCTGCCCTGTCCTTCCACTCACATACCCCATGGATGTTTCGCCAGTTTAGCCAACTGGTCATGTGCCCTGTAGAATTTCTGCTTTCTTGTACCACACTTCTTTTTTTTTTTTTGTGGACGTTTCTAATATTGTGAGTATACTTCAGTAATAATGTTTTATACTCATGTGAGTATACTCCAGTAATAATATTTTATACTCTTGTGAGTATACCCTAGTTATAATCTTTCCCACTGCAAAAGAAGAAACAAGTCTGCTTCTAGACAGGGAAAACCTACAGCACTTCTTAATGGTGCAGTACTGTAGTCTAGCAGAACTGGCAGCCTGCTTCAAACACTAATTTCTCTCTGCAGTCAGAGCACCCAGATTTTAATACTATAAAGTAGTAGTGTCTTTTAGTACAGACTTACCTTCAGTGTCCCCACAGAACTCTCTCTTTTTTTTTTACACACCCACTATAATTGCTGGGTAGGATATTCATCAGTGTCATGAATAAAACAGGGCCACATGTGGAGTGTCGGCACTGAGACAGAGGCGGGGAGGGAAGCTGTGAGGTGTATCTGCAGCTGGTGAGCACCCCCTCCCTGTGGGCTCACTGACACTAAAGGGCACTGGATGGCTACTCTCTGGATCTCTGTGACCGTGTGCTGATTTGTCAAGGGCCGTTTTCTCCTTTAGCACTGTGGTCCACACTGCACCTGGAGTTGCACACTCTCCCCTCTCCCTCTCTTCCTCCATCACTCCAGATCAGATGGGCTGCTCTAAATATAGTCCAACAAAGGAGCACAAAAACAGCTGTGACCTTCAACACTGTTGAACTGCCCTAATCATGCTTTGCTCTTCTCTCACACTCTTCCTTGCTTATTTCTCACACAGCTAATTGTTTTTGAGTGTAAACAGTTTTGTGTGCGTGCGTGCGTAGACTTGACGGTGAGGGGAAGGTGTGTTTTTATGTTGTCCGCTTTCCAGAGCAAAATACATTAATCATTATATATATTTACTGGTAGTTCAGTCAAAAATCTGCTATTTTTGCTCTACCTCTAGCACAAGCCATGATTGAGAATGTGTGTAAGATGTGTGTGTGTGTTCTTTAGGTCTTTCATCATCTATTGTCCTTACTTGGGTAGAATGGATGGCACTTACAGAAGATGACCTTGGTTTGATGGAACTAAAATACACTCTAAAGCTCGCTCTGTCTTTCTCAGGATAACAAAGCTGACCCCAAAGCTTGTCCTTGTGTTTGCAGTCACAGGAGTCGGGATGAGGAGCGCATCACAAAGCCTCTCCCCCTGCCTGCTAAGATGGTGGAGGAGACTCCTAAAGGTGTGGAGCAGACTGGGACCAGGGAGGAGAAACAGCTCCCCCCTCTGCCAGGTCAGAGTTCAAGACAACACCCTTCTCCTCCACCCAGTAAGGTTGTTGGTGCTTCTGCATTTACATGTTGTAAGTTTGAATGCAAGCATTGTATGTGCCCCTCCCCCACCCCCAGTATAGCTTTGGTGAGAAGTGTTTCAGTTTAGATAAACAGACTAGGGGTAAAATCTATTTTTGGCGGGGGGGGCAAATATACTGGAGACTGTGTGCACACAGTAGTGGTGATATACAGTGTGAGTTGATCGGAGTTGACACTGTCTCCCTGCCTGCAGCATCCCACTGTGTGTGTGTCTGACCTCTTTTAGTAGAGACCCACTTCTGACTGTTTGTGTGCACATTTGTGTGTGTACGTCTGCCTTCATATTTGAGCTTCCCGCTGTGTCCACAGAGCCAAAGCCTGTGTACGCTCAGCCAGGCCAGCCTGATGTGGACCTGCCCGTTAGTCCAGCCGATGCCCCTGTGCCCAGTGTAGCACACGACGACAGTATTCTGCGGTACCTTTTATCCCTCATTGTAATCCCACACACACTTTGGAAATGTTTCCTGCCATGAAGGTATTTTAATCAGTTTATGCATGGGGCTTATTTCCCCAGGCCCAGTATGAAGCTGGTAAAGTTTAAAAAGGGTGAGAGCGTGGGTCTGCGGCTGGCTGGGGGTAATGACGTGGGCATCTTTGTGGCTGGCGTGTTGGAAGACAGTCCTGCTGCTAAAGAGGGTCTGGAGGAAGGCGACCAGATACTCAGGGTGAGCACACCATTCTTCCACTGACTTAATACACGAAACCTCACAGAGATCACAGTGTGGTTGTCTGCTGTATTTACTTGCACAGCCATGTCATCACTACAATTTTAGAACATGTGATTTTTTTTTTTTATTTTTTTATTTTTAGCTTTGTGTCGCTATGAAGTTTGGAGCAAAATATCTCATGACATTACAGTGCGATTTCGCACCAATTTCCGATTACTCTCTGTAACTAAACACTGCCCTGAATGTAAGGAAGCATTGAAACTGAAAATTCTACATGACTAAAATGAATAGATGGATCAAAGCAAAGGAAAATGTGACACTTTCTGTCAGCTGCAGCGATCAACAATAAATGAAATAAACAGAAATGTGCAGGGACTTTTTCTTGCATAAAGAGTTGGGAGCGATAGACCATCATGTGATGCACAGGGAACCACTCCTCCTTTTTTTGCCTACAAAAGATTTTGCACATTCTTTAATACCAGTTTGTTTGTTTCAAGCCCTACTTTTCCTCAGATATAAATAGATATGGCTCTTTGGCCAGAACTGTGTGTTTATGGACCTTCTGACAACCCCACTTATGTCATCTGCAGACATTTAGCAGGCCTTTGGAGAACCTTTGATTCTGAATCTGCTGCATAGTGTTGGTGTTTAAAGTATTCTTGAATACATTGATCGTGTAAAGCTCAGGAAAACATGAAAAAAAAAATTGGAACCTTTGTAGTGATCAATTATTCCAAGATAGGCTTTGATGATCTTATTTTGTAGTTACTTTCTGTGTATACCTAGGACCGTGATGTGGCACGCTGTGTGCCTGGGAGCTGTGTGTGTACTGTAAAGAGTCCTTGAGTGTGAAGAAAAGCGCTATATAAATTGAACATTAATTCATTTAATCATTACAAATGAATGATTTTAGCAGAAATGTTGGTGATGATAGTTTAACTTGAATTCCTTAATTATTTTACATTAGTACACGTTAAGGGAGTCACCCAGACTGATTTTGTACATTGGCATTTCTCTTTAGGAATCATCTCACCATCAAATTATGTTAAACAGTGGAGGAATTCCAGTTATTACTTTATTGTAAGAGTAGCACAGACTGCAGCTCTCCCTGTCCAGGCCCATCTGAAGGGTGGTTTCGCACTGATGAATGATATGAGCGGGTACTTAAAAGGCCTCAGGAGGGGAGGAGAATTCATATTCTACTGTTATACTCTCTTTTTATGGTCTCTGTGATGCCAGCCTGAGTTTTATGGGGGTTTGATTCTCAGACCGTTCCTTGCCTGCTGTATAAATGCTGTTAAACCTCAGCATGCATCAGAATGCTTGCACTTTTCATGGTGGTTTCCCCGGTGACGCTGGCTCTTCTCTGTCTCAGCTGCCTGTTCTGTGTCTTTTGTATGTCTCCCACATTCTCCTTATTTATTGAGAAGTGTCTGTCCCCTCCTCCTTTCTAGTGTACACTCACTTTCTAGGTTATTTTGATGCGTTTTTTTGTTTTGGGATTATTTTTTTTTTTGTATTGTAAAACGGTTATTGATTTTGGACTTTATTTATCAAAGCAGTTTCTTTAAAACCATTGATTATGCCCTCTCCTCAGGTAAATAATGTAGACTTTGCAAACATCATTCGAGAGGAGGCTGTGCTCTTTCTTCTGGATCTGCCCAAAGGGGAGGAGGTCACTATACTGGCCCAGAAAAAGAAGGATGGTGAGGTTCCAGTCCTGCCAGTTACTGTTTTGTTTAACATTGTGTCTGTTCAAATCACATACTTGACCATTTTTCTTTGATCTGCAAAGAAAGAAACCGAAAGTTTTCCAGCAGTTTATGTGCATCCACGTTTTATAGAACTCGCTCAGGATTTTCTCCTGTTCTGTGCTGACGCACACATCTCTGTCCTCTAGTGTACCGCCGTATTGTCGAGTCCGATGTGGGTGACTCGTTTTACATCAGGACTCATTTTGAGTATGAGAAGGAGTCTCCATATGGCCTGAGCTTTAATAAGGGCGAAGTGTTCCGAGTGGTGGATACGCTGTATAACGGCAAGCTGGGCTCCTGGCTCGCTATCCGCATAGGCAAGAACCACCAGGAGGTGGAGCGAGGCATCATTCCCAACAAGAACAGGTACCAGCTACACGATCCCTGGCATCAGACGTTGTTTTAAATGTATTTGCTTTCAAGTGCATACTATATTTTTCTTTTGGGGAAAAATCAAGTTGTAACCGTATAATTAACACCATACCAGTGCAGGGATGTTTATTGGTATTTCAGTTGTATAGTGTGTTGCTTGTTTCATAGATTAAGTGTGAATCAGTTTCACCCTCCTTGCATACATTAAGTGTGAATCAGTGTGCTGGTCTCTCATGCAGAGCGGAGCAGCTGTCCAGTGTGCAGTACACTCTTCCTAAGACAGCAGGAGGGGACAGGGCCGACTTCTGGAGGTTTCGTGGCCTGCGCAGCTCCAAGAGGAATCTAAGGAAGAGTAGAGAAGATCTCTCTGCCCAGCCTGTCCAGACAAAGTTCCCTGCCTATGAGAGAGTTGTTCTCCGAGAAGGTGAGGAATTGGTCTACCCATAATTTATAGTGACAATATATTTGCCACATATGACCCTCTTTAGGACTAATTAATTATTTATTCCACCACATTATTAACTTGGTTTACACAGACCTACTGTATTCATTTGTCTGCTATTTATGTTTTAGCTCTTACTTGTTTCTGCTTATTTAACCATTTGCCCTGCTGTGAAGGAGTATCAGTGGATTCTCTTACACTAATTAAATATGCTCCATTGTCGTATGATTAGCTGGTTTCCTGAGACCCGTGGTAATATTTGGTCCCATTGCTGATGTTGCCCGAGAAAAACTTTCAAGGGAGGAACCAGACCTCTTCGAGCTTGCAAGTGAGTGGGATTTATTCGTTGTGTTAAATACCCTATCAGCTGTTATAGCTTACTGCCCTTCACCAGTAAATTGTGTCAGCAATATACTACTGCAAAATGTCCCTGAAAATTTGCCCAAAATTTTCTTCTGGTTCCTTCAGAGAGTGAACCCAGAGATGCAGGCACAGACCAGCGGAGTTCTGGAATCATCCGTCTCCATACCATTAAGCAGATCATTGATCGAGTGAGTATCTTGAGTGACCGAGTGAGTCTCTTGGTCCTTAATAAAACACTGTTTTATGCTGTTCACTGTATGGTACCTTTCTTGCTAACCAAATATGTTTCTACTCAGTCTCACTTTAACCACTCACATGCTTTATGTATTCTTCTAGGACAAGCATGCAGTTTTGGACATCACCCCTAACGCCGTGGACCGTCTAAACTACGCACAGTGGTATCCAATTGTGGTATTCCTGAATCCAGACAGCAAGCAGGGCGTGAAAAACATGAGGACCAGGCTCTGTCCTGAGTCCAGAAAGAGCGCGCGGAAGCTGTATGAGCGCGCTCTGAAGCTGAGAAAGAACAACCATCACCTTTTCACCAGTAAGTGCACAGAGAAGATGGGAAAAAAAGGGAAGCACTGTGGAAGTGATTTGACCAATTGATTTATTCTTAATAATAATAAAAAGCAAAAGTTATTCTTGGATTTGCTACATTTCTCGCAGTGGCACGTGAAGCAGCACAGTTGAATTTTTCTTTCTTTCTTTCTTTCTTTCTTTCTTTCACAATTAGCCACAATTAACTTGAACAATATGAATGATGGGTGGTATGGAGCCTTGAAGGAGACCATTCAGCAACAACAGAACCAGCTGGTCTGGGTTTCTGAAGGCAAGGTAAGGATATCTGGGTATAGCTGTGTTACAAAAACCTCACAGCAGAGCTGGAACTATTGCTGTTTGCCCTTTAAGTCCGTGTGTCATCCTCTAAAACCTCTTTGAAAAAGAACTGAATTGAAAAGGAAGTTGAGGGGTTTTAGCGTGATTCAGTTTGGAGTGTAGGAGTATAGTTGAGCTTTACCGCGTGCTGTGGTAAACCTTCGCCGTCCACAGGCCGACGGAGCTCCCGAGGACGACCTGGACATCCATGACGACCGCCTCTCCTACCTCTCAGCGCCAGGGAGCGAGTACAGCATGTACAGCACAGACAGCCGCCACACGTCTGACTACGAGGACACGGACACGGAGGGCGGGGCCTACACCGACCAGGAGCTGGACGAAACCATGAACGACGAGGTGGGCTTGCCCAGCGAGCCTGCCATCACCCGCTCCTCAGAGCCCGTGCGCGAGGAGCCACCCGTCATCCAGGACCCGCCCGGGTACCCAAGCTACCAGCACACCGTGCCCCAACCGGAGCCCCTGAACCGCATCGACCCTGCTGGATTTAAGATGGCTGCCCCCCCACAGGTATGTTACACGAGCTTGGGCAGGGTCTGTAGTTTAGGTTCATGAAGAGCATAATTATAAAGGGGAAAGTCCATATATTGTACTTACTTGTTTGTGTATGGAAACTGCGTGCAGAGTATTAATGTGCACTGCCTGTTTTCCCATGTACAGTAAAGTTAAATACTTTGTTGTCTGGATTTGATGACCACCTTGTGAGAGACGGATTTGCTAAATAGCATATACAGTTGTAGGCTACATGCTGAGTTTGTGATTTGGCCACCCGGAGCCGTCATGTACTCGCTTCATACCAGACCTAGAGTAGTGTGTGTGCTTGTAGGAGTGTGCTGTTGGTGGTCTGTAACCTCTCTGCCCCGTACTCCACAGCAGGCTGAGGCTGTTGTGGCCCTGCCCTCCTTCCCCTCAGCAGCAGCAGCGCCCCCTGCTGTTGAGCCTGCCACAGCACTAGCGGGTATGAACCCCAAGGAGCCACCTGGCACCCCTCAGGCTGACCCCCTTAACAGCCCTGCCCCAGAACCCGACCCCAAGCCCGATGCTGAGTTCGCTCAGCCCCCAACACACGACCCCCACCTGTCGCTTCCGCCAGGCCCAGATCCAAAGGTACCGCCACCAGCACCGCCAGAAACTGGACCCGGTCACAGCCAGGTTCGGCCTGGGTTTGGCCCCGCTCGCTCACTCTGTTTAAACCTGCCTGTCTTCTCGCACATGCTTTTCTTCCTTCCCACTCCACTGTCTGCATGCGTGCCGTGCCCGCCCGCGTGCTGTGTGTTCCTCAGCCCAGCTCGAGAGAGTCAGGGACTGGGCCACTTGCACCACACTGGGCCTGTCTGAGGGGAAAGGGAAGAGGGCCCGGGGAATCTTTGCCTAAATGATCCCAGAAGAGAGGCCTCTCACAATCAGTCTCTTCACTGTCACCTCCACTACCTCTTGCATGGCTCTTAATGGTTGAAATTTCTTTCAGCTTGTCCTGTCTGTAGAAGTAGAACTTAGCAGTAGCCCACATTTCACTATAGTGGTGGTATCTGCACTGATAGGCACTGTGGTAGCAGTAGTAGTAGTAGTAGTAGTAGTAGTAGTAATCAATAAGAAATTGCAAATGAAGTTTGTGATTTGCAAGAATGAACCTCTGTAGATGCATGTCAGTCTAACCTGCAGACAGTATTTGTAGCAATGTAAAAGGAATCGGTGTACTGTATTCTGCATAATGTCTTCTTGGTTGGCCTTTGAAACGTATAATGAAGACTTTATGTAGTAACTGTTTGCATCATTTATAAGAGCACCTTTTACAAATGTACTGTCTTCAGGCTACCAGTATAAAGTTTGAAAAGTAGCCTTTCAGATATACGTAAAAAATTGATATTCCATTAAATTTAAATGTACAGTAGTATACTTAAGATCCTCAACAGATTCAAGATAGGGGGGGAAATGTGTTCTAGTTGAAAATCCAAGACTTTCAGCTGGATGTTTGTGTACATGTCATTACTGAAGGGCTTCTTATCAAATTGTAGATATGTTGGGCTGGATGTTAAACTGATAAGATTAAGTGCTTGTTTATTGCATATTGACCAAAGCTTGTTTGAAAATACAAGTATGTATGATGAATATTTGTTTAATGCTTTTGACAGCCCTGTTGTGTTAACCTTGGAAGACTTATAATTCAGTGTTTTCATTTACATATTTTTTAATGTTTTTCTAATCTAATTAATTTCTCTTCTCTTTATGCATTACCGTTAAGTTTGTCTGTTATGGTGGAGTGATGCGTCAAAATATTCTCTGTTCACTGTTCTGGTCTCTCAGGAATTCATATAGTGTTTGATTGATTGTTGTTGTTCTCCCTGCAGATGTATAAGAAGGATCTGTACAGTATGGATGAGCCTGTTCGAGTGAACCACGGGATGAAGCCCCAGCAGCCCCTGCAGCCGCCGCCACCGCCCCAGCAGCAGCAGCAGCAGCAGCAGCCGTCTCTAGCTCCCCCTTCCTCTCTGTCCTACAGCCACCAGCCCGTCTACCAGGACAAACAGCCATACCGCCAGTACGACCACCCGCCTTACGGCTACGATGGTGGCGGCTACGCTCAACCAAAGCCTCACAACTACGACCCGCACCTGCACTACGACAACCGTGTGCCTCACTACGACGAGCAGTGGCCCCACTACGACCAGCAGAGCTCGCCCCAGCCGCCACTCCCTGGGCCTGGCTACCCTCAGGGCCACCAGCCGCCGCCGCCGCCTCTAGGCTACGAGCCGCGCTCCCCCTACGAGGACGGTCCCACGCGGGACTACAGCCCCCCTCAGCCTCGCTACGACGACACTCCCATGGGTTACGATAACCGACCCAGGCATGGTAAACCAGGGCCTGTTCGGTATGATGAGCCCCCTCCTCCTCCCCCTCCAGGCACATATGACGCCCGGTCTCCTTACGAAGCAGAGCCCCACGGGTTCCCTATAAATGCCCCCCGCTCCCCTGATCCACCAAAACAGTATTACGGAGAACCGTCAGTCAGGCCCTCATATAATCCAGGACCTCCGAACCGTGGCTACAAACCAGGGCAGCATGAACATTTGAATTCAGAGCCTCCAGTTCCCCCTCCCAAACCAGAGGTTCTGCTGTCCCCAGTGGAGCCGGTCCACTCTGCCCCTAAACCCCTACCCCCTCCCCCCAGAGAAGAGCCAGATGAAGACCCAGCCATGAAGCCCCAGTCTGTTCTCAACAGGGTCAAGATGTTTGAGAACAAGCGCTCAGTGTCTGTCGACAGAGCCAAAGAGGCTGGAGATTTACCAGGGATCAGGGTATATACTCATTTTCTTGGCCATTACAATATACAATGTATAATTTGTTTCTTTCTTAATGTAAGCAGTTTCTTCACAACTTGGCGTAGAGCCGATGCATTATTCCTGTTGTGTTAGTAAAATGAATGTCATTTTCTGCTGTAGCCTACAGATCTCACCAAACCTATGAGTGCACCTGGTCCTGTGCTTAAAGCCAACTCCCTCAATAACCTGGAACAGGAAAAACCTGCATACAGGTAAACCAACATGAGCTCCATTGCATGTAAACATCTAGGTCATAATGTTCCTCCTTCTGCAGGAACAAATAACAGGAAAGTATACACAGTGAGGTAGGAACCGAATTTGCATGTGTTTTTGCTCGAACATCTGCTAGTGTGGAGGATGGAGAGTGCTTAATGTCTCCCCCTGGTGGACATTTTTCTTATTCTTCCATCACTCTCCCTCTCTGTGTTCATCTCTCTCTCTCCATAGGGCCCCTGAGCCCCAGAAGCCTCAGTCTCGATTAGGAGAGGAAGTGGTCCGCTCAAATCACTACGACCCTGATGAGGATGAGGAGTACTACAGGAAGCAGCTGTCCTACTTTGATCGCCGCAACTTTGACAACAAGGCCATGAATCAGCCTGTCACTCGCTTCCATGATCTACCTAAACCCTCGCAACCTCAGCTAGGATACCCTTACAACAGGTAATCTGTGGTGACAATCTTCTAAATCTGGATATATATGTAAGTTACTCTTACTCATTGCATGTATAAGCACCCAGGCTGTTGTGCTTGTCCAGGACTGAGTCAGTGGAGAAAGTGAGCCCTGTGGAGAAGAGATATGAGCTGCTGCCACAGATTAACCCCTCATCAGCTCCCTATGGCCAAGCTGGCCCTGCAGTCCCCCCAACATCTCTGCCCAAACTCAGCAACACGGAGGGTAAGAGTTTTAAGTTTCTTAAAATTACATAACCTTCACTACAGCTGGGTTTCTTAACTTTTGGACCACTTGGAGACGTAAACCCTAAAGATAATTCCTAACACTTTTTCCCTTTTTTTTATCACCCTTGTAATTCTCAGTAAACTCCCTGGCAGATCCCCACAGCTCTCCCAAAGGGAAACCAGATCTCCCTGCTCTCCGACCTTCTAATCGTGATGACACAGTCCAGGGCAACTACCTAACCCAGAAATCTCCCGTTAACGGCACTGACATTCCGCCCAAGACACTGGGCATCCCTGCTCCCACCAGCTATAATCGCTACGTCCCCAAGCCTTACACGAGCTCTGCACGGCCCTTCGAGCGCAAGTTCGACAGCCCCAAATTCAACCACAACCTTCTGCCCAATGACACACAGGCCAAGCCCAGTATGATGAACAACAACCCCAAACCCTCACACCTTTCACCCCAGCCCATGGAGACTGATAGTGGAGTGGACACATTTACTCGCACGATGGAAAACAGGCCCAAATATCAGCACAACAACATCAATACTCTCCCCAAGGCCATTCCTGTCAGGTAAAATACCTCCTCATCTGTACTCCACGTCTGGCCCTGATATTTATAACACCTTTCATTGTAGCACTTTGCCTTTCAGCCCCAGTGCATTGGAGGAGGAGGAGGATGACGAAGGACACACTGTGGTTGCCACAGCACGGGGCATCTTTAATTGTAATGGTGGGGTGTTGAGTTCCATTGAGACAGGGGTGAGCATCATCATCCCCCAGGGGGCCATCCCAGAGAGCGTGGAGCAAGAGATCTACTTCAAAGTGTGCAGAGACAACAGCATCCTGCCCCCACTGGACAAGGAGAAAGGTCAGCAACTTAAAAACACACACGACAGATCTTCTTCCAAGTGTACCATTAAAAATGAATTAAGTAAATAACGATAGAGCCTGTCTTAAATGGAAGAGCTTTAAGACTTTAAGGATCCCAGTTCACTTTGCATAACCGCAGCCTGCCTTTCAGCCTGCCCTGGGTAAGTGTGCAGAACTCACTGGCTCCCCATGGTGTGTCCCTGCAGGTGAAACTCTGCTCAGTCCTTTAGTCATGTGTGGACCTCACGGTCTGAAGTTCCTGAAGCCCGTGGAGCTGCGCCTGCCACATTGTGCGTCCATGACCCCTGATGGTTGGTCTTTTGCTCTAAAATCCTCCGACTCCTCGTCGGGTACGCTGTCCTTTCTCTTTCTGTCCTGTCGGTTTCCTTTGGTTCTTGAATGCACGGGGTGATTGTGGGAGTGCTCATCACTTCCCTTTCTCTTTTTTAAAGTTAACCTTTCTCTTCTTTCCCCTCACGGTCCCTTCAGGTGACACTCAAGCTCTTCAGTTAACCCTTGCTTAGCTGAAGAACCTTCCTCTCATTCCTGATTCTAATAAATTGTATTTTTCTTTTGTAAATAAATTGATAGAATGAACAATAAACTAAAAACCTAGTTAAATAATTTTGTCAAGTTCTAATCCTTTATTGACTGTGGACCACATTTAAAACGGAATCATTTCCAATGTGGCACTTCCTGTGTTGAGAGAGCTACCTTGCCAGCAAAGTAAAACATTTAAATATTAAACAATGTGCTTTTACACTTTTTCACATAAGAATGACTTTCCAGCATATATTCAGTTGTCAAAGCCTTAACAATGTCTGATCATCTTGTGTTCCACTGACCTCATGATGTCTCCTTAGGTGACCCTAAATGCTGGCAAAACAAGGCTCTCCCAGGGGATCCCAATTACCTAGTGGGCGCTAACTGTGTGTCTGTGCTCATTGACCACTTCTGAAGAGGGCGACAGCTGGTCTGTTACTGAATGTGAAAGCATCACAGGAGAATGTGAGGAAGAACACTTCTCTCTTCTGTCCCCCCTCACCTTTCTGAGGAGTTGCTCCATAATACATACTAGTACATTTTTGCAAACATTTTGTGAAAGTTTATTTAGCCCAAGAATTCACTCAGAGGACAAGGAGCGCACCTCCTCCTGGTGCTGCACCCCCACTCCATGTTTTGGTTTTGTTTTTCGCTTTATTTTTGGTGCTTGAAGGCTTGCAAAAAAGACAAAATAAATGAATTTATTAAATGAACTGTTGATAGGATGCATGACCAGTGCCACAGACTAAAATAATCCCATTTTGACATTTGTAGCTTCTCTTCTGAGTAGTTAAAAATAAATAATAAAAAAAATCATTTCATGTGAAACAAGGGAATACATGAGAAGTCAAAATTCATTTTAAACTTTACAATTCTGTATATATGTTCACAAACAGAAAAGTGAATCTGAAGAAAACTTTTTTGTTTGTGAAGTCTGTGGTCATGTTTGTGTGGTTTTGTGGGTGTGGGTGGATCTCCACGGATCTGCATTATACTGAGCCTACTCTTCGGGGACTTCAGCGTGAAGGACACTGCAAGCCGTGGTTGACCTGAAGAAACCCCTTTTTGAAGGACTGAGGCTTGCGCTCGTGACTAATGAACTCCCTTCTCTGACTTCAAAATGGGCTCCATGTTTTGAACAGACCTTTTCTAGCGATGTTTTACCACAGATGAATCCACTGACATTGACTTTGATTTTCCAAAACTCCTGCTGTCCAGAGATCTATGCATGTGCTATGACTCAGGTCCAGACGCCTGCTACTAAGTTCAGAACACAAACTCTCCCATCTTTACACTGCGAGCAGTGATGCCTTATCTGCATATCAACTTTAACGAAACACACAACTTCAGATTTAACTTAGTGTGAAATAATGAAGGATATTCAAATTCTCTCACCATTTTTAACCTATTATGTGAGTGGACTTGGATGTAGCACACAAATAATCAAGGCTAATGAACAGGTAATGCTTTATTTTATTGCTATGCATATGAAGTCAAAGGATATAAAAAATACTAGGATATGTTTAAATTATAGCTGTATATATTGCTAGCATATGGCCTTGGTTTGCTGTAAATGCCCTTTTTGTACATTTTTTTGTTATTTTGTATAAAAAGTTAAGACGTTTGGTTAAAAAAAAAAGAAAAAGAGAAAAGAAAAAACAATTACATTGGTTATGTTTGTATTACAGTTATACCCCTGAGCCTTGGAACTAAACTTAGCAGTCACAAAAAATTAAAAAGAAAGGGAAAACATTTTATATCAACATATACACAAACTACTTAATGGCATTTTTAACACTAAGAAAGCAAAACATTTTTATTCTTATTTACAGAATAGGAAAGTGCTTGGTTTAAATAATTTAATGACTATGTACTTAATAAGGGTCCACTGTGGTGAGTGGTCTCTTACTTTGTGATACTGGATGCTGTATTGTGTGCCCTGAAATGTATTTTTGTACTAGGAAACAATTTATTAAGGCACATCAGTACCATTTTTTTCCTTTTTTTTAAATAGCTTAAACTCAATATTAGTTTCTTTAAGTGCTTGACATTTGTCTTTTCCCCCTTTTAGTTTTTTTCTTTGCAGCACATTTCTAAATATACCACTGTATTAATAAATAAATCCATTTTTAAAGTATTGCATACTTATGGTGTCAGCACTGTGGGAGAGTTGAAATTGAAAGGTTGTAAAAAAAAATGGATTGTGCCCATTGTGAAAGGTGCAAAGGTTGTTTTCCTTTATCTCTGGGGGTGACCCAGGTTTTGGTTCAGAAGGGCACTGTCTGATAAGTGCTTATGCAGAGATTAGGGTGAAGGTGGGTCACAGGCCTTGTTTGTTGAACTAACCTTTCTTCTACATAGACATCATTAAGAGTGGTGTACTGAGAACTGCATTTGGTATGTGGAGCCAAACATTTTGGCAATTACTTAAAATATTAACAGTATCCCAAACTACTGAATAAAACTTAATATAAAATATGAACAAAAAGTAATATGAGTACATCTTGATTCAAAAAAAGACAATAGATGTTATACAAATAATAAAATACATCAAGTTTATTTTTAAATTTTCTTGTGTTACCTCATATCATTAAACACTGATTACTGAATTAGTCAACATAAAAATTGACACTGCAGGAAAAGATCATTTCTCTGAGATTTTTTACTCTTTGTTATTCTTAATTGTAAGATTCACACAAACAAATTTTTAAAAAAAAGTCTTTGTAGAAGTCTAATATCTTTTGTGTATTCCAAATTCAGAGCTTAATTTCTCGTGATATTACTGAATTATAAATTTCCTGAGTTAAGGGGATGTATTTCTTCCCAGCCACATCAAGGAAGTAGAGAGGCTCCTGAATGAGAGCTGGATCGAATCCTTCTTCCACCAGCCTCACCTTTTTCATTTTGAATGTTCCGGTAATTTCCAAAGAGTTCTGAAACACAAATATACTTTGATGTAGTTTTTCTCCCTTGCTGTTAGACTGCAAGAAACAGTACCACACTTTAAATGTCTCACCTGAACGCGAATGAAACGGGGTCTTGCATAAACTGGTAGGTAGTTGGAAACAACACTACATGTGTTAACACAGTCAAACTCTTTTCCCTCTTTTAAGGTAATAGCTGCCATTCCAATCCGCCCTTCATGCCCTCAAAAAGGAATAAATGACATTATTGCACACTTCAAACGTACATATATGATTTACAATCAAAACCCAAAGCATTCTACCAAATTTTCAAAACCTGTGTGCTAAAATGTACCTTTGACTGTAACACCATAGACATTTGCCTCCTCAATGCAGTCCACAATAGTGAGGATGTCCGATACTTCAGTTGTGGCTACATTTTCTCCTTTCCATCTATAAAATCATAAAATAATTATATCAGTTATCAGTCATGCACATAGAATAAACTTTTTCTTTTCACATACGTGCAGGTAAGTTCTTTGATTTAATTTGTCACATGTAGCATATTTTCCCTGCACACACGAAACCAGTGGAAAATTACCTGAAAGTATCTCCAACCCGGTCATGAAAGTAGACAAAGTTTTCATGGTCAATCCTGAGCAAGTCGCCAGTGTTGAAGTAGAGGTCTCCTTTCACAAAGACGTCTCCGAGTCTCTTTTTTTCTGTCTGCTGCTTATTTCCAGCATAGCCAATAAAGGGAGACTTTTCTGTGATTTTCCCAACCAGCAGTCCAGGCTCACCTACTCAACCATTTTTATTAGTACAGTTGGGATTATAAACAAATATGTACATGGTCTTAAAATTCCCATAACTCTGATCTTTGTTAATTATAGGAACTGACCACCTTTGCTAATTACTGACCTGGAGATACTGGCACACAAAGTCCCAAGGCATTCCTCACAGGCTCTTCCTTCTCTATGTTAAACTTGATCAGGGCATATGGGAACATACGCTATCCAACACAAGTGGAAATTAGCTCATTATGAACAGAAGCTAGTTTATGCCATTGTCAATGGTGTTTGAAGTGAGAAGCATATTACCTTGTGGAGGATGCTGATACGGCCCACTGAACCAACTTTAGAAGTGTAGTTAATGAATCCAATGTTTCCCTCTGTAGCAGCGTAAATCTCCCTGACACAAATATTCCCAAAGCGATTAAGGAATTGATTCCAGACATCTGCTCGGACACCGTTCCCTATAGCAATCCTCACTTTGTGGTCTCTGTCATTGCCTTTCTGTAGAAAGTAATACAAAAAGAAATTAAACACACAAAAAATCCTACTGTAGTTGGATAATAATAGTTCTGAACTATTTTTTGTTATTTCCATCCATCCCTCCATCTTCCACATCTTATCCAGGTCTGGAGGTCTCCTCGCCCTAACCCTAACCCTAACCCTAACCCTCGCCCTAACCCTAACCCCTAACCCTAACCCTAACCCTAAGCCTAACCCATTCAGATAAGATGCCTGAACTACCTTTTTGTTATCTGTTATCAGTTTTTTTTTACCATAACATATTTATTATATCAATAAACATACATTTTACAAGTGTACATCCTGTATACTTGTAAAAATTGTGACATAAATTATAAAGACAAACTACTGACCGCAGGTACACTGCAGAGGTAGCGCAACGTTTCCCCAATGTACTGCATTACTGTTATGTTGTACTTTCTGCAGTCGTCCCAGAACTGAGAGGCAGAAAACTTCCTCCGTAGAACAAAAGAATTCTCTAAGGCAAGATGTGGAAGAACAAACATCACATGTAAACACTACACAAATGGACTACTTAGATTAAAACGTAAATAAACCACATTAACTTTTTGCATTTTATTCTAGTCTTAAGAAACACTGAACTACTCAACAGGATCACAAAATCCTCATCCACTACAGTTCATCAGCAGTTTGGAAATGGGAGTGTCATTATTGAACCTTTCTAGATTTCTATAAAGACCATCCTGTACTGTACAGAAGACCATACTGACTGAGTCGGGTGACATCAGGTGTGAAATGTTAAGTAAACAGCACTGTGTAGGGAGCATGTATGCATTGTGTTTCAATGAAATTTATGTTATCAAAACCATTTTGAATATATAAAGTGTAAACAGGCATATCTGTCTCAGATTTTTTGAAAAACCTATTTTTTTCCATTTCACATAACATGTATATAATATTCTATCGTAAAAACAGAATGAAGAGGCTGACATAAAAACTTCACCTCTTTCAATACATCCAATGAATCCTATAAGAAAGCCAGCACTGTGGTAGAGGGGCAGATTGATGTAGAACACATCTTCAGAGGTGACACCAGAAACACCCTGGATGAACGATGCGGCCCAGATCCTCTCATGTGTCACCACAGCCGCTTTAGGGAGGCCTTCACAGAGATGAAGACAAGCTCAGTATTGAGTGTTGCATACATTCACTAGTTCCAGCATTGACGGTCACATTCACTATGTCACGTCACATGGTTTAGTGTTTTTACACACAGGAAAATCCCCCCTGTTAACACCCGTTTATGCAAGTACAACTGGACACCGGTAGACGTTGCAACACTTCGTACTTTGTTGGAGTTTTTGTTATGTTCTGTTGGTCTAATCCGTTAGTCACCTGTGGTTCCAGATGTGTAGATATACAGAGCTGTGCTCTGGGCTTTAACATTGGCTCTGAGAGATGGAGGCAGGGGTTCGTCTGATGCCTGGGTGATTGCCTGACAGATCCCCTTAATGTCCTCGGTACTGTGGTCATTATTAATAATGTACACACAGATGCCCTTCTCTTTTAAAGCAGGCAATATCTCTTCAACAGCACCATACAGTTCTATAACACAGACACACATCAATATAAATGTATAATATTTATAATATTCTGTACTGTAATGTCTAACTTATTACAGAAAGTGAACAGTGTCTGAGTTTGTCACATATTGTTCTGCTGGTTTAATCATTGAACTCGGCTTCAAAAAGGGTTGTCCAAAGAACATGGCCTAACCCAGCAGAAAGAACTGTAGTCACTGATCACTGAACACGTAAAATGTAAAAACCTTTTTTCCAGCAGAAAGAACTGTAGTCACTGATCACTGAACACGTAAAATGTAAAAAACCTTTTTTCTCGAAATTTATAACCTCATTACCTTCAGACGTTATTAATACGTTTGCACCGCAGCAGGAGAAGCAGTGAAGAAGTGATTTCGATCTTATGTTAAAGTTCAACAAGGCGGCAGCGCAGCCTATCTTCGCAAGACCCAGCCACGTCCAAGTAAAACAAGGCTCATTCCCTAAGAACAAGGCAACTGTGTCCCCTTCCTTAAGACCAGCAATTTTCCTTAAGGCATTGGCAACTTTGTTGCTTTCTCTGTCCAAGTCCAGATAAGAATACGTCTTTCCTTCAAAATGGATAAACGGTTTGTGCGGGTGCTTCCTCACAGCATCTAAAAACCCGTCCAAGATACTGTAAAAAGGAGTTCTCCTCTTGTATTTGTTTAACCGGAGTCCAAAGCGTATAGCTCTTAGTATATAGAAGCAATCCTGGAAAAAGTATGGAAACAGTATTTTCACGAGCGCTGGCAAAATAGCCAAACCGGCTAAAACAGTAAACCAGACATGCATATTTACCAGCGCAATGCTGAGTTGATCACAAGAAAACTCGGGTTTTACTACGGACCCCTGATTCGTAGACGTATTTAAGCACAAGTTAACGTAGTTGGAGTAACCGAATTGATTATGTCGTACAGTTCCACCCCCTGCTTCAGTATTAGCATCTGGTTGCCAAATTGAACCGCAAATCCACGTTTTCCGTTAAAATACTTCTGAAATCTCTATCGCACGCATTGTCGGGATAAATTCTATGACTAGGCTGTTTGTAAAAATGATCACGATGCGGATCATTAATACTTGCAGATGTGAAAATGCAGAAGAGTTCAATTTTGTTTAGGGTACTTTATTCTGACAAACCTGTGTATGCAATTACTTATGGTTTCTGACGGACTCATCTAGTTGTAGAATATCTCGATTACCATTGATGGAGCACTTTTAATTTTTCTAGTAAAGCCGAGTAAATTAAATTCGAATACCTATTTGTTATTCTTTGTTAGTGTATTTATCATTGTTTAATATAACTTATAATGGGACCAGTGCGATTTTTGTATTTTAGCAGTGATCTGGTTCAAATGTCTACTGAACTCTAACCTACTTATTGACTAGGATGTATTGTGTGCGTTAACGACGAAGCATTTTTTGTAAGTCGCTCTGGATAAGAGCGTCTGCCAAATGCCTCAAATAACGTTTGTCTTCCATTACGTTTCGTTCATTCTAATGTACTACCCTGACGTAGCACCAAAGTCGAAGTTTCAAGATATTATACCGGGACAACCTATACTAAAGCCTAACGACTGATCAACTGAAATAAGTCGAGATAAACTATTACAAGTGCGCGGGATTTTTTTTTGCCTTGTAACGAAAGCAAATTCTTGATCATTGGTCATACTCGTAAGAGTATGCTAGCATTATAAAGACCTTTCCTGTGGCCAGTAGCTTATTAGTGGAGTTGACGATTGCTTTATTTGTATAAGCGATACAACTTATGTGAAATTGAGCACATAGACACATCTAATACGAGTGCCAGTTGACCTGCTGTAGACCCATTATTCTGTATTGACGCATATCGACACTCTGCTATAGTTCTTGCAATGCGACGTTGACATTTCTTAGTGTGGGGAAAGATCGTTTAAAGTGAACCAAAAAGTCTTCTTACATGGTGTTACTGACCTACAGATCAACAACTTTGGACACGGCTGATTTGTATGTTTTTCGTTGTCTTGACATTTTAAGAATGTTTTGTGCGAAGATGTTTATAAGAAAAATATAGGGAACTTTGTTAGCCTATTGCTCTCCAAACGCACATGAATTTTAGTCCCTCACCTTAAACGCTCAGCATGTGAAGGTGCTCAGCGGTCATTAACGGAAAGGGTAGATTTCTTTAACAGCTTAATCACGTTTTCACTTTTTGAAAAATGTTTGAATTTTTTTTTTTACTTATCGTACACACCAATATTACACAATATAAATACATGACCATTTAGGTTATGTATTTTTGTAATTTTGTTGCAAAAAAAAAAAACAAAAAAAAAAAAAACAGTTATTCTATGCTGCCTTCAGCAGTCACATTTAGGACAATCTGACTACGTCATCATTTACATTCTTAAAAAAACAAACAAAAAACGGTAGTCTCACCTGCATGCTTTCATTTACCAGCACACAAGAGCTCAATGGAAAACTAAAGGCAGAAGGGAGAAAGTAGGCCAGCATGTTTGAAAAGGAAGTGCAACAGGAAAGCAAAACAACTGCTCAAAGACTGGTTTGCCCAGGCAAAGAGGAGTAAGGCTAAAGAAAGACGAGACAAAGCCTCTAACAAGGGATATAGAGAACCTGAGAGGGAAAAGTGCTGCTCAAAGCTTCAGGAGACCCAAGAACCAGCACATCAGCGTGCCACTTAAAATACCAAAGCTTGTCTTTTACCAAACCAGTGAACAAAGACCAGCCACCTGAGAGCTGCTCTTAAGTAGGCAGGAAGACAGGTGTGACTAATTGCACCTGATTACCCTGGAGTCACCCTGTGCCTCCCTCTGGTGGCTAAAGGCAGCCTAGCAGATGACCTAGCCCTGGGCTGAGCCCTTATGCATTCAGCCTATTTAAACACAAAACACAAGTTTCTTAGCTATTTGGTATCGTGTGCACCATGTTGAACATGAAAGCAAAGGGCAGGGTTGTCTGAAAGGATCGGAAAGAAAAAAAAAGTCTCCAAACAGGGTGATGGTCCTGTGACAGTTGCAAATATTGCTATTGCAAATAAGAAGTTTAAGGTCTCTGGGGCCTGGATGGCTATAACCAATCTTCCTGGATGTGGCTGCAACAGAAAAATCGACCCCAGACTGAAGGATAATGTGAATGATAGAGCTAAGGAAAAAGTCTAAAGAAATACAAGGTGAATTCCAAGATCAAAGTAGTTGAGTGTCAGATCACACACCATCACTTTTTGAGTAACAGTGTACTCCATGGAAAACACACAGGGCTCCAGTTGAACAAAAACATTTAGAAGTCTTGAATATGAGGATATGAATAAAAACCCTAGAATTAGAATATGCTAAAATCAGTACAGACAAGCCAGAGTGCTTCTGGGTGAATGTCCTTTGGACACATGAGTTAAAAGTAGAAATTCTTTATTAATTCACATCAGCTTTATGTACACAGATGAAAAAAATCACACTTTCAAAGACACGAACACCATACTTACTGTGAAATATGGAGGCGGCTTGGTTATGTTTTGATCTTTAGGTCAGTAAGACCATGTAAGAAGACTCTTTGGTTCACTTTAAACGTTTCCCCACACTAAGAAACGTTGGTGTCGCATTGCAAGAACTATAAGCTGAGTGTCAAAATGCATCGATACAGAATAATGGGTCTACAGCTGGTACAGGGTTCCTTGAATCTGTGCAGAGCACAACAAAATCTCAAGACCATCAGTGCATTTTGAAGCAAAACATACTGCCCAGGATCAAACAGCTCACAGGTCACGTGTGCTAACAGCACCCAAGAAGGTTATGAACAAGACACTGGTCTGTTCTGAAGACACTTATCAAACATCTAATTGATTAGGTTAACTGTTGGATTATACTATACTGCTATGTGGTCATTTAATAGTCAGTATAGCTGCCATGGCTATACTGACTATTAAATTACCGATTAAATTATACAATTATATTACTAACCTTGTTGCCATGGTTGTTCAATAGTTTACAAAGATGCAGAAAGTTATAGTAATATAATTATTAGGTCTTGTAATATTTAACTGTATAATCATTTAAATTTTCCAGAGTTGCCAGGATATTAAGTTCACATAGTTCATAGCTATAAAGGCTAACACTCATTTTCACCGAGTTCTATTTACTGATTGATGGTAACATCTTATGCCATATTTCCAGTGTTTTAGTATATTTATGTACTAAATAGAGCACATTTAGTGTATAAATGTAGCAACATCATCTCCATCACATTCTACTCCTGTTAGCCAAGGACATGAAAGGCTCACAAAACTGGGCCCAGGCTCACGAAACAGGATAGCTGAAAAACATCAGCTGCCCTGATAAACCCCGTTTCCTCCTGCTGCATTGAGATGGTGGTGTCAGGATCTGGCATAAATAGCCTGAATTCATAGACTCATCCTGCCATGTGTGAACGGTTGTTTGGTGTTGGTGGTGCGGGGAACGTTTCCTTGGCACATGTTATAATGCCCCTTGTCTTTGTACAAAGTCAACTTTCAGGGTTTTTTACATGATGTAATCAAGACGAAAAAAAAAAAGCTTCATCACTTTGTACAAAAAGTAACACTGTACCACTGTGATCCTTATGAAGTCACAGGTGAGTGTATACTAAAAGTACATACACTCAGTGAGCGTGCAACATGTACCCTTTGACCAAAACCACTCATAAAAGGCTAAAGGACTACAGTTATTAACTTCAACATACAAAACTGGTGACATGAGCGGTAAATTTCGACTTAAAATCAGACTGCAAAATGAATAGCAGTCTATTAAGTGAGCCATTACATTATGAAAAATGTGGTAAAAAAAGTTTAATTAGGAAATTCAGAGAAGCATTTATAATCCACAACTAAAATATTCAGTCAACAAACATTTTCCCGAGTACATGCACACACACACACACGGCATTTGACACCAACACTTACGACACACTCTCTCACACACACACACACACTCTCTCTCACACACACACACACACATATACTGAGTTGACACAAACTTGCACAATTTTATTTCTGAATCTGTGACAAAGGGCTGTCAAACCCACTGTCCTGCTGACGCATTTTAAATTGAGCAATCAAGCTCTTAGGAGACAGTCTATGGGTCTTCTCTTCCTCAGATCCTGGAGTTGGTTCTCTGTCCTTAGTGGTTTTAATGCCTGTGCCCTGTTTTGGTTTCCTACCGGGAGGCTTTTTAACAATTTCTTTGTAAACGGTCACATCAGAGTTATCGGCTAGGGTGATGCCAAAGTCCAGGTCATTGACTGCATCTGCATTTTTGCTGATGTAGGAGTTGGTCAGGCAAACATTGTTGGTAAAGGTGGAGCCATTACTGGATAAACTCCAGTCACTCTGGCCTTCGTCCCTCACTGGTGCCTCCTCAATGAGGGAGGGGTCTACAGCCTTCGCTGCACTCAAGGCTTTCCCCGATTCTTTCCCTATTAGGTACATATCTCTGCTCTGCTGTCTCAGTGTAACTTTAGCAGTGCCAAGATCACTGTTGTGTACACTGGGTGATGCAAAGACGTCAAGGACTTTGGGACTGTGGTAGTGGAGGGACATGGGTGTAACATGTTCAGCTATCCCCAGACCATTAGCAGCACCGGCCCTCACGGACCAGAGAAAGTCCAGCTGAGAGGCCTTGCCCTCCAGTTTGGCAGTTTGGGTGTCATGGTTGGCCTTAGTAGAGGAATGGATCTGACGAACTGGATTCTTCTTGCAATCTTCATTGGTCTCCGGTACGACAGGAAGGGTCTGGCCTGAAACAGCTCCTGACACTTTGGCAGGCTGTTGATTATTAGTCTCTGGATTTGACAACAGTGCTACAGTAAAATATAAATAAAAAATAAAATGTAGAACAATGTCAGGTTATTTGTATATTTAAATGAATTAAAACAAAAATTCAGTGCTACTAAAACGTTCTACTAAACTGCAATACCATCTTTTAATAATAATAATAATAATCATAATAATCATTACTATTATAGTAAGAATAATTACTAGAAATGAAAAGTACCTTGACCATTAGGATTCCTCTGAAGCTTCTTTTTGGGTAGAGGTGTCTCCAGCACTTTCGCCATGGCAGCCAGTTTACTGGCAGCACTGATTATTTGCTTTTCCGCACTGGAATTCACAGAAGCAGGTAAAGGTAGGATGGAGCAACGGACGACAACATGCTGACGTTACGAATGAACCATCAGAAGAGACCAAGCTAACAGAACCAACAGACCAGAGTCTTACCCAGTGGTCTGGCCTCCCTCGTCCAGGAGCTCTTGCAGGCAGGTGAGGTAGTAGCTGCGCATTTTCCGGGCCGTGTCCTGCCGCTCTCTCAGGACCTCTGCTCTGATCAGCTCAGCTGCCCTCTCCTTGCTCTCCTGCAGGTAGTGCAGCATGTCACCTGAGCAGCACACGGCATGCATGTGTCAGCGGGACCAGCAGGACGCTCAGAGTCACCAGCTTAAGCAGTTTCACGGCACATGACAAATGTACAGAGAATGACTGAACACGTATGAACCTCTGATTTTTTGAACGGCTTTCATATACTGCTGCTTCATTTCTTCAAGGCCAGCTTGGAGATTCTGTTGACTGTCACTGTAACAAAACATACAAAAACAAACCAAATAAAATAAATTAGCATTGCATAGGATGCAGAAATTATTTCTACATTTGTATTAATGTACATGTAAATCAGGTCAAAAAACTACTGTTCACATATGTACAAACCCTGATTCTTTGCATACAGTGAACTTGACCTCCTCAAGTTCTTTTGCATGAGTTTCCCTCTCTCTGCGCAAGGCTTCTTCATGTTCCTCTGCATTCAAGGGAATTGAAGCAATTCATTATAAATAAAGGCACAGTACATCAACAATAGATCACAGTAGAGCGCAGTGCTTCAGGACTGCTCTGTAATTTAGTAAGCTTGGTCACTCAGCAC
Source organism: Sternarchorhynchus goeldii (assembly GCA_028565775.1). Taxonomy (NCBI): domain Eukaryota; kingdom Metazoa; phylum Chordata; class Actinopteri; order Gymnotiformes; family Apteronotidae; genus Sternarchorhynchus; species Sternarchorhynchus goeldii. Next base: position 4,394,622 of record JAOXYF010000007.1, on the reverse strand, counting down.
ACTTCAGTGAGAAGGAGCAAAAGTCAGTTTACTGCTGGACTGCTTAAAATAAAAGCGCACAAGAGTGAGTACACACAGATAGCCAGTGAGACTGTATCTGACAAGTGTCCAATAGCTGTGCATCCAAGGCTGAAACTAGCATTGACTGAACACAACAGATAAAATGAAATTTGTTTCCAACAACGAGTGACACGTCAATGTTGGAGCCCCAGGCACCTTTCAGCTTGAGCAGAGTGCTCTTGTGCTCTCGGACTGTATGCTGCAGCTGGCGACAGGCCTTCTCCAGATGTCTCTGAAGGTCCTGACTCCTCTTCTGGAGCCTTGCCACAGTCTCAGTGCAGCACTGGCTGCTACACACGCCGTCCTTTGTCTGGGCCGCAGGGTCTGCACAGTGCAAGATGCCCGTTAGCATTCCACTCAAAACAAAGAAACGTAAAAAGCCAGGAGTGCTGGGGGTGTACGGCACACATACTGCGTATCGCACGGAGCTCCTTCTCATGCTGATCTTGGCTTTCCTTCAGCATGTGCTTTAACTTATCACTGCTCTGTAGTATGGAGAGAAAAAAAAAACAAAAACAGGGTCATAAACATATGACCCATATAACCCATGCAACATTTTTTGCAGGCATTTCTAAATCATAGCAGATACCAAGAATAATAGGAACCTTTCAGAACAGAAACAAAGACAAGACTATGGATGAACCGAAGTCTGCTGTTTAACTCAAATGCTGATCAAGACAAAAGAAATGAACTCAAAAAGGCAATAGTGCGAGAGCAACTCCACAACAACTCAAACCTTTTGACACTCTTGCTTGGTGTAGGCCACAGCTTCAGAGAGGGCCTCTCTACACAGCTCCTTCATCCTGGCTCTCACCCCAGCACCCCTGCTACCTCTGTCCTCTGAAACAGCTGTCTTCAGATTTTGTAACTCTACCAGCACCTCCTTTAATTCAGCAAGTACCTCTTCCTGAGTTCGGCAGCGCTCCTCCCTCAACCTTAAAAATAAATGTTACCTATATAAGACATTGTGTATATTCCCCAATGTGGGTTTACATGAGAACCAATTTTGCCAGGTATTCATGAGTCAATGTGGTCTTTGCGTGTTGGATCTTTACCGGAGTGCTTGCTGACCCTTCCACGCCTCCTCCTTTTCCCTCAGGACCTCCTGGCTCTGTGCCTGAGCCTCCTCCCGGGCCCTCTCTGCGCTCCTCTCCAGCTGGGCCTGGTTTTCCTGCTGCTCCCTTTGAAGCTGGGCCCTCAGGCCTGACACCTCCTCCTGCTTCTCCCTGTTCCACACGGTCCTGGCTGCAGACAGCTCTGCTTCCATGAGCATCGCCCGCTCCTGGACACAGTGTTCCAACTGCGTGTTCAGGCACAGCACCTGCTCTTGGAGCTCTCCGTTTCTCCGCCTCCAGTCCTCCAGTTCCTCGCTTTTCTCATCTACTGTCTCCTGCCATCTGCTTTCGGCTGCTTTTACTGCTGAAGAAACCTAAGGCATTTCATACCGAAAGGGGCTTTTAGCATGTATATGGTTCCATCAGTGGTGGTTCTACAGTAAGAATACATGCCTTAATAAATCATTCCACACCTGCTCTTGAATGTGTTGCTGCTGAAGTTCTTCCCATTGCGTTCTCTCTGTCTGCAGACTGGCTTTGTACTCCGGGAGGGAAGTCAGGTCTTGGAGCCAACGACCATACGCTCTGGACACAGCACCTTCAACCTGCACGAGACAAGATAAATTAGAGAAACCTTCCCAAGCAGTGTAGAGATTAAGATCCCCACAGTAGGGGACTAAATCGTTCACGCAGTGCAGTGGATTAACTCAGACCTGTAATGCCATGTCCTGCACATGTTTCTGCTGCAGCTCTCTTTCCGTCTGCCTCACCGCCTCCTCCACTGCTTTAGCCAGAGTGGAGTCTGCCTCTTGCTGCAAGGTCATTTTCTGGGCGTGGAGTCGGGCCTCCAGCTGTTCCAGCGAGAGGAGCTGGGCTGCTGCCTTGGTGCTGTCCGTCTGAGAGAAGCCCTCCTGGGAGGTGGCAGCACGGGCTCCACGGCCCTCCTGCATGGCCTCCTCCAGCCTGTGCGCCCACTTCTTCTCCAGCTGTGTGAGGAGAGTCATGTACACACACTCAGACGCAGGCTCATAAATGAAACCACAGTACAAACAGTACACAATAACTTCTGCATTACGACAATCTTCAGACTTTCGCAGCATCACACTGTTTGGTAAATTTGGTAGAATGTGAAGTTCCCAAGAACACCAAGCACCAGCACCGACCTCTTCTTGTTCCTGCTGCCAGCTCTGCTGGGCTGAGGCCAGCTGCTCGGCCACCTGCAGCTGAATCTCACTCTTGCTCTCTTTGCTACACTGAGCTTTAAACTGTGCAAGAGCCTCTAGGTGCTGAGAGGCCAAATCAGCCGTCAGCCTCTCCAGAGCCACCTCAGCTTCCTCTCTTCTCTTCAGCTGAGAAGCAGAGTTATAAAATTAACAGAACAAACAAAAATAATAACACTGAAAAAATACTGTTTTAGAAGTAATTATTAAAAAAATATTTCAGCCTCAGAATTTGGTGCCTGGAAATGTGGGTTAAATAAGAAAGTTTACAAGAGCCAGGGTGCGCTTGTAAAATAGATTATTATCTCAGTGAGAAATTATAATATTATATATACACATACATATATATATATGTATGTGTATATACATATATACACACACACATACACACACACATATATATATATACATATATATATATATATACACACACATACATATATATACATACATACATATATACATATATACACACACACACACACACACACACACACACACGAGAGACAGAGATAGATAGATAGATAGATAGAGATAGATAGATAGATAGATAGATAGATAGATAGATAGATATACATACATACACACACATCTCAATCAGTTACCTCAATCTCTGTTAGTTTCTTCTCATCATCAAGCTTGCTCTGAATGTTTTCTTCCAATTTGTCCTTTTCCTTACAAACCGAAATGTAACATTCCTGTACTGCTAAAACCTCTTGACTGAGATCCGCTAGCTTAGATCTGTGGACAGCATATGCCTGTTAGCACACCACTAGTGGCTGTTAAGAAGGAAGTCCTGCACACTTCTGAAGAAAGAAGGGCAAGAGGCATGCAGAGAGGAGCATGTAGGGAGGACTCTTACTCCAGCTGCTGGACTTGCTGCTGATGTTGGGCAGTGAGGTGCTCCACATGAGCACTGTGCTCCTGGGTGAGGTCTGCACGGACCTGCTGGACCACATCATCTCTGAACTGCTGTTGGATCCTCTCATACCTCAGAGTGTGTGCATGCACATACACATGAAGGGAGAGGGAGGGAGGGAGGAAGGGAGAGGAAGGGAGAGAGAGAATGAGAGAGAGAGAGAGAGAGAGAGAGAGAGAGAGAGAGAGAGAGAGCGAGCAAGAGAGAGAGAGAACGAACAAGAGAGAACTTGTCAGTGTTCAAGAAATTCTTGATATGAAATCAGCATTGCTCTATACAGCATTGCTCTTTATTGCCTGAGGCGACTCTAATGAGCTGACTGAAAAACTGCCAGTGTTCCTGCTAGTGTAGTTTGCTTGTTTTTGATCTTTGTTGGTTTCTTTAAACATTTCCATCAGATCCATACCTCTGTGCAGCTTCTTGTTTCTCTTGGTCCAGCTCCTGAATCATCTCTCGCATCTTGGTGCAGAGCTCAGAGTTAGCCGCTTTCACCTTCTCCTCGCTCTGCTTCAGATCTTTGTTGTGCAGCTCTAGGGCCTACCGTTAACACAGTGCAATTAACACACAACCAAACTGCACCCCAGTGGCTTTTCACATGCTGGAGGAGAAGAAGCAAATGGGTTAAGCCCACACTGACCTCTACTCTCTTCTGCAGCTGCAGTCGTTCCTCCTCCAGTTTTGCAAGCTCTTTGTGAGGAGCCATGCCGGATGGCTCCAGGTGCTTCTCCAGGCAGCTTTCCCTTACCTGCATAGGAGCGCGAGCTCTTTAGTGCTTACTGGGGTGGCAACTGAAGATAAAAAGTATTTGCCTTACAAATACCTGTGTTAATGCTCTTATGTAAGAGACGGTTCTCACCGCAGAGTCTTTCACGCTCTTCTCAGCTCCAGCCAGCTGGGTCCGTAGCTGATCCACATGCTCACGTGAGGTCTTGAGGTCCTCCTGTAACTGTGAGATTTTCTGCCTCTTGGTTTTTAGCTGAGCTAGACACCTCTGCAGTTCATTCCTCAGCTCTCTCACCAAGTCCCCCTTAGGAAGGTTAGAGTCAGGAGTGCTGAAAATGGTGAGAATAGATCCATAAATAAGGTATGCAAGATCACTGAAATTCTTGGGCCTTTACAAAAAACAATAAGTAGTACCTTGATATAAGCGACAATTTTACCTTTATGCATTGTAAAGTTCAAACTATAATCTACATATGAAGTGCAGTCATTGTAAGACATGTTAAATGCTAAAAACGAATCAATCAATTCTGTATTATCATCAACATCTCACAGATAAATCAGACATCACAACACTGTCAACATACACTGCTCTTAATGATGGGAACAAAAACAGTTAAATTATATTCATTATATATATAATTATATATTTTGCAAGCTTTCTCAAATGTTAAGTGCCATTTGTGTGGTGCAGAAATAACACAGCCTCCAGAGAAGAAAAAAAAAAAAACTAAACTGCAAAACCACAGTCACTAAACTCAGAAGCTTTTCTTAATGAGTAAACAACAAAATATAATAAACATGAAATTTGATGTGATTATTAAACAAAGATCCAGTATCAAACTGATGATAAATTCAAAATTGTCCCCATTAACAAATACATCGGCTGCCATGCTGTGAACCTCTAAAATATTCAATTAATCAATCACTGAATCATGCAAAATGAAGCAAGAACAGAAAGCTTCATCTAATCATATTTCAACCTTACATCATTTCATTAAAAGTTTAATTATTCATTACGATATAAGACAACACGCTCATAAAAGCATTACCTGTGATCCCTGCCATGTTTCCTATTAACTTTCTTGATACCCAGATCTATGCAAGACTCAGAGAGATGGTTTTCCCAGTCCGTGTTCAAGTCGAAAGAAACTGCTCCAAGCTTCATAGCAGACTCATAGAGGGTGATCTGCTCCTTCAGTTCATTTAACTCTTCCTATAGAGAAAGAAGGAGAAACTCCCAATATTACATGTTTGTAACACTGAGATCTGGACAAATGGGGCCCTATTTTAAATGTATTTTTAATTCTTTGTTGTAGTCATGTAGTTTACATATATACTGTAATGTCCGTGTCCCGTCTGTCATTTACGTGAATAACTATGGCAACATTAATTTCCCCTCGAGACAAATAAAAGTACTTTGTCTCTCGACACGTAAGGCGAAAGTCTGGTAGTTCACTCACACTCACACACACACACACACACACACACACACACCTGTAACGTTCTGTTCATGTTTTCACTGATATTGCGGCTAGACTGCGCCTGCTGGAGCTTGATCTGCATCTGGCTCATTTCCTGCACAGAGCCTAAACACAAACAGGCAGATTATGAGCACACGGACAAGATGAGACACGTTCCATCTTTATATGGGACTTATTGAGAAACGTATTCCCCCAATGCTCAACATATGGCCAACAAAATTACCTTTGATCTGTTTCATATTAAGATGATTACAATGGTGAGTGATTTAGCAATTTTATTGAAGTGATGTAATCTCATTAAGATTTGTGAAGAAAAAAGAACCACCGACCCATGTAATGACCCCCACCCCCACCGACACACACCAACATACCCGTGTGAAGCAGCTTGGCACACTGCTGCTGGCTCTCCTCCAGGCGCTTTGTTAAGGCATTGATGACTGTAGCCCTGTCCACCTGCTCCTCCTCCCTCTGCTTCTCTAGCTGCCTTACCTGTTCCCGCAGCCGTTGGGCTGCCTGCACCTGCCAATCACACACACGCTCAACTCTAGCTGTATGCGCAACTACAGAGACCACAGTGACTTGTAGCGCCCTCTATTGAAAATACCAATGTTATTCATATTTATTTCTGCACAGCCAGTAATGCTATAAAACTACTTAGAAACACAAGAACAACAAACACCTTTTCTGGTGAATACAATGTGAGTTTCAAACAAGCTCTTTGTTTATAAACAATTAAGTCTAGGTATAAAGTTTAGAAGAATATTAAAAACTGTATCTCTGTGGCCCAAAATGCTTCAGATAAATTGCTTTTGAGAAAGCTAACAAGGGGAAAGAATCAGACCCAAGCGTACTAACCTGCTCATCCAGGCTATGGGCGAGAGCGTCTATCTGCTGCTGAAGGGCGAGTGTTCTAGCCTCGTGCTGCTCCCTCAGGACAGTTGTGTCTCGATCGTGCTGTTCGCGCGCTCGTGTCAGTGTGTCTGAGCGACACAGCTCCATCATCTGCTGCTGCATGCTGTCTATTGCAGTTTCTGCAGCACGCTGCTTCTTCATGGTCTACACACACACACACACACACACACACACAAACAACGAATGATCCATAAGTCTATATTTATCCATCCACTTTTTATGGAAAAACGTTCCCTACACCTCCACTCACTGGCTCTCCTTACATCTGTCTTATAGATGCAACCATCTATTATAGATGCAAGCATCTAGAACAATCCAGATCAACCACTGATTATATCTTATGGATGCATTTTAATAGATATACAAACTGCTAGACACGTAGCTATCGGATGCTACGTGTACTTTGTCAGCCATCCACTACACAGTTCATCACTGGTCAGTTTCTGACCAAATTTTATGTGGGTAACACACCATTTCCGGAGCAGTGGTAGTGGCATGGCTGCGAGTGCTGTGCTGAATGCTAAAGCACAGTGGTGTAGCTGTGTTTTGCCTGGTTTGCCACCCAAACACGTTCAGCTAACAGAAGTCACATGATCATTGAAGAGGAGATAGAACAGGAACACATGCATGGTAATTATATGGGATACTGTTTCTAACTGTATACTAACAAGATGTTTCTAATTAATAAATGTTTAACAAACTGGTAGTGAATAGATATTTTTACCTCTTGTTCTCTCTCACTTAGGACCTGGATCTGTTGTTCCAGAGATCTGACTTTGACTTTTAGCTGAGATTCTCTGTCTTTCACCTCCTCTATCAGATGACTGGACTCCTTTAGTGATACTGCCAGACCTTCCTTTTCATCTGGGGGGAAAAAAAAGCCAAAAATATCACAATTCAACCCATTTTTACTGGGACTGGTTCCCAAAAGGGTTAATTGAACACTCCCCAAGCACCGAGTTCTAAGCAACACTTTTCTTTTGAAAGTGTCTCGGAGGCCACAACCAAAAAACAGGACATGGATTCAAACAGACCCTCACAGAAATTTGTTAAGTCTTGGGAAAGTAAAAGTAGGACTTTCTGCTGACAGACAGTAAAAGGACATATTTCAACTAAAGTTGCTCAATATATCATTTGTTAATCAATATTGCAATATCTGTCTCCACAATACAGACATAGCTTAAGGCTGCAAAATGCAAACATTAACATATGTTTATTTACCTTTGACAATGGCAAACTGGTGCTCAAGATATCTCATTTTGCGCCTGCTGTCCTCCAGTTTCTGTTCCAGCTCTTCAATTTGCCTTGACTGAGCTTTGTTTAAAATCTTTAGTTGAGCATATTCCTGCGCATCAAAAGTACCTGAAAAACCAAAGGACATTTCATATTCTTTACTCATCATTGCTCATTTTAGCTGCCTCTTTGAGACCCTTTTGAGGAAGTTTTTTGCTCTACAGTTGCAGACTCACTTGGTGTTGAGTCAAGGAAATCCCTCTGAAGCTGGTCAAGGTGGCCATTTTGATGAGATGACTGGACACCGAACATCTTTGGGGGACTTGCTGGTTTGTGTGGATGGTAGCTGACTTTGTAGGCATTGACATCTTTACTCTCAGTTATTCCACTATCAAAATTCTGGAAATCACATGGAAAAGGAACATGTGTAAGAGCAACTACAGAAAAATGTTTCAGATCAGTCTTGTGCACTTTTATGTAACTCCAGCAAAGAAACACCATCTAATATGTAACTAACAGTTGTCACCTGAAAATGGTTTTGTAGAATCGCATGCTCTCCATGACCTTGGCCACCTGTGTGTGCATAAGTGTCTTGCTCATATCCCTTTCCAGAACAGTAGTTGTTAGCACCATCAGACTCTGCTGTTCCAGCAGAAGAGTAGACGTAATCTCCAGATTCATGCTGATAGTTGTCGCAGTGGTGCGAGTCCCAGGCTTGTGGCAAATTCTCCATCCCACCTTGGAGGTGACGAACATGACCGTTTGACTGGGATGCTGTTTTGTCATAGGTGCAGCCTTCATGATGGGACTGGTCGTAGCCATCCTGAGGATTCTTTCAAAAGATGAATTTCAGAAATGCTAAGATGTAGGAATTTGGAATAGCAATACAGCATTTATGTCTTAAAACTAGAAGAAAGTTAAAAAAACAAACAAAAAACAACTCACGTCTTCAACAGAAAGGGGCCGTGGCTGATTAGACCATTCAGTGTGTCCATAAAAATACTGTGGTCTGAAACAAATACAAACTACTCACAACTACAAACAAACCTGCAAATGTGTAAGGAAAATGAATAGTATGATTAAATATAAAAGTGCTGCTTTGTTTATTACAGAGCCCAAGTGAGAATCCTCGACTTACTTATTGTTTCTGGGGTGACTGCAAGCTGAGTAGTCCAGCTCAGGTGAAGAGGAGTCCCGACTGTCCTCCAGCATATCATCTGGAAGGTCAGTCAGAAGCTTGTGGAGCTGGACGACACATGATATTCAGAGATCGTCAAGTGAGAGAAATTACAAAACTTGGCAACCAGTGGATTCAGTACAGAACCCCATAGCAACCACTGACAAAAACAGCACCGCCCACTTTCAACACAGTACACAGAAAAACTCTCTCTCTAGATTGTGGGAAGACAGACATCTGCCATATTGAAACATCACCTTGAGACATGGAGTCAAAGTTAATTCAGGATCAGAGAAGGAAAACAAATGCATAAACAAATAATTAAACAACACAGTCTCTTTCAATGTAATTTGTGATAACATAAGACGATTCCATGGCAAGAGATGGAAAAACAAGCCAAACAAGACCGACTTACTCGGCATAATGAGAGCCTAATGTTCCTGACATCTTCCACCGTCACCTCACTTACAAAAACAAGCGCCAGCTCCCGCATGACATCTAAACACAAACCCTACAGTCCCAGCTAACTTCAGTGACTGAACCTCATGCTGCTGTATGCCTGGGCTTGAGCTGCACACATCATGTGATTAGGTAGGCGTAAGTACAGGAGAAAAACAGCAGCAATTCTGTTATTCTGACCTTAGTTTTTTGTTCTTCTTTAGAGTCTGTTTACTGCTCCGGTCTAAACATATATCGTGATTAGATGGAGCAAAAACATTCCTACACTTCAAAAAACCAAAAAAAAAAAAAAACCAAAAAAAAAAACCCCAAAGATTTGGGAAAACTGACTTTGTATAAATGCTAACGATCTGCACTGCACTAACAATCAGTCCTAAATCACTTTATTCCAGTGGTTCAAATATCAGGCCCAATAGTTGTGTGTGCTGCAGTGTCTAAAAAGAAACACCAATATTGCTATTCAGAAAGTCCTGCTTTTCAATTGCTCCATTTAGACTCAATCTAATAAAACATTAGAAGCAATGGACAGCATCAGAGCACACGCTGTAGCAAATACACCCGGCAGCTCTTCATTTAAACTAGTAAAGGCTCATGGTCTTCTGCCGCAGATGTCTTAAGAGTGAGTCACTGTGGGAGTCACAGTGAGTGAGTCACTGTGCACTGGATTGGAACACCCATGCCTCAAAGGAATTCCTACCTTACTGAAAAAGTCATACTTTGAAACAATAACTTGCATTATTTAGACACTGGAGAGAGTTGGGGATTTTCATTCATTGGATTTACAGCTGATGTAGTTGATGTACGTATTATGTAAAGCAACATGTAAATAAGTATAAATAAATAGCCACAGCAGGTATATTATACAGTAGCAGTTAAACCTGGTAAATAAATATCGCTAATAAACTTGGCTTCATACTATAATTAAACACACGACGGAAATTTTACATAAGGTTAGGTTTCTTCTGTTTGAAGAATTTAGCCTCCTGTACGTTATCCTGTATGCACATTGCACCTTCAGACTGATCTTGGGATTTATTTATAGGACTAATAAAAGAAGCATGTAAACCTTTCAGTGGGCGTGTCTACTGAATGACTGACAGGATGTTAGAGCTCATTGAAGAGCCAAACAAAATAGCAATGTTAAATTACCTCCTGCTCCCGTGCGTAATCTTCTTGATCATATTCTTCCTCCTCCTCATGCTGCGTTTGTAAAGCAGCACTATCGAAGTCGATAGACATATCTACTCTCTGTTAGAACAAACTGTTAGAAAATATCACTTAATAGCTAGCTAATATAGCTAGCGTGGCCAAATTGTTAACGTCCGCTAGCTAGCCAACATCCATACAGCGCGTCAGCATCTGTTACTCTACCGTTTATCAGGGTATTGCCACATAAAAGGTAGTTCGTAGAAACATAAAAAAATAATGTAAAGACAGAACAGGCCTTAACCGTTTAGTAACACGAGTAGCTACCAATGTTGACGTTAGCCTGAGCTACAGCGACAAACTCAAGCCGCAGTTATCTGGTTAGCTAGCTAGGGAAAACAAACTAGTGCGGCTTACCTTTAGTGTCTGAATTAAATATTCATAAACCTAAAGCTGTATCAGTTTCATCAGCTTGGTCCCTTGTGCATCTAGTGATGTTAACTAACAAACATCAACAGCAAATCAATAGCAATACATACCAAAGTGAGGCAGCCCACCTAGCCAAGTTTTAAAAGTTTCAATCATGCATGATAATTCATAAATTACTTCAGATTGTGGTTTACTGCTAAGATTCAACTTAACGACAGGTCGATATGCATGGCAAAGGTGCAGTTAATGGCTACAGTACACAAACCAGCTAGGTACTAGTTTACTTACAGTGCATTTAGACACTCAGTACTTGAAACATGGCGGTCTAAACAGCGGCAAACTTCTGACTGCTTATTGGTTGCCGAATGATGGCGTAAAGTGCATAATAATACGGAAAGATTTTATTTTTGTTGCACTAAGGGGCAAAAACCACACGCAGCAATATATGTAAGGCTTGTGAAACTTGTTTCCAGTCTTGCAGACTAGATAAAACGCATGCTTTATTTTATAAAAAGAGAGAGAGAGAGAGAAAATTGTAATCCTACATTTTGCGACTTTGGATGTCGCTGTATCTTACCAGGTATCTTATTACTACACCTAAACATGACACGTAAATCTAACAAAAATGCAATGTTCAAAAGTATTTTGTCTTGCATAAATATAAAACATTTATCTGAAGCAACAAACGCATCCTTTATTACTGTTGTTCAAATATGAAACAGTAGATCTTACACAGCATAAGTTATCAGCGGTGAGGTTACCAAATGTATCCCTAAGATCAATGAAACAGAATAACTTGAATCCATTTTCATGCTCTCCCTTTCAACCATCTTAGAGGAACAATGTATTTTTGGAAACCATTGTACTGTTTTTCATTTGTGAAGACTAGAGGAATTCTAGTAATGACAGTACTCTTATCAACAGGCGCTGCAGTGCATCTACCAAAAACCTGGAAAGAGAAAACTTTAAGCAAAACAAAATAAAACATGCTGGCTCTGACAGTGTTGAACAGATAAACATGTTTAGTTTATTACAGAGCATTTTTACACCTCCCCAAAAGGTAAAATGTATACCTTTCCAAATTTTTTTTTTCCATAACCAAATGTCAAAACATGTGATTAAAATATTGTCTCCCCTCCTCCCAAGGTGACTTCACCAGTCTAAAGAACACTGTTACAGTAGACTTTAAAGACTTGGAACAGCAGATTTCCTTTGGGCATTTCTATTTGTATATGATGTATAAAGCTTCTGGGGCTTAAGTACCTGCCACTGCAGAACACAAACTAGCCAGTTTAAGCACACACTCAATCAGTGATCAGGGGGTACATGAAAGGAGTTGTGTCACTGACAGCCCTCTGAGCTGCCTGGCTATCAGGTAAATGAACAGTTTGGCGATTGTGATTGGCCAATCAAGCTAGTTTACTGACAATAGCCTGGTTGAGAGAATTCAGCTGATTGGTCCATTTGTCTAGCGCTGTGTATCGAGCCCCTCCTCTTTTCTGGTGATCAAGCTCCAAAAGCTGGTTAACCTGGTCAATCCGGCCATTGATTGTGCTGAAACGGTACATCAGTCATGAAATACCAGTTAGTATTTAAAAAAAAAAAAAAAAACATTTGTTTTTGGTTTCTTGCTCCCTTCCCCATGTATGAAAGCTACAGTACTGTGAAAAAGTCACCATCAGATTTGTTTTAGCAATGGTATAATGACTGACACACACACACACACACACAGTTTTTTAACAGATTTGACACTGCATGCTCTTTTCTCCCCCGCCCTAACTCCTATGATGCTGCCCCCCCCCTCCTGACAGCCTGCCTCCTGCCTATGATAGTCCACCTCACACCTCCACCCCACCTCCACCTCGCACCTCTACAGTGATTCTCACTGCTGAACAGGTGAGAAGACAGCTAACGAGACTCCACACAAACAAGGCTGCAGGCCCGGATGGTGTCCTGCCAAGGGTGCTTAAAGCCTGTGCCACCCAGCTATGTGGAGCTCTACAGCATGTCTTCAACATGAGCCTGAGTCTCCAGAGGGTCCCTGTGATGTGGAAGACGTCCTGCATTGTTCCTGTGCCGAAGACGTCACGACCCAGCGACATCAAGGACTACAGGCCAGTGGCATTGACGTCCCACGTCATGAAGACAATGGAAAGACTCGTCCTGGATCAGCTCCGGCACATGGTCCAGCCACTTCTGGACCCCCTCCAGTTCGCCTACCAGCCTCATCTGGGCGTGGAGGACGCCATCATCTATCTGCTCAGTCGAGTCTACGCTCACCTGGACAAATCTGCCAGCACTGTGAGAGTCATGTTTTTGACTTCTCCAGTGTATTTGAGACCATTCAGCCTGCTCTCCTGGGTGACAAGCTGAAAGCGATGCAGGTAGACGCCCCACTCGTGTCCAGGATTGTTGACTACCTGACTGGCAGACCACAGTATGTATGACTGCAGTACTGTGTGTCAGACAGACTGGTCAGCAACACTGGAGCCCCACAGGGAACTGTTCGCTCTCCCTTCCTCTTCACTCTCTACACTACAGACTTTAACTACTGCACAGAGACCTGCCACCTTCAGATGTTTTCT
>JAOXYF010000007.1:4341105-4381123 GCA_028565775.1 Sternarchorhynchus goeldii | reverse complement strand
GTGTGATTTTGGTCCACTCTTCTTCCAGTCTCTTCCACAGTTCTGTGACTGTTGTGGGTTTCTTGGCCATAACTTTGCCACCAAGGATTTTCCAGAGGTTTTTTATTGGGTTTAGATCAGGACTCTGGGCTGCACATTTCATTGTTTCAATGTTTTCAGTTTCAAGGAGATGCTTTACTCGTTCTGCTGTGTCACAGGGGGCATTGTCCTGCATGACAATTGCTGGCCGATTGAGTGATGAATGCAAGGAAGAAACCATGTGTTGTTGAAGATTCTGATACACACTTGCACTCACTCTTCTGTGTAGTTGTATGAAAGGTCCAACTACTGCTGCTGAAAACATTCCCCAAACCATGACACTTCAACACACTTTGGGTTCAGTCTTTCCCCAGTTTGTCGATGAACAGAATGTTTCCCATCAGACCTAAATAAATTAAACTTGATTTCATCACTAAAATGAACTCTGGACCACTTCTCCTCTGTCCACACAACATTTGCTCGTCAGCAAAGTTGAGTCTAGCTTTTTGATTCTTTCTGCTAATGAGAGCTTTGGTCACTGCAGAGTAATTTGCTGATGATCAAAATTAGAGAATAACACACAATTTCCTAAATGTCAAGGTCAAATGTCAAATTCTATGTGAAATTATCCTAACAGGAGTGAAACAACTATTTTAATCTTATTTCATAAATTGTATATATTCTAAAGCACAGCACAAAAACTTGAAAATGATCTCTGCTGCTGTCATAACAATCAAATGGTTCCAAATACTTTTTTGGTGCAGATGGTATGAGATTGAAATGTTTAAAATACTCATTAAAGAAAAGTATTGTAAGGATTAACTTATCCTTCAAGCACTCCAATATATGTAAATATCTCAATTCCAATTGTGAACATAGAATTCACTCTTTGTTATTCACACATACACACATAAATATTCTCTCTCTCATATATATATATAATGTAAACCAGTGAAGACGATGCTGATTTAATATAGAATAAAAATAAAATAAATAAGAATTTAATTTAATAAGAATAAAATTTAAATTAAACTTCAAAACTGTTTATTCTCTTTTGTCAGGCTTGTCACATTTCTGCTTTAGATGCATAGTATATTCTTTAAAAAACAAACCAAACCAAAAAAAAAAACGGTACTGTCAGAAGATTTCTCCCTGAGAGATTGGTCTTCTCCAGGTCCAGGAGTATAGTCCATTAAACTCTCTAACATGGTTACCATGGAAACAAGAACCACATCACTAATTCTGCAGATATTGTGCATCACACTAAAAACTAACAAGTGTTATAAACTGAATTCATTGAGCAAAAATAATTACTACATTTTTATTAAATGTAGGTCTAATTAATCTTTAAATCATCCTGAGGTTAAAGAAAAAAAACGATAGATTATTCTGCAGATTAGCTCTACATAAATTGACTCTGAAAATCAAATCATCAGACATACAAATCAAATAGTGAATAAATTTAAACTGGTCGTGTCTGCGTAATTCCATGAACAAGTTTACGATACAGGTGGTTTACTTCGAGAAAAAACACTCTGTGTGTACGTAATCTGTTACAGATGACTGGCTCTGTGGGGCAAAAGCATAAAAAGACACACGTCTTTGACTAAAAAGAATACATTCTACATTAGAATACTTCTAAATACATTTTCTGAGACATCAGGATTAAACCTACGATTATATATCCGTTATATGGGAGGAAACTGGTTAAATTGGTTGCGGACGTATAGTCCACGTCCGCAAGGGATGACGCATGCACCGAACATCCTGCCTCTCCAAATTCTGCTCGTTGTGAGTAAGAAAGATTGATTTTGTGATTTGGAACCGAGATGATCATTCACATGAGTGAAAAAAATCAAGCCTTTGTTCTGTCTGGCACCCAGAAAATCCGTCTGTAGACAAAATAAAAACAAGGTGCCGCTAAAGGGAAACGATGTGGAATTTTAAAACCTTTACATATCGAAGGAAAATACTAACAGGAGGAATTCATGAGATAATTAAAAGGTCACAAGGGTAATATTTTATCTGGAGTCTCCTCCGGAAGGCAGGTGAGACAAACATTATACTATCATCATTCTACATCAGGACTTGTCTGACAGAAAGACTTTGAATTCTGTATAAGGGACAAGGTCAAGAGTTAACGCACCATACTGAGATCAAGGTTTTGCGTGGACTGTCAACCATTCATAAAAATCGGTCGTCTAAACTGCTTGATTGAAATTCCTGACTGGTTGTGTGATCCGCTATAGAACAAACAGTCAAACTGAGGAAAAAATATTTCTGGGTGTGCTTTAATGTTTCTGGCGAAAGAAAACTGATATTAACTGATATTAAGCGAATCATTAAGACCGTCACCTTACACAAAAATATTTTACAGGATGTGGATGGTGGTGGATGTGGTACATAATGTGCGATCTGCTATAGAATTATTTTTTGCCATTGGCAATTATCCAGAATTAAAGTTTTATTAGGCATATATAAGCGATGAAACATAAAGACTTGTTCCGATCGAATTTATCACTTTGTAAAGATTTTTTTTCAAAAAGCAAATGTCTTCTGAGAAAACGAACTGCGTCGTCTATGACAAAGCATTAGCTAGGTTATCGAAAGCATTCGATAGGTTAAGGAAAGGGATACGTTTCTGAATAGTAGGCAGTCCTTCGCGTTGGGCGCTAAAGCCAAAGTGTCTTTAGTGCCTTACACACTACACGTAATTTAATTAACATACTGTGTGGACAAAGGTCTGTAATATTTTAATTAGATTAGGGATTAGAGGTGTGAAAAAATCTCGGAACATCACTCTAGTCACTTCACATTTATCCCATCTTTAACTAAGGTTTAGACATGCATCCAGAAAAGAAGAAGAAAAAAAAAAACACTAAGCAGTTTTTAATAGCTGATGTCCTGCTCTTTGTAGGTCTTACAACTGGAGGAAGAAGATGGATGAGTCTCCAACGAAGTATCTGCTTGGTTCAAAGAAAAAAGTGAAAATCCATCCAAACACAGTGACGGTAAAATACTCCAGCTACATCCCCCAGCCTGGTGACAATGGATATGATGATGCTCCATCTTTCGAGGACTTTGGATCATTTGTTGAGAAGTCAGACAGAAAACATTTGACTGACAGTAAACCAAGCAAGAACATTTTTGCAGCCCTGGAAGGTCACTCTAAACCTAGTGGAGGGCAAAAAGGCAAGGGGGTTGGATGTCAGCTACAGAGTTTTGGTGAGGCATCGATATTTGCTTCACAGTTGACATGGGCTGCATTATTCGGAGCAGCACTTGCCCATGGCTGTGTGGCTCTTATCACACGGTTGGCCTCTGACCATTCTAAAGTTCCTTCGCTGGAGCTGCTCTTCATACGTTCGGTCATCCAGGTGCTGTCAATCGTGGCTGTATTGTACTACCAAGAGGCACCATTTGGTCCTAGTGGCTACAGACTGAAGCTCTTTTTTTATGGTGTGTGTAATGTCATCTCTATCACATGTGCATATACCTCTTTCACCATTGTGCCACCCAGCAATAGCACCATCATGTGGCGGGCCACTACGACGGTCTTCAGCGCTGTGCTTGCCTTCCTGCTCATTGATGAGCGGCTTGGCTTCACCGATATGATCACAGTGGTCAGTAGTGTCTTTGGGCTCTGTCTTGTCATGGTCCCCAACATAATTAACAAGGATATGTTGCTGGGCTTTTGGAAGGAGGCTTTTGGTTACACCATGACAGTTATGGCAGGTCTGACTGCAGCTCTGTCCATGATCATTTACAGGGCTATCAAAGAGAAGGTGAGCATGTGGACAGCACTGTTTACCTTTGGCTGGACAGGGACAGTTTGGGGTGCCTGCACCATGTTTGTCCTGCAGGAGCCCATCATCCCACTAAATGGGGAGACATGGGGTTACCTCATTGGCATCTGCCTATGCTCTACTGTGGCCTTCCTGGGCGTCTACTTTGCCCTGAACCGTTTCCACCCAGCGCTGGTAAGCACAGTGCAACACCTAGAGATTGTGGTAGCCATGCTGCTGCAGGTTGTTGTTCTGCACATGGTCCCCTCTGTGTATGATATAACTGGTGGGCTTATCATCATCATCAGTGTCATCATGCTCACAGCTATCAAGCTCTACTGGGTGGGGAAGAGTAAAAGACAGGAGTATGAGGAGATCTTGGATTCACCCATAAAATAAGATGCTTTATTAGGCCAATAGGTCAAAAAGCTTAACTGTTGAAGAAAATGAGAATTGTTTTATTTGCATTGTGTTGTTGATAAAGTGACAGAGTGACAACACAAGTGACATTGTGTTGTTAAAGTATATGCACTTTATCAAGTGTTATATTGTGTGAAATAAGAATGTTATTCTGTACATATTCAATCATTTTTCAGTTGTTTGACTAATTTAGATTTGAAGTTTATTCTTCACTGACCATAACTGGAAACTTCAATAAGAAATGTGCTTCAGATATAATTTGGCCACTATCACCGTACTTAATTAAACATCACTACAGTAGACCTGTGCTGATTGAAATAAAAGGAGAATTACTGGATTATTAATGAAACATAATGATATGGAAAGTCATTAATAAAATAAGAATTTTTAACAGTGCTTTAAGTCTCTACATTGGCACACACAGTATGATTGTATAAAAGATTAACTGTGCAGATTACTCACAACTTCTAGATTCACTGTTTTGAAGAAATCTTTGCACATTTCCAGCTTCGCCACCTAGACCTTACTGCTTCTTTGTGCATTCGCATCTTTGGGCAGGGTTGCACAATCACTTAAATCTCCACATATTACAAAGACTGATAGTATTACCGACACCAGGCACCACAATAACAACAGTACAAACAGTGAAGAACAAAATAAGTAATGAAAGTCTATTCATTATTTGTGTGGTTATAAATAGGTTCCTGATATCTAGTAGAAGTGTAAAATTGATCAGTCTTACATTTCCCTGTGATGACTGTCCATATGGTTCATCTTCAGTAGCAGGGAGTCGGTGTAACTCTAAACAGAAGAAGAGCTTGAGGGTGAATCAGGCAGGTCTGCAGATCATGAGTCAAGAATCTGGATCTGTGGTTTGTGTGGTATCTGGTGTCTCCAGGTGCTTCAGATGTACAGCATGAGTAGCTCGACTGAGTGGGAAAAGGTAATAGAATAAAAGGTAAAGAATAAAAGGTAACAGAATACCAAGTATGTTCTTTTAATGTAACAGTCTACACCTCTGCCTACATTCTGTATATATTGTATTTATTGTACTTCTGCACGGCTGCTTATTGCACTTCTGGTTAGAAGCAAAACTACATTTTGTTGCCTTGTACATGTGTGTAATGACAATAAACTTGATTCTAATCTAATCTAATCTAATCTGATCTAATCTAGTTACATAAACATTTACAATTGTGCAGAGAGCAATCGGGGACTCTGGCAAGACTAACTATGACAGCATAACTAAAAAGGCAGAACCAAGAGGTAACAAACCTATTGGAGGCCTGGGACATAAGGTGTCAGGTGTCACTGTCACAAAGTGAACTTGTAAAAATAGGAGGGTAACAGCATCCAAACATCCAAGACCATGAACCGTCCAGCTCTGTGCCTTTAACTTAACAAAATGCATTTTGGTCTTCTTTCACATCAGGAACATTGCCAAGATAAGAAATATAATGCTGCAACATAACATGATGCAGAAATACTAGTTCATGTTTTTTGTTACCTCTAGGTTGGATTATTGTAATGCGTTGCTGTCTGGATGTTCCAGTATGAACATCTAGGGTTAGAGCCAGGGGTTCATGGCCATTGAAGTGTTTGGCAAACTGGGATGTTTAGATGCTGTCACCCTACTGTTTTACAAATTCACTCAAGTTTGTGAGTTATTAGCTGGATGCTTTATCTCCAAGGGCTCCCACATGTCTCTTTTAGTTATGCTGTTAATAAAGAGTTAATAAAGAGAAAGAGGAATGTAGCACAAAAGGAGACACACTATAATGCAGTATAAGATGCACACATTAGATTAATATCCACATCCACATCCGTCTCCCAAATAAATAACATTTATAATATTGAGAGCCCTCACAACCAAGCCAGTTTCAAGATACTTCACTCATCAGTAATCATAATCACAAAAAGAAACATATTTTCATAAGAAAGGCCACTTAAGACATAACGGGGTACGTAGGCATAACTGAATATCATGAACACAAGGTGAGCCCTACATTGAATGAAGAGAGCACAGGCTTGCTGGGGAATTACTGAGGTATTGTGTGTTTCAGGTATATGGAGTACTGGGCAAGTGAATGAGTGTGCTTGTTTTCTGTGCTTGGTAAATTAGGCTATGGGTTTATAGATTGATATTTACATGGCTGTCAGTTTCAGTCTTGTCTTGTGTAATAAACAGAATGACGATAATGATGATCAGTGTTATGGAATTGGATAGCTAACAACTAATTTATAGATTATTCTACACATTATTTCTTTATTACTTGATTGATATCAACTTACACAAAATAAATATCAAAAACTTCTCATAGTAGTATTAGCAACAACAACAACAATAATAATTATAATACATAGATTATTTCAGTCACCGAATGTCATCTAGTGTTTTCAGAGACCAAACATCAATATTAAAAACCAGTACTCAAAGTGGTAGAAAAATCTGAGAAAAATAATTTACTGAACAGCACTAAAGGCTTATAATAATAAACCAAGGCCATCATACACAATTATATTCAAAGCTAACCAGTGTTCATTAAGGACGGCTCATGCCAGAGTTGACAAGCCAGTTGATTTCTTCAGAAAAAAAAAATCCTAAACTATAGTGCTTAATAGACTCATTGTACTAAAGCTGCATCTGTGCTTTCAAATGCTCAGTATAATACTCAGTGCTCATATAAGGTTGCCTGCAGAGTTGTTCAGTGTAAAAAACTGCCAAGGAATTAATACTTGCCTCTGCTATTTATATGGTTCAACTGTGATTGATGAAGCAACAACCAGCAAGCTAAAGCTAATTCCTCTGTCCAACAATACTATCACAATGCGCATTTATGAAAAGTCAAAAGACATAGAGCAGCATTTTAATAACAAGGTACGAGAAAGCTGCCACTTTGCTCTGAAGATGGTTGAAGCAACTGACAGTAACCAAGACTGTTTACTGATAACGTATGTGAGATTCATCAATGTCTCAGTGATTTGAGGAAGGATCAGGTTTTCTATAAACAAATTACTAGTAGAGCCACTGCAAACGAATTGTTCAAAGTCACTGACGTTTACATGGAAAAGGCTGATTTGAATCGTGAGGAATGTATGGGAATCAGCACAGATGGGCAATGCACTGAAAAAAATGTAGAGTAGGGTTTACTTAAAAAACTAAGGAACGTTTTTCCACATAAAAACAACAAGTAAATTTAACAGAGCATATATTCAAGTAATATTTACTCATAATTCTCAGTGTATTTAACTATAAATTTTTCAGTAAATGTTACTTTGCAACACGTTTATTTAGTTAGATTTTACTCAGTGTATCTTAGTAGATTTTACTACAACAATGTAGCACCACATTCTCCCATGGCTGTTATTATTTACATAATAGTAGTAATAGTAATTTTTAAATTCTTTAGTTCTTCTTAGCTGCCAAATATTTTATTTATTGCAGCATTAATTTCTGTAGGAGTTAATACATGGCATACAGTTACTTGGCATACAGGAGTTAATACATGGCATACAGTTACTTCAAATGTTAATACATTTGAAGTAACACACTTTATAACAACTTTTTATAACAACTTGAAAATGTTTTATTCTTTATTTGCCCCAATAAAGAAATGCATCTTCATTTACCAGTCAAAAGAATAACATAGTACAATTAAGATAAGAGATCAAGGACAAAACAAGAGAGATCTTTTAACCAAATATTCAAGCTTGTTACCGTAAGTCTTACTTGCTGCACCCAAAAATACAAAAACAAACAATATATATTCAAAATATCAATGTATTATGCATGTCCGCTGTGTGAACGAGTGAGTGTGTTTTTTTGTGTGTGTGTGTGTGTGTGTAAAAGAAGTTACTTTCAGAGAACTACTTTACAGCAGTTTTTTTTTGTAAAGGGTAAACATTTAAATAAATGTTTAGAAAATCCAACTTAAATTAAAGACTATAAGCATAAGGACAAAAGTAATGCCCATCATTCAACCAATGCTGTTTTCTCACTTGCTGCACAAAATACAAATTACATTAAATTAGAAACAGTAGAACTGCAAGTGTTAAATGTCACAGTGTCAAGAACAAAACACATTTCTGTACATTCTCAAGGAACTGTCAAACTCTTTCTAGAGTCTTGCTTGCTGCACTAAAACATAAAAATATATAAATAAATAAAAAATGCTGCAATTAACAATTGCAAGCGTTATGTGTCACAGTGTAAGGACAAAAAAAATATGTTCCAACTGCCAAAGTCTCACTTGCTGCACAAAAGCAAGTAATAAGTGCAAATATTGTCCAAGTGCACAATTTTTCTTCTTACATCAGCAGTTTTCGCTTTAAAGAGTAAACTTTTGGAGACAATTTTAGAACATCCAGCTCCAATAAAATCTTTTGAAATACTTCAAATGTGTGTCTCAGATGGAGGATAGCTGAGATTCAGAGAATAGATTAACCCCATGAGCAGAAGGCACGCATTTGCAAGATTTTTACATCCATCCAGTACCTCAGTTCCATCAATAACAATGATCATGTTGGAACCATCCTCTGCTGCAGCACTACCCAGTACAACGATCTTCATTGAAAGTTCTGCAAAGCTGTTGATCATGTCCTTATTGACATCCTATGAAATATACAATACGGTGCAAATTGGTGAAACACAATTAAATGGTCCTTACAGACAACCCAACACAATTCACAAACACAAAGTCCGGGAAAAGACTGCTGAACAATTTAGCTTGTAGTCTTTGATAAGCTCCTCACAGGACTCTCCGAGGAAATGAATGAAGCAACGGATCACAGCATCTCGTCTACCTTCTGGTTGCTATGAAGCAGTTTAGTCTGGTACTGGTTTAGTGTTCAAATTGTACATGATACATGTAAATATTTATGTTAACACAACATGCAAGCTTGTAAGTATAACCCTTGCCGGCATCATTTCAGAAGACACATGCTGAGAGAAAATTAATTAATTAATTAATTGCAAAACAAAGTTGTCAAAGTACAGAGATACTTTACCTGAGTGAAGGAATCCAGCAAACATCTTATTTTTGTGGCTGCTACCCCACCCTTTGTCTTAAAAATTTCCAGGAGTCTTGGAGTGTAGAAATCCAGCTTTGTCAGAAATGCTCGCTCCAGGTGGACTGTTGTGATCCTTCTGAATTCATACTTTACCTGTGACAAAGATTTCAAAATAATATGTATTTTATTATACATACATTTGATAATGTAGAATCAAATGTATGTAGACCACTGAATATTGTGTTGGGTATTATGATTACATTTTACTTTATTGTTAACCACACACATTAAAGCTATACTGATTAAATAAATTGTCACTGACCAGTGAAAAACTTGAAAAAAAATCTCCAAAACTTTACTGGAGAGGAAAAAAAACTCATTGGATTTTAATGTAAGCCAATGTAACCAGACTTTTTTTACCAAGCAATTTCGGGCCATTTCTGTTGGTCCACACTTCATGAAATTTCCCCATAATGTAAACAGCAGTTGCTGTATTTGAATTATGCATAAAAGTAAAAACTGATAACAATGGACATACATGATTTTCATTGGACAGCAACAATATATACTGGTATAACTTTTCAAAACCATCATGTAGCCACTTGCATAAATAAACAATAGATTACCATCCAGTGGACAACACAGAATGAGAAGTGAGGTTTACCTGAGATTCATAGAACAGTGCTGGCCATCTCATTATGACCTCTGGAACAGCAGGGCAGTTCTTTACAATCTCCAACCTTCGATATGAAAATGTTTTCTCCATTTTCTCACCAAAAACTCTGTTGTTGTCCTACTTCTTAATTTCTTGGAGTAGATGGACTCTCTCCTGTTCTAGTGTTTCTTCAGTTTCACCAATTGGAAATGGTGGCAAATAATTTACTTCAGCCTTTTTGGGCTTTTTGAAACCTTTTAGTTGGGGCTCATCATTGGCGTTATTCCTTTTGAAAGAGTTCACATCCAGCTCTGGGCAAGAAAGTTGGTGCCCTCGTAATTTTGCCCGATAATTGCCCATTTTGTACTTGATTCTCTGTTGCCATCCATACATGCCGTTAAATGACCCAGGTTCTTTGAGACACGGGAATTTTTCTACTAAGGCTTCGACTACTTTCAGAGCTTGAATTCCTGCTGGGTATGCTGTGTACTGAAATACTGCCTCTGCTAGCTTCTCAAGGATGCTGCTTATCACACTGGGATTGTTTAAGAGTGTTCCATCTGTTTGGTAGACTGTTTCCTGCATCAAACATGAGTTCCACATCAAAAGAGAATGTGGGTATTTCAAACTTTGTTGGTCATGTCTGAGAACGGCATGATGTGGAAACTTCGTCAAGGGAACACAGTATGACTGTGTCCTGAGATGTTACAGAAGTGGAATCAGATTCTTCTTGTACAGATGAATAAATATCTGATTCTTCCACACTGAGATTTAGAATGACTGGTTCAATCTGTATTACTTTTAGAGTTCCCAGGTCTTGCACTATTGAGTCTATTGAGTTCAGAGTAAAAAACTCTCCATCAAAGTCTTTGTCTTGGTCCTGTAGAGTACTGGATATGCCTAAAGGCAGAACCAATTTATGGATTTTATGCTCATCCAAGATGATCTGGAGTTTTGCTGGTGTACACATATTTACAGGCGTTCATAAAAACAAGCTGCATAAAAACACAAAAATGAAAATTTTATACATTTTTGCAACAAAAAACTGTTTTCCACATCACTTCTTTAAGTGTATTTTTAAAAGGAGAGGCAAATGTGGTGTTTTAAGGTAACAACACATTTTGCTGCAATAGTGTACACAGCCAACGGATAGAAATCAATCAGTTCTCTCTGCTCAAGCAACTGCATGTTGTTGGAGTTCTCCAGCTCATAGCTCCTGAGGTGCTCATTGTACCATGAATTTAGCAGTCTGACAACAAAGGCTAGTTCATCAGAAACCAAGATAATCTGCAACACCTCAGCAAAGTCTGGCAAACCACCCGTGGAACCACAACACAGCAGCATTCCTGGTGCATAACTTGTGCCTAAAAAGCACACACTGTTTGTGATATGTACTACTGTGACATTTGGATACTTGCATTGTACCAAACCTTTTATGTCATCTAACAAGACCCGTGACGTTTTTGTGACAGAGATTGACTGCTTGATTGCATGTGATTCATGGAGATGCAGAGCAATCATGAGCTGGTGTTTATTTGCAAGGGACAAAAGTATGTTTCTATAACAGCCTGTCTGCCTGACAACTCTTTTGAAGAACCTATGTTTAGCTTCAAACCTCACTGTCCACAAGGCAGCCAAAGGACCAAACTCCCAAATGAGCTCAGGATACTGCTCAAGAAAGTGATGTTTGGGAAGGAGGTTTTCCTGGGGGAAAACATCTAGAAATCTGTGTCGGTGCTCAGAAACCTTACTGTCCAGGTAGCAAATGCTTGCCTCTGTGTGAATTGGTGACATCTCTAGTTCCACTAAGTCCTTTAAGGTCATTAACATGTGCCATACAGGGTCAGCCTCAGGAACTTTTAAACCTATCATGAGAGGCAACATATGCAATAAGCACCAATTTTCATGTGCGTTGCCTCCGACGGACCTTCTTGTGTCAAAATTGGTAGAGATCATATGTGGATGGTTTGTTCTGTCACTCCACTTATAAGGGAACTGACAAATTGAATTACTGAGATCCACCAGAGAAAAATATTTCTTCTTGATAAAGGCATGAAATGACAATGCAAGTTCCACTGGAACAATACCCTCAAAAAGATCATGTAAAACATCTGGAGGGTAACCAGATGTTACAACAAAATGCTACAGTTTTTCAGACAGTGCACAATTCTTTTTCACACCATAGCAAGATGTTTGAGTAGGACTTGACAAAGCTGTCTGAACATGCAATGCATGCTGCTCTTTTTCTCTTCGCTGAAAAAGTCCAGATCGTACCTCTGTAGTCTAAAAATCACGTCGCTCTGCCAGACAAAACCTGCAAACATAAGATCCTGAGAAGCTTTCGACTAATCCAGCCACAGAATGATAAAATGATCAGCAACTACACTTACAACAGTGTCTTTGATGACTTTTCCCAAACTTGGAATAAAAAGACCATCTTTCTCACTGCTTCTCAGGTGAGAAGACAGCTAACGAGACTCCACACAAACAAGGCTGCAGGCCCGGATGGTGTCCTGCCCAGGGTGCTTAAAGCCTGTGCCACCCAGCTTTGTGGAGCTCTGCAGCATGTCTTCAACATGAGCCTGAGTCTCCAGAGGGTCCCTGTGATGTGGAAGACATCCTGCATTGTTCCTGTGCCGAAGACGTCACGACCCAGCAACATCAAGGACTACAGGCCAGTGGCTATTGACGTCCCACGTTATGAAGACAATGGAAAGACTCGTCCTGGATCAGCTCCGGCCCATGGTCCAGCCACTTCTGGACCCCCTCCAAGTTCGCCTTCCAGCCTCGTCTGGGCGTGGAGGACGCCATCATCTATCTGCTCAACCGAGTCTACGCTCACCTGGATAAACCTGCCAGCACTGTGAGAGTCATGTTTTTTGACTTCTCCAGTGCATTTAACACGATTCAGCCTGCTCTCCTGGGTGACAAGCTGAAAGCGATGCAGGTAGACGCCCCACTCGTGTCCTGGATTGTTGACTACCTGACTGGCAGACCACAGTATGTACGACTGCAGCACTGTGTGTCAGACAGACTGGTCAGCAACACTGGAGCCCCACAGGGAACTGTTCTCTCTCCCTTCCTCTTCACTCTCTACACTACAGACTTTAACTACTGCACAGAGACCTGCCACCTTCAGAAGTTTTCTGATGACTCTGCAGTAGTTGGATGCATCAGTGGAGGTGATGAGGATGAGTACAGGAAGACAGTGAATGACTGTCACATGGTGCGAGCTGAACCATCTGCAGCTCAATGTGACAGACGAAGGAACTGGTGGTGGACCTGAGGAGGGGCAAAACACAGAGGAGCCCTGTGTCCATCAGGGGGGTCGATGTGGACACGGTAGAGCACTACAAATATCTGGGAGTTTACATTGACAATAAACTGGACTGGGCAAAGAACACTGATGCCCTTTACAAGAAGGGCCAGAGTCGTCTCTATTTTCTGAGACGCCTGAGGTCCTTCAACATCTGCAGAACTATGCTGAGGATCTTTTATGAGTCTGTGCTGGCGAGTGCCATCATGTATGCTGTTGCGTGCTGGGGCAGCAGGCTGAGGATAGCAGATGTCAACAGACTTAATAAATTGATCCGCAAAGCTGGTGATGTTGTAGGTGTGGAGCTGGACTCACTGATGGTGGTGTCAGACAGGAGGATGCTGTCTAAGCTGCAGGACATTATAGACAATGGCTCCCACCCCACTCCATGACACAGTGATGAGACACAGGAGCACATTCAGTGCAAGACTCATCCCTCCAAAATGCACTACAGAGCGTCACAGGTCATTCCTACCTGTGTCCATCAAACTCTTTAACTCATCCCTTAGTTAGAGTTTAACTACTGCAGTTAAACTGCAGTTAAACAGTTTAACTACGGTCAGCCAAGTGCCGTAAATGTAATGTAATGTAATCCCTTAGTGTTCGACACAATACATGAGTACAATAACAAAACCCGCAATATGTTTACTCTCTGAATTGTAATCCCTTGTAATCCCAACTTCAGACATGCAATTCTAAATACAGCCACCGTCACTTTACCTTTTTTAGCATTACACCCACAAACTTTATGTATATAGTGCAATTTTTCTCACTGTCTTAAATTGCTTTAAATTATTTCTAGAGTGTTTATTTTTAGAGTGTTTATTCTTCACTTTTTCTTTAATGCTGCTACTGTAAAAAATGCAATTTCCCTCTGGGATCAATAAAGTATTTCTGAATCTGAACCTGAACACACACACACACACACACACACACGTGAGCACGCGAGTGCCCTCCTCCCCCACTGTGGCAATAAGCACATCTAGAAGTCTTTTACAGCGAGTGTCCTGAGGTGTTCTGAATCTTTTGTATAACAGGCTTTAAGAGACTTGAAGAGAGCCAGGTTTCTAATATTGCTCAAGTGTAAGGGGAGGTCAGAAGTTGTTTATGATTGTTCATCCGTGTTTTAATACTGTATATAAATGTCCTGTATTTTCTGGTTGTATTCTAATAAAGAGAGAGAAGTAATTATATATGGTCTTTATACCATTGTTAAATCAATAAAACAAACTTTTGCACAGTACTGTACCTCATAACAGTAATACATCACCAGTGTTCATTTACACACACACACACACAGAGAAAAGAAATTACAAAAAATTGAAATATATTCTCAAATATATTTTAAATATTTGCGGCTACTTACTTGTCCAGTATACACTGCACAAGCAAACTTTCCACATCTGCAACATCAATATTCAACTCCTGCAAAAACACAATTAAGCCATTAAGTTACATAGAACACAAACATACGCCAATAGCATAACATGGAAACAGAAAATGTATTACCTTTGAAATGAAAGGTATGTGTATTCTAGTGTAAGGCTTAATTAATTTGATGAGCACTTGCGTTCTTATGTTCCGTAATAGTTCTGAAAGCCAAAAGGAAGGAAAGGCATTTCTATCACATACGATGTCCGAGTGACAAAATGTTTATTCCATGTTCATCCGTTTCAGCTCAGGCTCACCCTCAATATGTTCTCTGATGAAGGGATCATCCATTATGTTGCTGTGATTTGTTTTCAAGATTTTCTCAAATTCTGTGATGTCATTGTTCTGGTAGGCACTATACATACAAATAGTATAATTAGTTTTAAACATTTTGGAATGACAAAACCAACATAAAATTAAACAAATTTCCTTTAAGTTTGTTTTAAGACAATTCATGACATACAAATACACGTATCTAATGTTACACAATACAAGATGCGTTTAGCGGAGAGTTAATTCTTAATGTATTTACGTAGCCTTACCTTACCAAGTTGGTCATTGCTAGAATTTCTGGGTCATTTTTGTAGGGTTTTGCCTAAAAGCACAGGAAGACAATTTAACCAACCAGGTTTAGTCAAACCACAAACTTATACAAAAATATTCCCGAACACTCTGCACTGAAAGTTGCAAACGTTACCTCTTGAGAATCAAATGGATTTATTCCTGACTTCATCAGCATGTTTGCCAAGACCAAGTACTTTAAACAAGTGGTTCGCCTGGGGCTTCCTGATTCATCATAATTTTTGAATGCCTCAAAAAAGTCTGTGTGCGCCTTCTCAAATTCTCCCTCTCTTAGGTGCATTTTGCCACCACACTCTAAAAAAAAAATTATACACACAAGACAATATATCATACAACAGAACAACCTGTCACTTTGTTCTAATTACTGTGTTGTTTGAACAACTAAATAAAAAGTAACTAGTAATAAAAAGAAAAATACCTCTGATGACGCCCATAATGAGTGGATGTGGGATTGCTGACTTGATGTGTAAAGACTGCTCATAGAGAGCTTTCAGTTTCTTGTTGTTTTTTTGTGCTGTGTACATCTGGATTTCCAAAGCATATATCTCTAACAACTGAGTGCCTTTCTTGAGGTCATCTTCACCATCATCTGTCTTCACAAAAGAGAACAAAACAATCTCCATAAAATTGAAGTTCAACCATGACAAAAAAAAAATTAACATTTGGAATCTTTTTTTTTTTTTTTTTTTTTACCTGACATGACTGGTGCAACTGTCTGAGAATTTTCTGTAGTTTTCCATACTCCTCTCTCTCCAGGTACAACTTCCCCAACTGAATTGACCAAAAGATTTTTTTTATTAAGAAATACTTGTATAGCAGTATGTAAACAAGCATCATTCCTAATATGATGGTGCATGAACTGGTTCTCACCTTAGATAATATATTAAACATTTCTAAGAATACTACTTCTATACTTACACATGAACACATCTATCTTGACCTGTCTAAAGTTATTTATGCTAATTAGTTAACGGCCTTGAGCAGAGTCCAAGTGTACTTGTAATTCATTACAAGTTTTCAATAACTAAAGCAATCAAATATTAACCTTAGTATTGGTTTTAAACCAAAGTCTGTCATTTTTGGCATCCTTTAATGCCTCTAGGGTAGTCTCATAAAATTCTTGAAGCAAGTCCATCTGCAAACAAAAAGATGAAAAAGAACCATCAAACATACCACTTTTATAACAGATAACAACATAAACAACTGAACTAAATTTGTGATGTTTAATCCCCCCCCCTACCTGTTTAGATGTTGAAATATAATCTAGAATGGAGTTGATGGATTTCTCAGAGTAGTTCCTTGTTACAGCACTTCGTATATACGTCAAGAGTTGTTTGTAACGATTCATCATTTCAGGAAAGTTTGTCTAGTTTAAAAAATGAATTAAAAAGTTGGATAAATATTAGCTGACATAATTAAACAAACTGACAATAAATCCCAAAAAAGCTTTTAAAAATTCTGCTTGTTGCTTACCAGCTTGAAATTTATTTTAATCATCTGTTTCAGGGCTTTGAAACCCCATTCTCCTTTTTCACCCTCAAGTTCCAGCACCTATAATGTGGAAACTAATGCATTACTTTTATTATTTTTTACAGCAGGGTTCAAACATGTTGAGTATGCAACACAGTGCTGCTTTACCTTCTGAAAGCTGCTTAAAGCTGCTTTGGGATCATCTTCTTTTAGGGCTTTTGAATTATAATACTGATTCTCCAAGTCAACATTTGGCTCAGAGTTGCTGTCCTCCGAGTATTCCTGAAATCAAAATAGAAAGAAAGAAAGAAAAAAAACATCTTAATTATAGGTACACAGCATAGACTCTACCTTGTGCACAGACGGCAAGTCCTGTAATGGGGATTTATGCATGAAAACTGAAAATAAACACAGCTTAAAATTACATTACATTACATTAATGGCATTTAGCAGGTTTTGGTCCAAAGAGACTTACAATTATGACTGAATACTTTCAAAATTATCTTGCAATGAAATGTTCTGCACAAAACTGATGAATCCACCTTACGCAATCCTGACATAAACCCTCCATTTCAAACAAAAGAGTTGAAATACAATTTACATTTATACTGAAACAATATACTGCAGTTTTAAAGAGGAGTCATTCAAGAATTTTTCATAAGCTACCGTGAAATACAAAATAATTTCACCCCACTGTTTAATTCCACACTGAAATTTTAGCAGTGCACATATCTTTGAGGTACTCAAAACAATTGGAAGTAGATTACTTTTTTTCCCGTTGTTAAACCCTTTGAAATGTATATTATTCATTTCTATTCATGTACGTTCAGTTCAATTAATAGGACTAACTGCAGTTTTGCGGGCATTAGTGACTTTAAACTTTAAAACGCAAATATTTAAAAAGGAACGCTATTACTGTAGCTATGACTATGATCAATTGCTAAGCTAATATTATAAAGCGGACTTCGCTCATAAATATATGAATACTCCCCAGCACACAATAATGTGTAACATGACATTTAAAATTATACTAAACACTAATACAGCCAACTAAAAGTAAGTAGCAAACATTTACGTTCGGATAAATAAAACAGCATATTTTATATGTGATTTAGACAATAGGGATATGATTCAGACTTGGTATAAGTCACTGACAGCTAGCTAGCAAACTGTGCGGGTGTAGCCTGCCAGCTAGCTAGCGACAAGTAGCTACGTTACAACATCTCAAACTAAGACATATTACAAACTGCAAAACTATATTAACGCGGATGTTTAGCTGCGAAATAATAGGCGAGCGTGGTTCTAGTTTAAAGACCTATATGAGTTTAGATATGCTTTACATTTTAAAGAACGTCAACTTACTACACATATGATACCTAGCAGGTGAGCTAGCTAAACGCTTACAAACATTAGCTTAACACTCCTCTGTGGAATCTATCGTTGGGTTAGCAAGATAGCCAACTAGCTACCTAGCCTGCTAGCATGCTATCAAGT
Organism: Sternarchorhynchus goeldii; assembly: GCA_028565775.1. Classification (NCBI taxonomy): domain Eukaryota; kingdom Metazoa; phylum Chordata; class Actinopteri; order Gymnotiformes; family Apteronotidae; genus Sternarchorhynchus; species Sternarchorhynchus goeldii. The sequence continues at coordinate 4,362,942 of JAOXYF010000007.1, read as the reverse complement.
TAGCAGGCATGATAAATCGGTGACATTTAATTGTAATTAAAGTGCTAACAACATTCAGATACAAATTTATGATATCACAACAAATACTATACTGCATGCATCCAAAGCTTTGTAAGTTGCTTTTGTTTTACCAGATCATAATCTTCTTCATCATCGCACATGAAATCATCTTCCATGTCAGACATTTTGACCGGGGAATTGGGCCGAAATACTCCCAGAAGCCTCTGCGGCTCAAAATAATCAGCGTGCCAGTGTGCATGTGCAGTGTGGGATTAATGGAAATTGTGTTTTTACGCGTAATCTAGAACAGTTATGAGCTTCCTCTTATAATGATGAAGATTGATGTTTAACAGCAATTAATCTGTCCCAAGATTGTCCCAAGATGTGCGAAAAGGAAATTCCACCGAAAAAAGCGCAGCCTTCCTCAAACCCTCTTTGAATGGGTGTCCACTTCTTCCGTATTCTTGAAAAACTATTCCGGATATGATTGTCAGCTGATGAAGTGCAGTTTAGGTGAGACTGCTTTAGGTGTGAGCTATATAATATATTAGTAAACTGATGGAAAAAAATCCCCCAAAGACCAAGGTGCTGATCAGTACCAATGAAAGGTAAGTTTATTCTGTTGATTTCTGTTCGAAAAAGGTAAAATTGCCATAGATATTTGCGAGCTGTAGATACCGTGAAAGTCTTCATGTATAGCATATGTGATCATTTGTAGACTTCGAAAACTGAAAGAGGCATTTCATGGAAAATATGAAGAGCCTCCTCTCTTCTATGCATGTGCTCCTGGGAGGGTGAATTTGATAGGTAGGTTATACGAATACTTTCCAAATAATAAAGAGCCATCTATAGTATGTTTCATTAAGACTGTTGTTCCTATGTACAGGAGAACATATTGACTATTGTGGCTACGCTGTTCTGCCCATGGCCATCGAGCAGAATATTCTTGCTGCTGTATCAGTGAACAATTCTCAGACAATTCAACTGGCTAACACTGACCCTAAATACAAGTAAGTGACGCGTTTTCAGTGTGCATCTTGTCAAAACCTGAAGGTGGCACTGTGTGGTCTTTTTTTTTACTTATTTGTTGTGGTTTTGCAGGGATTTCACAATGTCTGTCAGTGAAATCACTATAGACAAAGACAACCCTCAGTGGCATTATTATTTTCTTTGTGGTGTGAAAGGCATACAGGTGAGACAAACTGATAAGATATGCTGTCTTAATTAAAACTTGCATTCAAATTTCTAATGTCAAAGCAATTGCGATGTGGCCTTTTCTCCCAATCTAGGAGCAGCTGAGCCTGTCTCCTCTAGCTGGGATTCGGTGTGTTGTGGATGGAACTATCCCTGCTAGCTCAGGGCTGTCTAGTTCCAGCGCCCTGGTGTGCTGTGCTGGCCTGGTTACAATGGAGGCTAATCAAAAATCTATTTCTAAAGTAAATTACACTCTCCATCAAGTCACTTTCATTTAACACCCTGCCCTGCCGTCCCCCCCCACACACACGCACACAAACAAACATACACACATTGTGTAAGGTACATACTGCCTTTTTCTGTAAGGTAATGCTGGCTGAAACGTGTGCCAAGTGTGAACGCTATATTGGTACCGAAGGAGGAGGGATGGATCAGTCCATATCTTTCCTTGCAGAAGAAGGCACGGTAATATACCTCATTCTTGTTCTTATGTCCACATATCCTGTAAGATGCAAGTCTTATCTTGTGGTCTCTTCATGTTGACAGACAAACTTGCATAACTATAATCTTACTTCTGAAACCAGCACAATTATCATATTATTAATTTATTTTTTTAATCAGAAGGTCATTAAAAAAATTTGATCAGTTTGTTGCAAAGAATGTGGGAAACAAAAGAGAAATAGGGGAGAAAGATAATAGAAAAATGTGGGCTGTTTTTTTCTGTTTCTGATTATATATTTATATTTTACATGTATATTATTGATAGCATTTTGATACCTTTCTTTAAAAACTGTATATTGTTTTCTTGACAATTCTTCTGAAAGGCGAAGCTGATAGAATTTAATCCACTTCGGGCCACTGATGTCAAGCTTCCAGAAGGAGCTGTCTTTGTGATTGCCAACAGCTGTGTAGAGATGAACAAGGCAGCTTCGTCACACTTCAACATCAGGGTGGTCGAATGCCGAATTGCAACTAAGGTGAGGAGGGCCTGAAAGATTGCTTCTGTCAGCTAGTCACACCATAAAATGCTCATGTCTGTGTCGTTGCTAGGTGAGATTGGCCCACCACTCAAACAGAGGTCCTGTGATTAGGAACTGACCATTGATGAAGGATGGTTAACACAATTTATTCATGGAAAAATAAGGGCCAATTACTGTAATTGTTCTCTTTCAAGGTGTACCTACAAGGCAGTCTCTAATAAAGTAGCTAGTAAATCATGAAAAACATTTAAAAAATTTATGGAAATGATGATAATTTTTGAGGTGCCAGTAAACATAGTAACATCTGTTGTATTTATTACAGACCATGTTAGTTGGGCTTCATAGTAGTGAAGTGAAATGCAAAACTGGAGTGTGTAAAAGAAACTTTGCCTGCCCCGATTACAGGTACTCGGTAAAGTCAAAGGTCTGGATTGGTGTGGTCTGCAGAAACTGGGCGAACTGCAGAAAGAGCTGGGGTTGGGTCTGGAAAAGATGCTAGAACTGGTGGAGGAGGTGCTTCACCCTGAGCCCTATAGCAGAGATGAGGTCTGCAACATTCTAGGAATCACTCCTGAGTATTTGTCTGCCAGCATCCTCAGCGCTAACACACAGCATGGTGAGGGAAACGGAACCAGTATTTTATACATTGGGTCTGGGAATCCATATCATCACACTCCTTCATCCTCTGGCATCCTCTTTCCTCTTCTCACCTCAGTGAGCCACTTTAAGCTGTACCAGCGGGCCAGGCACGTGTACGCAGAAGCTGCCCGTGTGCTGCAGTTCAAGGCTGTGTGTGACTCGGCACCTGCAGGGGCCGTGGAGCGGCTGGGCGAGCTGATGAACCACAGCCACGTTAGCTGCAGAGACTTGTACGAGTGCAGCTGCCCAGAGCTGGACCAGCTGGTAGACATTTGTCTGTAAGTGAGAGAAAGGCCTCTTGTCGTATATATGTATTCCCATTTGTTTGTGTGTATTTATTGTATTTCACTCTGCTCACAGGCAGGCAGGTGCTGTGGGATCTAGGTTAACAGGCGCTGGATGGGGGGGCTGCACGGTTTCCATGGTACCCATTGAAAGAATGGATTCTTTTCTCCGGACAGTGAAGGAGCTATACTATACGCTTGATACTCGACGAGCAGCTATGTTAAAGAAGAGTCTTTTTGCAACAAGACCAGGGGGAGGGGCTACCATTTTCATAGAGGAATAAAACATGGGAAATTATTAAATTAGTTGAGAGATTTCTAATGACCAGTAGACATTTAGCTACAGCAGTTATTATTGCTGCTTGTGATTTGTTATAAACAAAGTAATCCATATTCCTTTTGATTATTTGTGCTAAATCATTTTATACTGAAAGCTAATAAAATCTTAAATTTCTGATCATTTCCTTCGACTAAAGAGTGAGTCTTCTGGTAATGTTTATAAATTACAGTTATAACCTGCAGCCTTGAAAAGCATCACAGTGCTGAGATGCTGGCTGGTTGCCATGGTATTTCAGCATCTTTCACAATGTTGTTCTCTTCAAGGAGAGTGTCACTGTAATAACTATAAAATCAAGCAAAATCTTGCATGTCAAGCCAAGTACATGTTGTCCTGTTATAACCAAGGCAAACAGATGTTACCAGGGTCCAATATAACAAATGAAAAAAGCAGATGGGTCAATTCATAATGACCATTTTATGTATCATATAAAAAGTACAATGAATTGTATAAAAGTCATGCATACCAAAAAAAAAATAAATAAATAATGATAATTTGCATGGTTTCCATTTACAAAAGCACAGCGGAAAATTCTCAAACTTATACAACATTAAATGAGGCATAAACTGAATTTTCAAAAATGTTGCACAAATCCCTTCTAAGATTTCAGATTTTTTTAGAAAACATAACTTTATATCTCACTGTAACTCAATATGAACAAGGAGTTATACTGTTTGCTTTGGAAAGCATTTTCTTTTTTTACAACAGAAAAAAACAAACAAGGCCTTGGCGGCACAAAGATAAAATACTCAACTTAAAAATATACTTCTAAAATATACTACTAAATATACTACTAAAAATATACTAAAATATACTACTAAATATACTACTAAAAGGAAAACAAAAAGGCACAGAATTTTCCTTTTACAAAAGGACCGTGAAATGCCCAGACTTTAGACCTTAATGTAGACCAGTGTTTTCCAACCCCGTCCTCGTGGACCACGAGACGGTTCCAACTTTTTGCTCTGTCATTAGGTTAGAGGAAGGAATGTGGAACCGACTCATGTGCTCTGAAGACTGGGTTAGGAAACACTGATGTAGACAGTCAGTTTTTTTGTTTGTTTTTTTTGTTGTTGTTGTTGATGTTTCACCAATCTGCAGAGGCCAAATGAAAGGCACTGCTGGGTTAGGGTTAGTGTAGCCTCTGGAATACTTGATTGGACATTTGTTGTTTTGCCCATTCAGTGGTCTGCATACAAACCTGATGCTGATAGTAATATTATATGCACACTAGAGAAGTATAACTACAAAGGAAATGTAGAGAAAAGTAAATGTAGAGTATTTAAAACAATAACAGGGTTAAACGATTTGTATCGGCAGAACTAGAATCGAGACCTACAATGTTAAAGCTTGTTTACAAACAATCTAGATGGGTCTGTTCTGAAATGTATATTACACATTTTACTGCAAACTACTATTAATATTATTGTTACTCATTTGTAAATTCTGTTTTACTAACATGATTGATACAATTGATCTTTTAAGCTACATGTGCAAAACATGTCTGATGTATGTCAAATAATTTAATACATTTACATAAACTGATCAAAATTAAATAATACAGCAGTCTATTAGTTAAAGTTTACAATATTTTATGCAGAGGTATTATTGTTTAAAGAGGACTTGTGATAAATAAAAATATTTCTTCCTGCTTTCTTTCAGTTCTAGCTGTGAGACCATGAACATCTTGTAAAACATGGGATAGCCTTAAATGGCTGCAATTCTGAAACTAACCATGAATAGTAGTATATCTCCTGAGAGGATTTTACTTGATTTCACCAAGAGCTCAGGTAGTTGCATTGGATTTGTGCACATAATTAACATGTACCGGCTGGCTCTGCAATATATTGGAAGCATATAAAGATCATTTACTCAAAATTCTCCTAAATGTTGGCTTTCTGAAGTAAAACTTCTGCATTTGCATGCACGTTTCAGTCCCCTGGGGAGATAAAATCAATCCAAACTAAATTTAGTAGAAACAGAATGCCTTCTGTGAGTCAGTGAGCCACGATTAAGTGAAAATGCACCAGGAGAGTTCAGTGCATTCAAATGAAAGAAGAAATCAGGACAGGAAGGGGAGGACTCTGTGCTTCATTATGCTTATTAGGAGTGTCTCCTGGGCAACGCTGGTCTCCCCAGTGTCACTTCATGTATAGTTTTCTGCTGTCCTTGAGCCTCTCCTATTTCGAACAGTTCTCCATAGAGCTAAACAGCTGTGAGATATGACACATACGCCCATAATCAGGAGGATCGGCAGTCCTGTAGTCCTCCATTGCCATAATCTGACATAGTGACATTATGTATACATTGAGGTGCTAATTCCTGCTTAATTCTGGAGATAACTCAAGAGAAATCCCCTCACCTCCACTGAGCTGAGCTCTCTTCACTGATATCATGTCCTGATATCCTGCCAGGTGATTAGACTGTGTACAGGGAACCTAGGCGGTGCACACTCCTGCTGACCATCTCAGCATGTTCCATCGCCTCACAATTCGTTGGCTCCTCGGCAGCCACCGCACTGTTGGTGTCCTTTCCCGTTCCCAGCACGTTCTCCACTGAGCTGCTACTGGAGTGGGATCTCCCAGGAGACGTGTCAGGGAAGGCGGAGGAGGTGGACGGCACCGCAACCTTCATGTTCCGGCCGGAGGTGATGAGCTCGCCGTAGCCCTGCTGGTGGGCGAAGGCGTAGGCTGAGCGGCGGGAGCTCGTCCGTCGCACACGTCTCAGGTTCTTCTCCTGAGGACCCTGCTTCTTGCTCGCCTGCTGAAGCATGCGCACCTGCAGGCAACAGTACAGTGCTTAGCTCTTATCTGTCTCACCCATGTCTTCCACCGTACAAGTACAAATGCATGGGGGTCTTATGAAAGTGTGGATTACATGAATAACTGAAAACCTTTTAACAGATGTCAGAGCTCTGTTAACAAATGAGTATTCTGTAAAGTGATTTTTATGTTATTATACTTGCCTTGTCAGTCTGTGTTGGTTGAAGTTCTGTCCTGAGGAAGCGAATGGCAACTACTGGCATTATACAGACCACAGTGGTGAGGAGAATAACTAACCACACAGTCTTCTCATTCAGAGTGTTCCTTGCGGTGCCTGGCCCAATACATGTCCAATACATAAGGTATATCTTTAGTAGTCTCCAGTCACAGCAAGTTATTGGTATGAATATGAACATAACAGAATAAATTTAGCTTAGACTATCAGTCTTATATCATACTTACCAACAAAAGGGAACTGGCTTGGAAATATTTTAAAGATGCCATCACTGTTCATTGCAAACAGTATAGCAAAGTAGATGGCCAGACTACCCCAGATAAAAAAATGGTTCACAGCTGTCCAAAAGTTTGTATCCAGCCCAATCTGAAATAATAACACTTTTTACATTGATGGCAAAAACTGATTGATATCAAACTACATTAGTTGTGGGGCTTACATATGTCTTTTTTAAACTTCTTAACATTAATAACTAAGTAATAAGCCCAGAGCTTAAGATATTTAGTAACTACTGTGGATAATTCAGTAACTACATTGAAACTATTATGAAATGTATGTCTTCATAAGAATAAGGATATTCCAGTAGTCGCTAAAGCGAAAGGGATTTAAAATCAAATAATTCTCATAGAAATAAAACATGGTTAGATTAAACATAGTACTGTGCACATTTGTAATGTTTAACAACTGAGCAGTTATATAAATTGTAAAAAATAAAAATAAAAAACAAAATAGTGTTACCTGGACGCTCACCACAATGACCAGAGAGGTTGCTATAGTAACAGCAAAGGATTGCTGGTCAGATATGTGAGACCCATCATCCCGCACAGCACACAAGAAGACTCCGTACGGGATGAAGAAAAGGACAAATGAAGTGCAGACTCCCTGTAGGGTGCAGGTGAAAAACTTGCGCTTGTTGAACAAGAGATTCAACTGTCCAGGTTTGTACAGGACTGGATAGCGCATGCTATATTGCTCATTCACATCCTGTCAGAAACAACAAAGTTGGGGTTAAAATTTAAATGTCAACTTTTATTTGACTGATTTTGGCTCAAATGAAAGCTGTGTGTGTGTTGCTGTTTTTTTCACACCTGGTCAAACAGGCCCATTGCAAGAACAGGCAGAGATGTGTAGACTATGTTGAACAAGGTGATAAACCACTGGTCATACACAGTCTTTGATAAGAAACAAAGTGAAAGGCAACATAAGAAAGGACCAAATAGACAAAAAAATAGGTACTGTAGGTACTGTGGATCTTCTGCAAATTCTAGATACATAACGATATTGTTTAAGGTAACTAGAAGTTTACCTGAGCAGAGAAGCCACACAGAAAGCCAAACCAGAAATGCACCAGTGTAAACGCAAAGTTCTTGTAGAAGAAGTAACAGAGGAAATTACACATCCGGTGGTAGGACCACCGGCCATGGACCAGCAAGAGGCGCTGTAGGTACCGAAACTGGGCAAAGGAGTAGTCGGAAGCCAATACAGCCTGCATGCCCTCCTGCCCACTGACACCAACACCGATGTGGGCCGCTAGATGGAGCAGAAGGTCAGCATATACTGTTACATACCACTACTGTAGGCTCAGACAGCATTTCCACTCAAAATAAAAGCACCTCTGACACCTCTAAATTCAATGTAATCCAAATCGGGCTGAGGGATTTATTACATAGAACTGTTTACAATGATCTTAAATGTTCTACACAGTCAATCTGGTATGGAAATAACTACTAACTGCTAGCAGTGGCTATAGAGTTTGATACAAGGTTAATTGCCAATGTCATAACCATAGGCATTATCTGCATAGTCTTACTCTTGATCATACTGACGTCATTGGCTCCATCCCCGATGGCCAGCGTAACGGCTCCCTTGTGCCTCTTAACCAGCTCCACCACCTGGGCTTTCTGCAGAGGAGTGACCCTACAGCAGATCACGGTCTTACATAGGCACGCCACTTCCAGTAGGATGTGCTCCAAGTCTGCTTCAAGGGCATGGGCCTATAGGTGGGAGGTCAGATGGGTGTTAAGGGCCTCAAGGCTCCTGGAAAACCTTGGGACCTAATCAGTAAGCATCTGATTTTGTCTAGCACACTTTCAATGAAGGCTAGCTCACTTCAAAGCCATTTTGGTGCTAAAGCATGATGCTTAAAACCACAGAGGTTAAAATTTAACCATCTCATTAGAAGTTTTATTCATGTAAAACATTTGTCTAATGTCTTACAAAACAGAAAGCTGCTTTGAGAAACTAAAGATTAGGCCAAGATACTCAAATAGTGAACATGGCTATGCTGAAAGTATATCACTGGGTCTTGGATTTTTCCCCATAAAGAGTCCATAATGAGTTATAAACTTCCAAAAATCTTTTCATTATCACCATCAAAATTTAGTAAGTTGTAAAAAAAAAAACAGCACATGACTCCTTATGTTATGATAAGTTAGTTTTCTTGACTTACCAAACTGTGCCCATTAATGACCAATGCATATTCTGCAATGATGGTTTCCTCAAACACAGAGTCACTGGCATTCATATCTGTTTTTCCTCCATCTTTACCACTGCTGAACCTCTCTTTGCTGGGACCAAGGATTCTCTCTTTGGCATATCTGAGCAAGGGACAACAGCCAAGATCAGAACAAAAAAAATGAAATAACGTATTCAGTAACACCACAATGTTCAGCACCTGAGGAAAATGAATGAATAACATTAGAGGTATATACTTTCATATACTGTATTGAACAATTTTTAAACAGGCAACACAAAACTTGTGAAATCTCAGAATATATGTTTTCAGAATCAATCTTTAAAAACCTTGACTACAGAGGGCAAACCATTATGAACACTCATCCATTAAAGCGCCTGGAGGTACACATGATATCTTCTGTGGAACTGAAGGATTCATTTTAAATACTTAACATGAATTAAGTTCAGTCACTTGGTTTCTTATTTTTTCTTTTTTCTTTAAAGAAAATTGCTTTACAACCTACAAATATTTGTTGATATAATGTCACGGGTGAAGAGCGTGCGGGCAAAGAAAAAGAAAGCAAAGCTCCACGCAGATCTCCAACTGAATTATTTAATGAACGCAATGAAACGAAACCGAACTAAAAAGACATAACTATAATTAAAAAGGTCCAGCGACGTGAAAGACAGACAAGCAAACTGGGCCTTTAAATAAGAACAAACAAATGCATAATGATCCTCAGCAATGCCCACCACCTGAGGAAAGCATGGACAAAACATACACTTGAAAATAAAAACAAAACCGTCCATGTGCTGCCACATACGGAGAACACCAGTAGGGGGGGTTCTCCGCGTCGTGACATATAGGTAATAGAAGTGGAATGTTCTGGCACAAAAGTTCTTATATTGGCAAACATTTTTAAGCGCTAAAGCAATTTTAATAAAAAATCAATTAATAAAAATGTGTCCTGTGTAAGTTGCATGTGAAGGTTACTGTATGTAAATTATTACCTGAGCTCCCGCTGAACCTCGAGTGAGGTATAACCTGAAATTATGAACACCTCGTTCATGTCATCTCTCAGCATGTTACAGGAGTAGCCGATGTTCATTGCTGTCTCTGCAAACATGTAAGATACAATATAGATATATTGATATGGCTTTATTCTAAGTAAAGAATTACTGAATTTACAGTCTGCACAGCCTCCACTGTTGCTTTTCACCTAGTTTGTCTCCAGTGAGGACCCAGATCTTAATATTGGCCAGGCTCAAACAGCTAATAGTGTCTGGCACTCCTTCCTGCAGTTTGTCCTCTATGGCTGTGGCACCAAGAAGCTTCAGAGAAATAAAGACACAAGAATCCTATTTCCATTTTCCAACAGGCATATCATTTATGTATTTATTTTACTGTATATTAAACTGTACTGAAGACACACACACAGATAATGCATACCCACATACTGAAACACACACACACACAAGCTGCCCACACATCTGTTCTCACCATCAAGCCATGCTCTATCTCCTCATACAGAGCCCCTAGTCTCTCCTCTCTGTTCTCCAGCACTGTGCTGGCAAAGAGTAGCTTCTTCATCCACTCATCAAACAAATCCTCATCCAGATCTTTGTAAGCCAGGGCCAACGTCCTTAAACCCTCACCTGCAAATTCCTACAATAAAGACACAAGTCCAGATCCTTCATGTAGAAGGATGGAAATCTTGCAGTCACACAACAAATTAGTTAACCAGTTCAGAGATTTGATAAATGACTTTGATAGGGTCTTAATGTACTGAGTTACTTTTGTTAGACAAATACATTATTGTACAATATTTTCTCTTTTTATTTTATGGGCTCCACAGAACATAATTAGCATCCATCCTCTGCTTGCCCAGCATCAAATATAGACTCTCCTGTGAAGTGAATGGAAGATGATTGATCTTTGAAAAACCACAGAATGTAATAAATGAGAGATGAATGACTGAGTTAGTAATAACACATACAATTGCTTTTAGCTAAGTCTGAAATCTATTTTTAACCTACAGTTGCATAAGAAACCCAGTGTGAATGTACAGCAAGTCATGTTCAATAACTGTTTGGTCAGTCAGTTAGATGGAAGTAGAAAAAATGAGCAAGGAACTCACATTAAGGTGTTCTGAGGTAGTATACATAAGCTCTTCATTGGCTGGATCTAGTCTATCAAAGAGTATTGTGTCTGCACCTTTACAGTATAGCTTCAGCTGCCCCTTTGGATTTCTCACTGCAGTAGAAAAAATCAATTTTATTTAATCCAGACTCTGTATTCTGTATCCAGAATATGCCAAACACTGAATATGAATATTTCACAAACATAAAGAGAGGACATAGGGTGTTATAGGGTGCAAAGATAAATCAAACGGTGCTCACCAATAACACTCATTCTCTTCCGGACATTGTTAAAGTCCAGTATGGCCAGGAGCTGGTAGATGACAGGTTGGCCCATCTCATACAGAGTAATAGTCTCTGGTGTTCTGGCTCGAAATACAAAGCCAAAATTGCGAGCTGCAGTTACCAGGGCTCCTTCATCTGGAGACTGGGCCTGATAGACCAGTTCTCCTGGAAGAGATTTCAGAGGGAAGAAAGAGACAGAAAAAACTAGCATTAAACATTACCTATTCTGCCCTTCTACTACCTCTTATTTCAAGGCAATAAACAGACAAACAAATAAACAATTCACAGCCTAAGAAACAATGAGCACTCAACGAAAAAGAACAGCTATACTGCTTTTATACAATTTACCTTCACTCCTCTCTTCAGGCATGACAGTATGACACAGAGCGAGCAGTCTGAAAAAATCCTCTACCAATGGCTCTTCCAACTTTATAGCCTCAACGAGGCTGCTGTCATGGAAACGGAACTTCCGGTCCATCAGTGGGTTGAAGGAGAAATCCACACATGGTGTTTTCTAGGGAGTGTGAGTAACTGAGGTGTGAGTCAGTAACCCTTCAGCAGTTCCCTGCCTGAAAACATGTACATCTGATACCTACCTCTGTAATATCCACTTTGTGACCAAACTCGTCATAAACCTCACCTACACACACAAATGAACACTATTTAATGCAGAAAGGCATTGTGTTTAAACTTGTTTAAACATCTCCTAGAATTTCAGAACACAGCTGATGAAGAGCCTCTCTCTGTGTATGTAATTATGTAAGTATGGATGGATGGATGCATGTATGCATGTGTGTGTGTATGTGTGTGTGTGTATCTATATAAAGATTGAAATATTAAATATTAAAAATATTGAAATATTAAATATTAAAAGTAGATGCTTACCATATGTCTTCCCATTGATAGAGCATTTACTGAAGATCATAATGTTCTGAGTAAGAGTCCCTGTTTTGTCTGAGAAGATGAACTCAACCTGACCCAACTCCTCATTCAGGGTGGTGGTCCGGGCCTCAGCTGGAGTGTCCTTACGACTGTAATACATCTTCCGGTCCCAGTTTATGAAATAACTATGTCCTAGACGAAGAACCTCAACACTGTATAAAACCACAGATCAGGATTTTGGTTTAAATAATGCATTTCATTCAGATCAGTTTAATCTAGAGACACCTTCGACTGCTAATAATGCAAAAATAAGCAGCAAGGAAAGATTTAGTGTATGCAACACACTTCTCATACCTGACATAAAGAGAGATTGGAACAACCGTGTTGAGGATAATGATGTAAGACCAGAAAGTGAGGAAACCAGAGTAGACAGCACTGCTGAGGAGGTCATCCCATTGCAGGTACACCCAGAAATGTCTGCCCACTTTCTGCTCCCAGATAGTGTTCCCAATAGCCAGGATAATGCCCATGCAGATGAGAAATCCAAAAATCTGGAAACCAAAGCCTCTGCATTAGCACTTTCCTTGCTCTGTGTTCTAATAAAAGAATTCCCAGCAGCATGCCTAAGAAACCCGTAACTTCTCTTACTGTAAATATTTGTTTATTGCTTCTTCCCAAGAGTAGCTTTTAGCTTTCACCAGCAGTCATAAAATGACCTCATGTCTAATAGTGTGATTAACTAAAATGCCACATGCAGACAAAACCCAGCATGAAAATCACAGGAGATGTTCTCACCCACAGCACTAAAGTGTTCATCAGCTTGTCAATGCTGGTCCTTTTGAATTTAGTCCTCCCACAGTTCTGCATCAGCTTAGTTTGGAGCCCTTAGAATAACAAAACAGGGTCAGAACATATCAGCAACCCCAAAGCAATTTAAAATACTTGCATTACATGTAGGACAAACCCAGTCTGGAGAAAGATAATAGCCCATATTCGCAGCTCTTTATAGTCATTAAACATTAAATATACATAAGGCATCAAGTACAGCATGGTTACAAATTTATTTATTTTTGCTTTGCTCAGAGGGATAGATAATCAATCAAGTGCAATAAAGCCAATCTGCTTGCAGGTACTTAAAGGATGACAAAAAAGGAAATGTACCAGCAAAGATGACCATGCCAAAGCACCACTCAGTGTTCCTGAGCACACAGCCTCTCAGCAGCATCTTCTCATTGTCCAGAGGATATTTATTGTCCTTCCAGTACAAGGTCCCAGTGAATCTGTCCAGTTTATTATTGGGAGGCTCACATATAACTTCCCCTGATAGGCAGAATAATAAGATACAAAACATGTTAAACCATGAAAAAAATGTGTGTGTGGAGGGGGGTGGGTAAGAGGTCTTTATGAGGATGTAGTCATAATAGCATTTTGTGATGCCTGCTCATGTATACAAAAAGAATCATCAAATTCACACACACACACACACACACACACACACATGCACACACACACACAAACACCTAACACCTGTGCCAACTGAAGATAGCATTGTTAGCATTGTTACATAGTAACAATAAAACGATGCATAAAATGCATAAAATAACATTAGTGCCCTGGCCATACTAACTATTCTTGAGAACAACAAAAAAAAGTAATTTTCTTATAAAAGGCCTAGTTCTCTCTACAAAAATAACAATAGTTCCAAACGTCGTTTCCAAACTTAAGCGATAGCTTCTTCATATTCAGCCAAGGTCACATCTGCCAGAACTATAGACAAGCAAAACAATGAATCCAATGAGTGTTGTGAATACGTGTGGTGCTTTGTGTGCTCATGTTGTGTGGACGTGTGATGACATCTCATTTCGCATGTTTTTGAATGTTTACCATTGAACTCTGCAAGCTTGCCAATATCTGCTCCAAGTTCTGAGGTTACAGTCAGGGCCTGGCGCACTTTAAGGTTCGTCTCTCTGTTATAAGCAAAATCCAGAGACAAGCGTTTTTTTGTTTTTACCCCAGTGACTGCTGAGATGCAAGAGCTCAAGTTTAGTCTTTCACTTGGTATCAGACAATGGTACTGATATCAGAAATGAGTCATACTGGCTTGGCCTTACCCATCTAACTCTGCTGTCTCAATATAGCACAGCCCATAAGGCTCGCTGCTGGAGAGTAGGAGCAGGTCAGCCTGGAGGGCCCACACATAAGACAGGAGAGAGTGGAATTAGGTACACCTGCCAGTAAGTCTTTAGCAAGAGCACTACAGAGGCCTCTTCCCATCAGTCCACATGCCTGCCACAATACTACTGAACTCTGAGCTAAATCCCATTTATATTTAATAATGAAAGTTCAGTAATGAGATCAAACTGCTTGTAAAACATTTCTAAAGGACTACAGTTTCTAAAGGTCTGAAACTTACAGCAACAAACTGGTTGTTCTCGAGTTTTATGATATCACCAACTCTAACATTCATCCATTTCTCATTTTGCAGCCTGTAGGAAAATGAGATATAATCCATTTTTCAGAACTCCATAATGCTTTTTTTATTATGTCTTACACAGGCTTGGCTTGCATGCTGAAGTGCTAAAGCTGTCAAAGCAGAATGAAAAGGATGACTTACTTTCCCTTGGTGAGTACCTGAGACTGGCGAGAGTTGACTTGCTTGTCGCTTTTATGGCGAAACTGAAATACAAAGCAGAGTCACAGCTCAAGGTAGATTAAAGAACAGAGCTCAGCTAAAATGAAGAATAACTGCTTAACTGCGGTAAAGAAATAAAGGGTACGGACGCTTCCCCAGTCATTTACTCCAGTTACCATCTAGCTGTTCGTTTATTCTGTTTGAGTAGCATTAAAGGGATTATTTTCAAGAGAGTGATAGATTAATATGATAAAGTATTAAAACAAATGTGAAGTTTACAGTGGTCGTTTTTACAGTTATCAGAACAGATAAGGGAGGAAAGGATTATGCCTAGTTCTGTGTGAAGCCATGTGGTTTCTAATATGACCTACAGGAAGCAATATATGACTTTTAAGTTGATGGACAGAACATTGCAAACCATCAAATAATATGATTAAAGCAAATATCCGTGGGTTTTTAAGGAAAGGTTCACAAAAACGTTTATTGTAAAAAAAAATCCCGATTAATCCAATTTGGGGCTTTCATCTTTCCTAATTCTTTTCTATACCTTTTCTTTTGTCGAGGCACTTTTCCATGAGTACATAGAATCATTTGTATACATCAGCATATCAAAACAGATGCTCACATAGTCATCAGTAGCATCCTTTACAGCGGTGATGGTCAGTACCAGCACCAAAGGCACAATGGTGGTGAACCAGGACAGAGAGGAGATCTCAGGGATTAACTAGAAACACAAAATAAAAAATGTTTCAAGTGTGGGTACATAAAATAATAATAAAAAAAAAAACAACATTTTACAAGATTCCAATTTAGCAGTGACTTCATACATTTTCATACATATGACCCAACTCATGAAACTGAGTTGAGTTTGAGTTTCCTGAATTGAGTTTGAAAGGTTTGAGCAGGGAAAACACTGAACAATACAGTGAAGGTGATCTCCTGTGACTGGGATTGAGAATCACTACCTTAACTATAATAGAAATAACAGAATATGTAAAGATCTTACTAATCTCCCAGATTTACCTGTAGAATCAGCAGCACTAAGAAGTATGCGTTTGCAAACCGCTGAAACTGCTCAAACAGGTTAATGGGTAGAAAGGTATAGAAGGTATACTTTGCTGTCTTGATATGATTGTCCTGAGGAAAAAGATAACAAAAATCTCATTGACATTACATTATAACCATAACAAAAATCATTCAACATCAATTTTTAAATTAGGCCTTGCTTTTCTGTCATTACAAGAGCAAAATGATATTTGCACCTGAATTATTATGATCTACTGTATGCATTTATAATTAAATTGAACTCAGATTTTCCCCTCAGTAGCCACACTGACTTTGTAAGAAGAACCTTTAATGTCAGGAACAAAATACTTACAGCATAACTGAACCTCTCATTGTAACCACGGTCATTGGCTTTCACATGGCGTTCCTCCTCTTAGAACAAAGAGATGAGTGTTTAAAAAATGGCTTGTAATTAAAATTTCAAGACAACAAGAACCCAAAGCATCTTTAAAACGTTCCGCCCACCATCTAGTCTTTTTTACTCCGATGCTGTGTAGGTGGTTTGTAAGCTGGTGGGGTGTATTTGCACTTTATCAATATTTCACCCAATTTAGTTGCACTTTGCAGCTTGCAAATGTAAGAAGCAAGTAATTCAATAATAGGTTCAATACTTTACTATCACCTTCTGTTTAATGCTTCAAATTCATATATAGCATTTAAACAGGTATGGAACCACACTCAGTTCTCTTTCATCAACAACAACTAGGAATTCCATTTTTTCTCTCCTAATTTGTTCCAATCCTAAACTTACATCAACAACAAAAGAGGGGAAACGGCAAAGACGAAACAATGAAAAACCTGGTTAACAGTCACTGACATAATACAGGTGGGACTTAAATATGAATCCTGGTGTTTGCGTGCACTTAGACAGTGGTTTTTTGATGGATCCCATAAACACATTAGGAATTAGTGGCCATTTCAGGAACAAACATCCACATCTCCACTGCCACAAGTTCTGGCAGCAATACCTTGTCCAGGCGCTTTGGTGCGCAGGTTCCAGCCTCCTCTCCCTGGTACTAACATCCACAGCCATCTCTGCGCCATTGCCTGTCTGCACTGTCATTCTTATACAGTACAGACAATGTTCATAAATTAGTCAGCGAATGAAGTAATTCTGAGCAGTACATGCCAGTTTCCATTGTAAAGCTCCTAAGATAATCGTACATTACCTACATTTCTCTTGGGCATGTTATTCCATGGATAACAAAAACAGTTCAGTGATCACTTTGGAATGTAAGGAACATTTCCTTTATTTGCTTGGATGTGTAATAGACAGAGTCACATTACCCCGAGTCATGAATACAGAATACCAGAACCCAGAGGGTTTATGTAAATTATGAGATTGTCACGTTTAGAGTCCCGGAGAGCAGACAGATAGCGACACGGACTCTCACGTGCATAGGGTGAAAAACCGTTTTATTTTCGGTTTGTACGTTTAAACAAACATGGACATAAAGAGAAACGCTCACTAACATTCGGATAAACGACTAGGACGAACCCAACATAGACCGACAGGGACCTAGTGACATGCACACGCTTATGTACACACACCCTGACGAGACACAGGTGATACGCGTAACGTTGACAATCACTCACGAGTAACACTGACAGGCACTCACGGACATCGACGAACATTCACGAACAACCACATCACACCAACGAACACAGACACACCCACACACGGACACACCCACACAGAAACGAGACAGGGGAGGCGGCCAGGGCGACCACCGTGACAGAGATAAGATCACAGCTAATCATTTAGCAACTGTTAACTGTGGGAATGTCTAGTCCTATAGACTGCATGCATATATCAATGTAAAACATTCTCCTTCAAGATCATGCAAAAAGTAGTGTGACTTTATATGAGTGACAATGTAAAAATTCATTGTTAAGTTCTACACATGTCTACACTGATGGGAATTAAAAGCTCTAAATGTGGATGTCATTTCAGTTTTAAGTGAGTAAACCAACATAACATTTTAAAACCTGTAGTAGGATTAAGTATGGTTTTCTCTGCCAGTCCATATTTAACAAACCAAGATCACACCTGCTTATGTTTCATGTTTTGTAACAAGAAAGAAGCTACATCATGCTTTTGATGGAGAGCCCTTAAAATACAAATCACAGTTATACTGTACTGCAGTGCTACTGTAACCTCAACCTTCACATAAATAAGTATGGATGTTACAGTTTACCTAGTGACCTAGGGTTAAAAGGTCGTACGTGGGGAGACCTTAAAATGGTTCCATCCTAATTATGTCTGAGATGAGATGTGTTAAAAGTATGTAGACTCATCATGTGGTTAGTAAGTGTATATCTTATTATCTATAATTACATCACTGTCCCTACTGAATACCATCGCTCCTCACCTTAACCATTAAAGAGGTGATCTGTGCTTATAACTAAAAATGTTATCTGCTATTTAGTAACTCAAACAAACAAACAAACAAATAAACAAAACAAATATATAAGGGCACAATTCAAATGCACGTTTTAAAGAAGGACAAACTATTTCTGAATTACAAATAATAGCTCAGTCCATGCAAAGACCCAATACAATAGGACACTGACCAAACAGGTGCTAACAAGTGTTAATAATGAATCAGGAGAGTCTCCTCTGTTTACACATTGGTTAGTGTCAATAACACAATCACCTGTAAACCCTTAGTAACGAATTACTAGTTACATCAGAGACTAATCAAGGAATATAAATCTATAGTCAGCATGTGATGCAAACTTTATAACACTGAAACTGACCAGAATAATGACACTAATTTTACACATGTATGAATAAGTTGTTAAAAGATCAAAGTCAACTCAAGGATGGTTCTGGCTGGTTTTATTTACTTCTGTTCTATGTCTATAAAAAGCCAAAGGTGTTTGTTTCCATAAAAAAATAGCCAGTAACTTGTGAACAATATTTAAGCATCTGAGAGAATCTGACAGAGAATGCTGCCTTGCTCGGATAATTCAAATATCTAGTACCTCACTACCACAAAGCCCTCTTGGTTTCTACTGTAAAAACAAAGCTTGCAAATCTCAAGTGATTTGTAAATTTGGGCAGTTTTTTCCAAGCATTACACAACACAGTATAATTTCTCACAAACCCAGGATAAGTCAAAGAAAGTGACACACAGAGAAGAAGAATACTACCTGCAGGTTTGACTTTACTGTCCATCTCTGTCCTAAATGAACAATATGCCTACAATAATAACCTTGGTCATACTTCAAAAACACAACCTAGCAAGGTCATGTGTTTGAAAAGGTAAATACACAAATAGTCTTCATTCTTATTCCAGTGAATGACCAGTGAGTAACTTAATGATCTGGTGCTTACACAATAGCACAAGGCACTGCATCATTGGTCGATTCCTATTACTTGTTACCTCCCACCGTAAGAAATGCATACACACACATACACCACACAAAGGCACTTTTATAAATTGTATAAATGTACACACATATGCATTTACACAACATACATACATGCAAAGCACACATACATACAGACCATGTCTTCTAACAAAAACACTCAAATGACAACCACAAAAAACATCCCAGTGATAGCAAAATTCTCCATCTTATCTCTGTAGAACAGAACACCATGCAATTAAAGGCAGACTGACTGGTTAACAAACAAGGATTCAGAGGCACAATGCATGTGTTCCTCCTTCGTCAAGAATCAATTAAGATTGTGGCTGAATGCTATATTTTCATTTGTTTGTGTCAAGAGAAACCAAGAGAAAAAAAACCTCAGAAAGCAGATGGCATCTAGGTTTTTCAGCAACAAGACCTGAGAGAAGATGGCCTCAGCAGAAACACTTGGAGTGTTTGATACGCATCGGACAAATGTTTAAAGATGTTTAAAGCTAAAGTATACAGGACAAAACAAAGTGCTGTAATTTCTTGCTGATTTTCATAATTAAAAAAGCTATTACTCCTTTTTTGTTTTGCTCTAAAGGCCCATGTGGGTATTGATGAAAAACTGGGGGGAAATATGTGAGGGATATATAAGAGAATGGACTGCCCAAGAGAGAGTAGATACTGTACTTTCTACAACCACATCAACTGACATACTTTTACAAATGTTGTCGACAGTGAAACAAACACAGACTGAGATCAATCTTCTTACCTATATAGATGTTCTTCTTTCAAATCACCATGACATCCAGACCACCTTTGACATTTCCCAGTGAATTCACTAGAAAATGACATCTACTGTGTCAGGGAATGCTAACATTTTACTACATTCAAAATACCCCTTTCACATTCTTGTTCATTTTGGCTGAATTTTGTCATTCTCTAAGTGTTACTAATTATCCTATTAAATGATATTAAACATCACAAAACCAAACATTAACCAAACAATTTGTTGCACACAGTTTTGACTATGTTCAATATTAACTCTGCACCAGATCATTTCTATGCTTCTTCCACCCATATTTCCTTTTTGTTGACCATACAAGATCAATTGTACAGAATTAGTCTGTACAATGATGTTGTTCTAACGTCTACCACACACTGGGTAGTTCACCATAATGAAAACCCAGTGGACCTGCAGCCCTTGGAAACCCAGTGGGTCTCACAGAACAGCTTGCTCTACAGGGAGTACGGCAGGGAGAGCTACTGTGGCTAGCATTTGGTAAACAAGTCAGAGTGAGAATTTTAAAGTCTGCAATATCCTACTATATGTTTACTTTGAATTACTAAAATATCGTATATGTCAGGAAGAAAGACAAACGAATCCCACGGCATACGTTTAGATTTGGCTGATAGCCAAGGTGTCCTAACTGCATGTAATACTAGTTTGCCCATAATTTGACCGTAGGTTTTTTTTTTAAATCTTCAAACCAGCTACGCTTTGCGCAGTTGCTCAACAACAGAGTCAAACATCAGCAGTGGTCCTTAGTCATTTATCCGTGGGCATTCAGCTGTCATTCTGCCCAATGCACGCGGGCGTACCAGGAGATTCAGACTATTTAGGTCCATATGTAAACTATTCAAAATATAATTTCATGGTGTCTTCCTCACCAGACATAAACGATGGATTTGATTGCGTGGTTAAATCAGTTGTTAAATTCACACTATAACCTAAATTGAAGAAGGCAGAAGTTATGGTAGTCGTGTGGTCTAATCTTCATCTAATGATACCAACCACCATAACGAACTTTAACAGCATCATCACGGTACCTTACGATACGTTCGACAGTTAAACTGGATAAACTGATGCTCCACATAGTATTCAGCGGAATTCATAAAAAGCAATGCAGACTACATGTCTATGCCAGTGAGGCGGTAGCAGGTGCAGTTTTAGAGACGTCAATTAGAGATGTGTCTGTGCACAACTCGAATGGCGTACAATAAACAGCGTACATTGATAGTATTCTACGCTCTAAAGGTTCTACAGCAACACAAGATCAGGGTTATATTTTTTAAATGAAATCATTGAATTTAGTAACCCATCGCTGATGATAAAATTAAATTCTTCTCACAAATAACCCTAAATTCTTTTTTTTTCACAGAATGGCATAAAGAAACAAATAAAGCATTTACCGAAAACATGCTCCGTTCATACGCAGACTCACTATTTCTCTAGTATGACGGAGTGCCGTGTCCTTACAACACACCAGTGAAATACCAGCCAAATTCACCAATCTGACGCTCGCTCTCTCTCTCTAACTCTGTCTCTCTCTCTCTCTCTCTAACTCTGTCTCTCTCTCTCTCTCTCTCTCTCTCTCTCTCTGTATGTGTTGCGTACGCGCGTGTGGTGGGAGGTATGGAGGTGGGATAGATCCACACGGAAGCCGCATTGTCTTTCTTTGTGCCCCGCCAATAAGCACCATGTTCACTACATCTATTCTCATCTGAAATTTCTCATTTAATTTATACACCAATCGCTTAATGAATCGATGCATAGACACATAGATTATTGAATGCATGAGTTGT
>JAOXYF010000007.1:4322480-4339460 GCA_028565775.1 Sternarchorhynchus goeldii | reverse complement strand
ATATATATATTAGAGGTAGCGCCGGGAGTGAAGGAAACCGCTAATGAAACTAACAACGAGAGTAAATCAAACACACACAACAAATATAATTATTTAATAACACATTCTGAACAATAAATTAAATAAAATCTGCCGAGACGCGCATGACTCCTCTTTCCCTACCGGCCCCATTCCCCTAGTCCAGTAGCTGCCCACTCTCTTAGTCCAGTGGCGGATGACATACAACATCAGCCGTTCCGGCGACCCAAACAACCTGATCATAATCCTCAAAACTGTCAGACACATGACACTCAGGCCACAGTGTTCCTGCAGCCAAAGTTCCAGCATGTCCTCAGTTTGCTGGTTTTTCTGGCCAGTCTCTATTTCTCTCTCATTGGATCTGTACAAGGCAAGCCAGTCCCTGTGGACCACATCAGTCTGACGCCCCATCTGGACTCAATATACCACCTCACCCAAGCATGCCTCTGTGATTCAGGGTCTCTCCAATGGCCACAGAAGTTTCGGTCAGCGTCCTCTCCTACGACGCAGGTCAAACAGCCACACTAGGCGAACGTGACACGCATTGCCATCCCTAGACAGCTGGTTCACGGCTCAGAGGCAGTGTCGGAGCTCCAAACCAAACACAAGATCCAAAGACATCCTGGGCTCATGGTTGAACATCAGGAGAAATGGAGTGAAGCTGGGTGACTCCCCTACATGATGGAGCAGCGTGTCAGCAGGACCATGGTGGTGAGACGATGACAGACGATTTGTGCAGACCTGTGACTGGAATTTGAACCCAAAAAGTCTACTCATTAATGATGTAAGAGCTTGCATTTAAAAAGACATATGGTTACACATAGTTGTAGGTGTGTGTGCGTGCACGTGCCGTTATAAGATCCCCCGCGACCGATTTAGAACTGGATTAAAGGGTTCAGAAGAGGAATTAATGGATTACATATGCAATAATGACACCTTCCGGATCACATGAGAATTGCACACGTTATCTCTATTTTTTTTCTTTATTCGGTAATTTCTTTGATACTGATTGGCTGGTAAACATCCAATTATGATCATCGCTAAAAAAGGTGTTCCTGTAGCTGTTATGACGGCATTGCAATATTGCTTGAAGTAACAATAGTAGTAACTCTTATCTTTACTAAATGAGGTGACGTCAGTTGTTCAGTTCATAGAACCAGGAACAATGCGTTTTAAAAAAGCAGGGACATTTACGTGGTGGGTGAAGAAATTTCGTTGCCACATTCGAGGACTTTGTGGCTTTTAGAACCAGCTGGTAAGGTGCTTGTTGTATAACATGTAAGAGCAAGCTGTTTTCATCGCAGAAATTAGCTAGGTTAGCTAACTAGCTAAATTCGGTGTTTAAGTTCACACGAAGGTCACATAAGATACTACAACGCAAAAGGCCTAAAGCTGTCGCGCATTGGAAGCCAGTTGTCAGATATTTTTATTTTTGATAGTTAAGCTAATTAGCCCATAGTATGAGACAAACGTTCACTGTAATTGGTGTATTTCAGTACCTACATAGTCGAATATTGTCAATGTTTGTGTAGCTGTAACGTACTTGTAGTAACATACTTTTGTTAACAGTTATGCTATTGAATATAAGGGAAGTTAGATAAACTTACTAGCTAAATTCCTCAAATTCCACACTCATTCCCTGGATTCACTCAAAGCGTGTTCACTTGTTCTTCTTTTTTTCTATAACAGTAAGATTATTGA
The DNA here is from genome assembly GCA_028565775.1 of Sternarchorhynchus goeldii. Lineage (NCBI taxonomy): Eukaryota > Metazoa > Chordata > Actinopteri > Gymnotiformes > Apteronotidae > Sternarchorhynchus > Sternarchorhynchus goeldii. The sequence goes on along the minus strand of JAOXYF010000007.1, from coordinate 4,337,741 downwards.
GCCATGGCGGCAGCATTAAAGACACACCCGGGTCTCGTTAGGAAAGTTACCAGAGTGTTTTTCTCTGTTAACCGTCACATCCACTCCAGCGGTCCAATGACCTCCAAGGCGCACTATAAGATTGTTGTGCTTGGAGGTGGAAGTGGTGGTATCACGATGGGTGCCCGCATGAAAAGAAAAGTTGGTGCAGAGAATGTGGCCATCGTCGAACCAAGTGAGGTATACACAGTCTTGCTTCGTGTTTAATTTGATCCTGTTTGAAACATTAGATTAGAATCTCTTGAAACATTAACATTCATTTGCAGTATCAGAGAGACAAACCAAACTGAAAAAAACTAATTACTGTCATATATATCATGTGAGGCTGGAGAAGCAGAAATATATCAGGAAAATGAGAGATAAAGTACTTGTATGCCTGATAGTTTCTTCTTATTTCATGTAAGATTCTACCTCAAATTATACACCATCTTAAAAAGTACTACAATACCACTGCCATATCAGTGTTATTGTTGTGGTGAGAATGGTCTGTCATGAAAATAAAATCTAGACAGGAGTGATCAGGAACAGTGATCAGGAACAGTGCTGAATGGGTGGCGGGGAGGGGAGGCATTTTTAGCCCCAAATATTTCAAACTAAGCTCATATTAATCTGATTATATAGGTGTAATATTGTTCAAGAGAGAATAATTTAAGAATAGATTTTTTCTCCAAACCATTATTCACAGCAAGTCTGTTTTTGACTATTATGACATAAAATTGAGCCAAGGATCACATGTACTGGTTGTTGTAATATGATAATTACATGTTTTATTATGAATTATAGTAATGATGGGCCTTGCTTTGTTTCAGATGCATTATTACCAGCCCATTTGGACACTGGTTGGTGCAGGGGCTAAAAGCATTACTTCATCTGGACGGTCCACTGTCAATGTGATCCCCTCTGGAGTCAAATGGGTGAAGACCAGGGCCATGAAGATTGACCCTAAAAACAACACTGTGTACACAGACTGTGGGCAAGAAGTAAGGAAATGTTTTTTTGTAGGAAAGGCATTACGGTGAAACATTTCACCATTGAGAAATGTTACTTGCAGGTGAAGTCAAGACACCTTATATTATCTGTCTAGCAATCTGCCAAACTGCCATTGCTAAACAATAAGGATTGTGTTATTGCTGCAATTACATGGGTGTGGTTTATCGGTTTTTCTGACTTACTGCACATGTGTTGAAAAAGAAACACATCATAGATATTATTACTGCCATGACGTAACTGAACATTATAAGTTGACAAAATGTTCTATGTTGTTGCAGAAATATGAAAAATGAGATCCAAAGACAGGGTAGAGGCAAAAACCAAGCAGAGATCAACGATCGTAACTAGAGGAAAAACAGGAAATGCTCAGTATACAACCTAAAAGCAAACAATCTTTCACAAAGACAGCAGGGAACATGAGTGTTTATAAGGTGATGGTGATAGATGACAGCTGGACAGAATTAGTAATCAGGTGGTGGTGGTGGTCTGTGTGTTAGCGAGGATTGGCTGAATTAGAACGGTTTGCAGATGTGACACATTGTAATTATTATTATTATTATTTTTTTTAGATTTCTTATGACTATCTCATTGTAGCACTTGGACTCCAGTTGCACTATGAAAAGGTACCTTTTTATAATATGTAAAAGCCACATTTATTTAGTAATTTAGTTATTTAATACTGTATATATTTATATATTTTAATACTTACATATTTAACAAACATAATTAAAAAAATTATAATAGCATTTATGGTTCATAACAAAGTTCATTACATTTCTAATAGTTTGGAAGAATATGTGAAATGTTCAAATTCATTGTCTGCCATCTTTGACAGTACTATTCAAGTTATGGAATCAGTCAATATGTACTTAGTAATGGTATGTAAAAAATACTAAGCTAAACTGATTTCGCTTTTATTTAAGATAAAAGGCCTACCAGAAGGTTTTGAACAACCAAAGATTGGTTCAAACTACTCATTGCAAACAGTTGAGAAGACATGGAAGGCCTTACAGAACTTCAAAGAGGGAAATGCTGTTTTTACTTTTCCTGACACTCCAATAAAATGTGCAGGGGCTCCTCAGAAGATCATGTATCTTTCAGATGCCTTCCTGAGAAAGGTACTTATTCATAGGCATATGTGACCTTAATTATGCAAAACATTATTCTACAGTTATTGATCAGTTAATTTTTTATATATTAAAAAAAAGTTGTATTTATGGATATATAAATATATTAGTATCTCACTTTAATTAAAATTAGGTAATGATGCTGTGCAATTATTTCCTTGAAAAGACAGGAAAAAGGTCTAAAGCCAACTTGATCTACAACACATCATTACCTGTACTGTTTGGAGTTAAGAAGTATTCTGATGCACTGTGGGAAATTGTGAAAAGTCGTGACATCAATGTGAACCTAAGACACAACCTTATAGAGGTCAGAGCAGACAGACAAGAGGCTGTGTTTGAGAACCTTGATCGTCCTGGAGAAACTAAAGTTTATGAGGTAAGCAGGTGCTTCATTAATGCTTCATTAATGCTTCATTCAGCTAAACAAACATTGTGTATTGGCTCTATCAACTGTGCTGTCTTGGGGGTTATTTTTATAGTATGAGATGCTCCATGTTACCCCTCCCATGGGGCCACCTGCAGTGCTGAAAGGCTCATCTTTGGAGGATCAGGCAGGCTGGCTTGATGTAAATAAACTCACACTTCAGCACAATAAGTATGCTAATGTGTTTGGAATTGGGGACTGCACCAATGTACCAACTTCCAAAACAGCAGCTGCTGTTGGTAAGCCACAAATGAATTGTGTACTAAAAACTTAACTGTATTCTGTTATATATTTCTGATAAAGACTTGCTTCTTAAAAGGCATTAATGTTAACCAACAGATATTGTGATGTAGGTTTTCATTATGTAACTCTTTTATAGCTGCACAGTCAAGTGTACTTGAAAGGACCATTACTAAAGTGATGAAGAAGGAAAAGCCTGACAAAGAGGTGATCTTTAATAGTTTAACACTGTTATGTAATTTAAATATATTTAGTTTCCCAAATGTTGTTATTCACTGTGGAAGATTCATTTCAGTATTTCAGTCCATTTTAAAATGTGTTCTCCTCTATTTCAGTATGATGGTTACACCTCTTGCCCTCTGGTTACAAGCTACAACACCGTCATCTTAGCGGAGTTTGACTATAGTGGACAACCTTTGGAGACCTTCCCCGTGGATCAGGGAAAAGAAAGCAGAATCATGTTTACCATGAAAGCTGATTTAATGCCCCACCTGTATTGGTATGGTCTTCTCAAGTAAGTATTGATGACTGTTTTAGGTTAGAGATTTCTGTGGTTATATAGTGGTTTTAGGTTCATACATGATCTGCAACATTTTGTACCTCTAATTTAAAATCTTTTATTCTCAAAGGGGACTTTGGGGAGGCCCTGGACCATACAGAAAACTTATGCATCTTGGGATGAAATAGTTGGATAAAAGGAATCGGCACTGATAATATTTCCACTAATTACTTTCTACCAGACTGCTTTTTGTATATTGCTCATTCTCATTATCCAGGGTTTTAATTCAGAGTAAACAGGGTCATAGAGGACCAGTCTTAACTAAACACGGCCAAAATACATACTGGAGACGGAACAATTGTTGCTCGGTGACAAGAAGTGTCTTCAAAGCTCTGCTAAACTGATTTTAAAGTGAACTTTTACGCAGCTTTATCAGATAGGGTGAATTCTAGAACAACTATAAATTTACAAATTTTGGTTGTGGTGTGTTCAATTTGCAGAACTTATATTTGTAAATTATATATTCAACTATATTTTAAAAGAATTATGAGATGGTAAATATTGCAAACTAAAACAACCCAATGTTTATAAAGCCTACAGTTTTAACTGTTGTGTAAAACTGAGAATCTACAGCCTGGTTTTTTTTGTTTGTTTTGTTTTGACCAAGCTTCTCTTTGGCCTGTAATGAACTTAAATGCCTTGGGTGTAAAAAGCAGAACTTGGTAACTTGACATGCAGCCTATAGGATCAGGGTCCTTCTCTAGTTTACAAATAACAATTACGTGTCTTAAAGCCACACCTGCTGAAATGATTTGTTTACAAGTCACTGAAAATAAAAATAAATGTGCTTGTTGTATAATTAATGTGGTCAAATGGCATTGCAGAACCTTGGTATATCAAATTTATATTTTATTAGTAAACTGCTGGGCTTCCGTGATATCAACAGTGTTACGCTGTGTGATCTGTCATGGCTACACCAGTCTTCAGAGTGTGAGGACTGACACATGAACCGCTATCTCTGTATCGTCCCTATCAGCATGTCCCTTGAATTTGTGCGAAATTTGTTTTCGTTAACGGTCATTCAACACTGAGAAATGTGATTTTTTAAAAATCATCCGCGTCCTTCTGAAAAAAATATTCAAAGCCAATATCATTTGTTCTTTGTTCTAATAATAACTTAAATCAATGAAATATTCTGGATGAATTTATTGCAAGGCTTGCTGTGTAGTCTTTCGAAAGATGTTTACGCAACCGATATCTCTTGCTACGTGTTAGACGTCAAAGGTTTACTATTGTGATGAGTCTAAACTTTTAGCTTTTAGACTCTAAAAGCTAAATTGAAAACAAACTAAATTAACATGTACCATTAAGTTTGCGTGGGCTATAATGAGTAACTTTTTGCAAGACATTCTAACGTTGTTCAACTAAATAGGTTTTAAACTATACATTTTATAATAAAAGATAAAAACAGAACAGGCGTTTGATGCGACATTAACCTCCAGGAAACAGCTCCCCTTAACTTTGGAGACGACACTTATTAACCAGTGGAGTACTGAAGAGTTCGAAGGTTATTAACACCTTCGAACTCTTCAGTACTCCAAACTTGTGAATAATTCCGAAGGAGAGCCTTATTTGTTCTTGAATTACCTGTTGTTAAATTTTTTTAGGATGACAAAATTGTTTAGCAAACAAAAATTCAACTCTGCCTCTGATCATGACTTACCGCAACAACCCAGCAAAGTTAACGGTCCACCTTGCTGACAATATCTCGCATTCTCATGGCGATGACATTTAGCATTTCACATGATTTTTCTTGTGTAAAGGCAACTGTGCGTTGTTTTTCCTTGCCCATCCACTGAACACGCTTATAATTTGTCGAGAAGCCAACTTCTATTGCCCAACCACTGGACAATTCTTTCCTGTCCCTTAACCACCATTGGGACGATGTTCAGCGATAACTATTCACCAGCACAAAATGATGGTACGCGGTTTATTTTTAGTTTTCTTTAATTGTGTTGTCTGACTCGTTTAGGTTATACAGACTTACGTCCTGACATCAATATGCGTTCAAGAGACAAAAGGCTTCATAAATGAAATGTAAAAATGGCATTAAGAAACAAACTTTAATTTTAATTCAAGAGATTCTGCACCTTACTGGACTTTAATTTCATTCATACTGTACTTTTTGCACTATAGCCTATGCATTGCTATTTACATTTCTGGTTAAATGCTATCAGTATTTCATTGGCCTTGTACTAAGCAGAATGTCAAAGTTTCATCCTAAAGACAATTAAGGACAAAACTGTTCATAAGTGTAACCAGGTTTTCTGATTGGAGTGTGGAAAAAAACTACAGTGCTAATTTAAGGGTTGAAATTTAAGAACCTTTATTGCCATCTGTGCAAGTAGCTATAATAGTCCAATTTGGTTGTCTGTTCTGATTACAAGCACTTGTCTTTTCATGATATTAACAACAAAATGTGGATTACTACATAACAAGCAGTTTCGATTAGTTTTGATTAAATGTAAGCTAAAGTAGGTTCCGCTTACCCTTACATGTGAATAAACGCTTGCGTTTAAGAGGCGGAAGTGTCAGTGTAAGTTATAGACCATTCTATTCTATACTCATTACTTTTGAAAAAAAATCTGACAAGGGGTGAAGATATTAATGGTTATGAAATATATAAATGCTCACTGTAATTATTCTAGACATGAACACCGGTGTCTGGGGCGCTGAGAAATTAGTGTATGCATGCGTTTTCATTCCTGATAGAGCCCACTAAAAACGTACTTTTTTCGTAATCGTATGTTGGTTACATGATCTTTATATGTTATGTATAACAGGCTCTGCTTTTCCCCCGCTAAAGCAAAGTTTTGCTCATGCGCAGGCTGGTGCGTTCATTATCATCCGGGTTCTTTCGAGAGTGTCTCGGTGAGGAGGCGGGAAATGGCGTCCCAAGAAGCAGTAGGAAAGCTATCTGTCGTTCCGTGACTCATACTGTATAGACGAGTGAAGGACAGATACTTTTGTAGCGGATTCCGCCGTTGTGGCTACATCTACAGCCACACCTGGATTATATTGGTGTAACCCTTGGCTTGTAAGTTATGTGCTAAATTGTATATAGTTTGTCAACATTCCGGCTATCAATGTAAAAATGTAACCGTACGCCACGGTTGCAGTGTGGTTTGGAATCTCGCGTCTTTACGCCTTGCCGTGCAATGTTCGCCTATCACAAGACAGCTTATTAGTCTTGGCATGATATGCACTCACCATACTCTGCATTGGGGAATAACATCAATAGAGAAATTTAACATGTCTAGGACTGCATGTTGCTTCCCTTGTGAGATTCTAACATGGCAAAGCTTGTGCTATAGGGTATGCCTGCTAACGACGCAGCCAGCAGTGTCGCGAGACAGCTGGAATTTGAACAGCTAACTAATCGCTAGCCAGTTAGCTAGCTTTAGCAGCAGCATTGATAGCAATTTGAAACATTGGTTGTGTGCCTCGTAATCACATTGTCAAGTGATAATTATTGCAGTGCTTTCTTACAGTACTTTTCTGAACAACGAATTAGCGGGAGTGAAGTGGATATTTTGATGGCTCTTGGCCACCACATAATGCCTTTGTGTTGATATCCTAATGTAGCTAATAGCTAATGCGAGCTGATTATGAGCTGTAGGTTATATGGGTAGCTAGATAACTAGCGCACAAGTCACATTATTCATTAATGTCGCTAGCTAGCGGCATCACCTGCATATTTTCATAATCATTCCTGTTTGTTAGCCTACGTTTGCTTTAGACTATTAAATTGGATACCTTATAAAGTGAGCTACTCTTAGTTGGTTGGCTAAATACATAATTAGCTTTAGATTCAGACAGGCAAGTAGTTAGCTAAATGCTATCCAAGGAGACATGTTTCACCCCGCCCACTTTGTTCGCTGTTCAAGTTCTAGTCGACTGTTGGTTGCTTCTCTTGTTTTGTTTTAGTGTATACCAATAATTACTGAAACACTAAGTATCAACAGCGTTATTAAAGCTGTTCAATTATTATTGTTGGATTAGAAAGTGTTATTTAGGCTTCCTTAATAAAAGTGCAATAAAGACACAAAACAGATTTAAAAATATATATTTTTATATAGTAAAAAAAAAAAATCTTTGTTCTAGTCTTACATGTGACTTTTGGGACAATGAGGCTGAGAGTGCGCAAAGCATCTCAGCAGCCAAGCCCCAGCCCACCTGCTCGGACAACCAAGACCAAGAGGAAGTATTCAGAAGTGGAGCACACGAGGCCCTCCGGAGGAGCCAGGATGCAGAAGAGCGACACAGGCATCTTCTCCACCATCAAGAGATTCATTAGGGGCAATGCTGTTAAGGTCTGGTGCATTAGTAAATCACCATTATTATTCAATAGTTCAATAAAATTCAGAAACACTATTTATATGCTATAGTAGACACAGGAAAAGAAAAACCTTCTAGTAATTTGATTAAAATTATTCAGCATGTTTCCAGTATTCAAGCATGTATTCTCTCATGTGTCTGATCTCTTTACACGTTAGGTGGAGCAGTGTACCCCTGCTAAGAGGAGCCGTGTCGACTGTGACTCGGACAGTAACTTGATCACATCCACCCCACCCTCTGGGCTCCTGCCCAGCCGAGCTAACCCTAGAACTCGCAGGAAAGGTCCTGCCAATGGAGGTAAGTTGGAGGACAACCTGATAGTATTTGGAAAATGTTATGTCTTAAACACTGTTAACAGTAATGTGGATGTGGCCCGAATATTGTATTGTACACATTAAGTACAATTTGAAAATGTGTATACACGGCATATACTTTTTAAATAAAGTGAGATATTTTTATTTATTTATTTATATTTAATCTAATTTCTTTGTTTTCTATATATCTGTTTTATAGGGTCTATGTGTATTTACAGGCTGGTGTCATAAAAAAATTGACATTTACTTCAGGCAATGCTTTTCTGTGGTAATACCACTCAGAATTTGAACTGCTAAGTCTCATCTCTTTAGACACCATGGCATGTGAGAGTAAACTGGTTAAGCCCAATGGAAAGCTTGAAGTGCAGACAGAACCACCTAGCAGCCCACCTCGCACCACCCTGTTGGGAACAATCTTCTCTCCTGTTTTCAATTTCTTCTCACCAGCCAACAAAAATGGTAAGTTTTATTCATCCCAGTGTCATTGATAAGAGTTTTTTCAACCTGGGGGTGGGAGTTGGGGGCCTTTCATAGTTAATGCAGGCTAATGTAGGCAAGTTCATAATGCAGCTAACTGGCAACTTTCTGCATCTGCTCCTCTTTCATATCAAGAGTGGTGCATTGTAAGTAGGATCAGTCCATCAGCTCAATGTCTCAAATTGTGGCATCATTGCTTTTCTAGATACAGAGTTTACAAAGTTTATTTTGTAAAAATGCAATAAACAGCATTAAATTAGTTCTAGGTGTTTTGGTGTTTTGTTAATTTCCAAAATGGGTCACTTAAAATATAGTTGTGATCTTAAAAGGTGGAAAACAATGAACGCACCTTCCCAAAATAGACTTGGAAGGGATGCTGAGCAAAACAATATTTTATTAATCCATTTCTGTATTATATAAATTGTAACTGTGGAATAATAACTGGAACTCAAACTCTGTTGTATTTTTGTTTTTTAAGTAGCCACAATCTAAGACTGGATTGTTATGGTGCATCATCTACAGTTTAGTGATCAGTTCTTGGTTGCTGCTCTTTGTTTGGGTTTGTCTCTTCATGGGTAGCACTGGTACCACGTCTTTCCCTTGTCCATTAGCTACGTCAGGCTCAGACTCCCTTGGGCAGGCGGTCGAGGCTGAGGAGATAGTGAAGCAGCTGGACATGGAACAGCTCGAGGAAACCCCTACTAGTACTACCACTGATGGTAGTAGAGATATCAGCTTTGATCCAGCACTAAACCCAAGACCTCTGATACCCACAGACATGGCTGCAGAGGAGGGGGAGATTGTTACTGAGGGTGATATGCCACCTTTGACAGGTGAGCAGTTGCAATTGCCCCCAAATTATTGCTTATTTAAACCTTTTTCTTAAAGAACGTTGTCAATGTTTATGCCATTTATGACTCTCTTGTTTATATAAGACAAAATGAGACCGACATAAATCTCCCTGTCCCCTATCATTTCTGATAGTGGTTGGATCTAACAGCAGTTACCCTGATGCTCCACCATCACCCCCTGCAGAGGGGACGTATGAAGAAGACTGGGAGGTTTTTGATCCGTGAGTGTGAAATAATGGCAGAATCAACAGCAACTCTTAGGATATTCTATACTGTCCATTTCTACTTGTGTGTAATTCCTTTGATCTCTACAGCTACTTCTTCATTAAGCACGTGCCACCATTGACTGAGGAGCAGCTCACCCGCAAGCCAGCACTTCCGCTTAAGACCAGGAGTACTCCAGAGTTCTCTCTTGTCCTTGATCTGGTGAGAACAGCCTTTGAATATTGATCACGTTGATAGGCTATGAAAATGATCAATTTATTCATTTTAATAAAGATATTTGTAAATATACATTGTGATATTTTTGTGTTGAGGTACGATTTAAATCTAGTTTTGGTACTATCTTAAGTGTACAATTGCTTTAAATAATTTTTAAATGATTAAAAACTCTTATTTTTTGCCATTCTTACATGTTGCATTTAATGTTTTATTGTATAAATGCAGCTGGGAATGTTGCCATTCAAAATCCATTATACACTCCTTTTTGTTTTAGGATGAAACATTGGTCCACTGCAGCCTCAATGAGCTGGAGGATGCAGCCCTCACTTTCCCTGTGCTTTTCCAAGATGTCATTTACCAGGTAAAGTTATATTGCAAATAGTGGCAGTCAGAGTGTGTGAGGAGAGTGGACTGGCATCTTCTGACAATAAGAATGATGGAACCATGCTGCTCCAGGTTTCTCCTGTGTCTCTCGTCGGAGAACCTCCCATTCCATTTCTGCTTCCATAGTTGGGTACAAGTAGCAAAGTGTATTTAATTTTTTCTCTTGCTCGTTAATTTAAACTTGCTCTTCTAAGCACACAAGGTATTTTGCTAGGATTTCTCCCTTTACTGATGTAAAATGGTTGATCCTAATGTTAGGTAAATTTTACATAAGCTTTACCCAACATGGGCTACATTGACGTTAGGTAGGTATCAATGTTGCGTACATTTACGTTTTTCATCTTTCACAAACTAGCCATTTATAGCTTTTATGGAGATTGTGAAAATCTACTAATGCTGGATATTTAGAATAATATACAAAATCTTCAGTGGTATGTTTGTAAACCCAAACCCACACCCAAACCATTAGCAACTAGGACAAATCTACTAATTTGTTAGGTTTGTGTGGAGTATTGTATTGTTACTTTCTCCTTGAAATTATTTTTATAGTATGGTTTCTGGGGTTTACACCATGTTTAGCAATAGCTACATGGTAATGTATCAAATGTAACATTTAACCATTTAACACGTTTGTTATATTTTTCTAAGCAATTATTAAACATTTTTAAAATCCATAATCCATGTTATATAACCTGTTATTTACTTTAGCTAATATACTATTACCCTGTTTATTATTGTAATTAACATTTTTTGAAGGATCTGGGTTTTTTTGTTTGTTGGCTTGTTTTGTGGAAATCAAGCTAAATAGTAGCATAGCTGTTGTTTGACCAACACTGTCTGTATCAAACTGAGAGAATTCCAAGTTTGTGTGTTACTAGTTAAACAGGTGTCCTGAAACACCACCATGACACTTAATTATAAGGTTTTTGTATGTATTATGCTTTTGACATCAAGCACTTGGAACAAGAGAAAAAATGACTCTCCAAACTTCTCAAATAGATGCTGTTTTCTTCACTTAGAATCTGGAGGTAGCGAGTGCAGAGTATCGTGAAACTGTGCATGCTCTTCTGTTTTGTACCTGTGCAGTCTAGCAACTTAAAGCTGTCTTAAATTCCAACCGTTTACTATTTCAGCTAGTTCTGGTTGTGTAGTGGAGTGAAAACTGAGCAGTTGTGCATCTAAAAAGAGTACCATGACAATACCATGTCTCCTGTTTTGCATGTTTTCCTCTATACATAGTTTGCTACAAAGAAAAACATTTTACTGAACAAGTTGTTTGCACTGTGGCAGAGCATAAGTAGTCACAGTGAAATCAGTTTGCTTTTGAACAAAGTTTCATATACAAAAAATGAAAACCCTTAATGTTGGCTTTATTTTTTAAGTTTTAATTTGTTTGTGTTTTAGTTACACATTTCATTTAAAGACTTTATCCTTATTCACATTGTTTTTTGTTTTTTTTGTTTTAAAGGTATATGTTAGGTTGCGGCCATTCTTCAGAGAATTCCTGGAACGCATGTCCCAAATTTATGAGGTTAGATTTGTTTTGTCTTTTCTTCTCAAAGATGCATTATTTTTTACACTAGATTAATTTCCATGTCTTTGGAAAAATGTTACTGTACATGGGTGGGTGGTATTTTTTTTTTCCCCAAAATTGTTGCTATTAAGATTTACATGATTAAGTAATCTGAAATATTACTTACCTTCAAGACCTTGAGGTATGAAAATACTAGAGGTTGTCTAATGTACTAAAATTGTGTGTGTGTGTGTGTGTGTGTGTGTGTGTATGTACGTATTATATATAAAATGTATTTTTTTATTTTATTTTTATTTTTTTTAACATTTTTTTTTATTATTATTAAGGTTTGGATAGTTCAGCGAACTTTTAATTAAAACTTAAATAAACTGTCTCTGTTCTAGATCATTCTTTTTACTGCTTCCAAGAAGGTGTATGCTGACAAGTTGCTGAACATTCTGGATCCCAAGAAACAGTTGGTTAGGTCAGTTTATTTTTAAATACATTTTTGGAATTGATCCATTTTGATGTTCATTTATATCAACTGTCTTTGATCAACTGACATTTTGGACTCTTGACTATCCTTCTTAGCCTGTTTTAACACTTTTAGTAATTTCTTTTATTATAAAACCTTGATCTCAGCATGACTGTCTGGTCTCGGCTATTAAGGTCATTATACTTTTTAACATTATGTAATTGCTGTTTCTTTTCAATAGACATAGATTGTTTCGCGAGCACTGTGTATGCGTCCAGGGAAACTATATCAAAGACCTGAATATACTTGGGAGGGATCTGTCCAAGACCATAATAATTGACAATTCGCCTCAAGCCTTTGCATATCAGGTTGGTTGGCCTCTTTGTTTATCCAGCCGAACTTGTGAGAATATTTGATGCTCACATTGTTTTTCCCCATTGCAGCTGTCTAACGGGATTCCCATTGAGAGCTGGTTTGTAGACAAGAATGACAATGAGCTCCTGAAGCTGGTCCCATTCTTGGAGAACCTGGTGGAATTGGTACGTGATCAGTGTAATGCTGTGTATTTGCACATGCATACTGTGTGAATTGCACTGGTCTTCTATTACATATGTTACAAGCATGACAATATACAGTCATGGCCAAAAGATTTGAGTGACACACATTTTGGTTTTCACAATGTTTTTTAGACCCTTTTCTCTGATTTTTATATGGTATACTTGAGTACAGTTATAAGCATTTAATGTGTTTAAACATGATGCTTTTAACAAATACATCCAGTTTAAGCAAAGACTTTATGTTTACAGTGTTGACCCATCTTTTTTTAAAACTTCTGCAGTTCACCTTTGCATACTGGATATCAGCTTCTGGGCAAAATTTTGACTGATGACAACCCATTCTTGCCTAATCAGTGCATGGAGTTGATGACAGTTTCAGTGTTTTGGTTGTTCCACCCTATTGTGAGGATTGACCACAGGTTCTCAATAGGATTGAGATCTAAGGAGTTTCCTGGCCTTGGACACTAATTTTAAATGTTTTGTTTACAGAGCCACTTGGTTATGACTTTTGCCTTGTGACATGGTGCTCAATCATCCTGGGAAAAGCATTGTTCATCATCAAATTGCTCCTCGATCATTGGGAGTGTTGATACCACTCATTATACAGTGTTCTTTGCCAAAGTTTTGACTGAACCCACTCTCTTGTTTGAGAAGCAACCCCACATGTGAATGGTCTCAGGATGATGCACAGGACTTGTGGTAGTGCTCACCTTTTCATCTCTGAACAATCATTTTTCCAGATGTCCCAAACAATCTGAATGGGGCTTCATCAGAGAAAATAACTACCCCAGTACTCTGTAGTCCTGTCTCTCTGTCCTGCAGAATGTCTCTCTGTCCTTGATGCTTTTCTTGGAGAGAAGTGGCTTCTTTGCTGCCTGTCTTGACACCAAGTCGTCCTCCTAAAGTCTTTGCCTCACTGTGTGTGCAGATGCACTCACACCTGCCTTCTGCCATTCCTGAGCAAGCTCTGTATTGATGGTTCTCTTTAGGAGACCGTCCTGGTGCTTGCTTGAATGTCTTGGGCTCCTTGAAGCTTTCTTCACTGCAATTGAACCTCTCCCATTGAAGTTCTTGATGATTGAATAAAATGGTTGATTTAGGTGCTATCTTGCAAGCAGCAATGTTTTTGCCTGTGAAGCTCTTTTGATGCAATGCAATGATTGCAAGTGTTTCCTTGGAGGTAAATATGGTTAACAGAAGAAAACTTCAAGCACCATCACCCTTTTAAAGCACCCAGACTGCTCTTCTAATCAGTATGACAGAGTGATCAGCTGCCTTGTCCTCGTTAACATCTTCTCCTGAGCTTATTAACATCACTGAAGTTTTGTGGTAGGGCTGGAATGCAGTAATTTTCAAGTTCACTTTCATGGCAAGGAATGACTGCAATTAATTACAATTCATCCGATCATTCAAATTGCCACCATATAAACTAAAGCAGCAAACTTTGTGAAACCCAAACTTTGTGAAACCCAAACTCTGCTCCCATCTCAACCTTTGCTCATGACTGTACCCAGTTATCTATAATTATTATTTCGCCTCTTGTTTGATGTTATGACTGACATTCTTACTCCTTTTTGTGCTTTGTGCATTTAAAAAAATTACAATTTACACATGCATCTGCTAAGTAAGTTTATAGATAACTACCTTTGTGTGATGGGTAGGTAACTTTAAATCAGACTCTTATACCTGACACATAGCTAGCTAGAAAAGCTTTTCTGTGGTTTAGTATAGTATGTACTACTGTGTTGTAGCTTGCTGTGGACTCTTGTAACTCTGTCTACTACTGTATCACACTTCCATTGTTTTGTAAATTGAAGCTACAAACCTTAAGTTAATTTCAAAAATCAGAAAATGGTTGACATTGTACATTAAGTAGTTGAGGGAAATACTTTTTGATGGTGCGTGCTTTAAAACTTCTTCTATGGAGTCTGCATTTTAGATTTAGAGTAAATATCCATGTGTAATTTATTTCTGTGTTTTTCCTTGAGCTTTCGTTAAACTTGCATCAATGTCAGTGTTGCACTTTGTGAAAATGGTATTATATTCAGATTAAACCAAGAAAACTTGATTGGCACTTTTGCTATTTGCTTTATCTTCTCTTATTTTATTTCTTGCAGAATGAGGATGTTCGGCCTCATATAAGGGAGAAGTTTCGCCTGCATGACCTTTTACCCCCGGATTGAAGTGTCTGAAGCTTGCTAAGCAACTCTGACTGTTTTAATAAATTGGACTTTTCAAAAGGGGGACACATACATAACTACAAACTTTTAATGAGGATTTCAACTACAGATTTACCTTTACTGTCAATGTTTTAGTGGGGATGGGGTGGGCTGTCAAATGTTTTTAAAGAATGACTTTTAAGTATGCATACATTTTATATAAACACTTAAGTGTAATTGTAATTGAAGGAAAGAACACGATCATCGATTTTGACTGCCCGGCCTTTCTACAGATATTTGTAAGCGTTGGCTTGGCAACAAAGGACACTCTTGGAATTGTCCCCCTACCCTACCCCCCCCCAGCTGCACTCAC
>JAOXYF010000007.1:4303532-4322380 GCA_028565775.1 Sternarchorhynchus goeldii | reverse complement strand
CTAAATTGGACTTTACATAGTGCTGTAGAGAAGAGGACTGATGTCACTCCTTTTGGTGCTCAAAGGGACACTCCGCCCTTACTAGCCATCAACTTTTCAACAAGAATGGCCAGTTAATTAAATTCATAGACATATAGATATATACATATTCAGTTGTGTGTATATGTATATATAACATTTGTACATATGTATTTTCTTGTCAGGTTTGTAAAACGTTCCTTTTGCCCTTCAGTTCAACATGCATTCCTTTTAGTTGGAAGGCTTGTTTGATAGATATGCTGACTTTTTATTGATTTTTACTATAGGTTTGAAGTTTTATTTTTAAATGGCTTCTCTCATGCTTTATTTTCTAAATGCTTGTAGACTGGTTTAAAAAAAGGAAACAAAGTGAACACATCCAGTCATCTGTAAAATATTTGGGGGGGGAGGGGGTGAAAATAATGTAAATCACAATGTTTTTCCTGTTTTCTTGCCTCTTGTGTATAACTGGCTGACTTTGATGGATGAATCAAGACGTTTTTGTTTCTGATTGCTTTACACTATTGACTCTGTTCATATGTTCTATGGGGGGTTTTAATGTTTTTATTCAATTGTTAGTTTGTTTTATATGCCAAGTATAGGTAAAATGTAAAATACGCTATGTGCTTTTTATTGCTTTTCTGTGAAAATTATGCTTGGTCTCTTTATGAAATGTCTGGTAATTGTAGCACCAGCACATGGACTAGCCTAATCGCTGCAGATGCATCATATTCAGTGTTTTAATCTAGGCAATTCAATCTTGCTTTTGAACTCAATCCACTGTTTTAGGAATCATGTACAATTCTACCTCTTTGAAGGGTAGACCCTGCATTTCATTCAGTGTTACCCCAATGTTTGTTTGTCTCTCTTCTTGGGGGTGGCTTTTTTTTTTAATGGACATTAATACATTATTTTTATGTATCAGTCAGACTGAAATGGGTGATTTTTATTTTATTTTATGGCATTGTCACACAAGGCCTTGACTGTTAATTTCCCCCCCCCCCACTTCAAAAATGAATGTAGCTTGTGGATAATTGTTTCAAGGTGGCTCATCGTAATTTGAGTATATTCTCGCATCATTTTGCACTAAAATAAGTAATTCCTTAACCCTTTTATAAATACATGGATGTCTTTTGATAAGAAATGTGGTAGTGTGAAACTTACAATTGGTATACATAATATTTTGAATTGGCAAGTCAGTAATTTTCTTATTAGTAACTTCTTTTCTCCCCTTTTCTAAGCAGTCAGTATTGGCACCTTACATCTCCGTATAGTGGCTGTAGAATGCTCCTTATGGTAATTTTGTTGATTGAGCATCAAGTCTAGCTTGAAGGCATTCCTGTGAAATCAGGAAGGTGCAGCTATGTTGAAATTCCATAGTCCATTCTTAGAATCTATCCAGCACCTTTGTGAGCCAGTTTAATTGATGATTGAAATTCTGTGTACAATTACCAGAAAGGGATAAATGTACCAGAGTTGCCCATTTTTTTTAGGTGCATTTACCTAGGAGCATATTCTGCCTCCATTGGCCTTCAGAGCCGTATGAATTTACCTGGCATGGACTCTGCAAGATGCTGGATGTTGTACTGTGCAGAAATGATTGCATTGTGGCAAAGTGGAGTGCTGTACATTCTTGCAACAGATAAGCCTCCCACCCCTACTCAAAAAATGCTTGATGTAGTTGAGATGGGGGGCAGGAGGCTGCAAGTGCCTGAAACAATGAAAACTCATTGTCAAGTTCCTGGAGCCATGTGGTGACTTTACATACTGTAGTTGTAATGCCGGAAGTGTACACCTGAGTGTGGGTAATCTGTTGGCATGAAAAAAAAATTAACTGGGCTTGAAACTATTTATAGATGTGCATAGTTTTGTTAAGTCAATTATCAGTCAGTATCAGGGCTATATTATATGCCATGAAAACATTCCCCACACCTCACACTGGCTTGTTGTCACTAAACACGATGTCTCTGTAGACTTGTATTGCCACAAATTCCGATATATGAATGATGTATGCAAGTTTTTCCCCTACTTCTCACTGGTCCTGTTTTGATGGTTCTGCATCCATTGGAAAGGTGCTTTCTTGTTTGTTTCTGCTGAAATCAAAGCCATGATTTTTGGCTTTTGGAATCAAATAAGTGGTGCACACCTCATTGAATTAAGATTTGATTGGTTGATTTGCTTTATTCTCTTTTGACCCCTCTGATCCTCAAGTGAAGTAGTTTTTCTTTACACTATCCAAGTTTTCGAATCGGTTTTGCATTAAGCGTTTAGGAGGATGGTGATGAGGGAAGACGCTAGAACTGCCGTGTAGTGCCAACTGCTGTGCGATGTTCAGAGTCACTAAGGTCTTTTGTTTTCCCATTGCAGCTCTCATCTAAACATTTAACAAGTGCTGAAACCATAGTCTTGCTTTATTTATTCTATGTGCTGCAGTTGCATGATCCAACTTATTGGAACGTAGCCTCCTGTTTGTGTGAAGGTTGAGGTGTACCAAACTTTGGCAACTCACTTGCTAATGCGATATCTACATAGGGTCTAAAAACAGTGTTGGAAGACGTCAGCATTTTGAAAATATTTTACATGTGCAATAAATGCATGTAGATGCTTATTTACACTGTGGATAATGAAACTAAATGGTTGGGGGATTCAGTATAGCATGAAAAAACATTTTATTTAATTTGCCAGTACATATGACATGAAAAAGTCTACTTCATCTTACTGACACAATTCTGGCATTAACAATATTCTAAAATTTCTGAATATCCTATTTTTCCCTGCAACATGTACCATTCTTCTTGCTGAACACTTATGTTTACATCTTGAGTTTTCATTCTTATGATCCTTTCATTTGTAATGTATTTAGCTGACTGCAGATTAACAAGATCAACAGTGTGCTCCCCCTATAGTCATACTCACACTGATTTCTACTTGACTAGAAATACAAAATTGGAGAGACTTGAAAAACAGTGCAATAGTGGATTCTATATAGCTAAAGTGGCAAAACAAGTTGCTTTCGCCCTTTCCCTGTTAGTAGTTTACCCCTTTCATCCCTCTGACATAAAACACCATTTGAATAACTTTATTAAGGAGTGTTTAAGTAGCACTATTTATACAGTACGCATTTCATGCAAGTTCCTTTTCATGTTGAGCTTTGTAAATTTGTGTGTTTTAAGGTGTTAAATGTCTTCACTTTTTTGCTGGTTGTTGACCGATGTCACGTTATGTACTTGTGTAGTTCTGAATTGAAATTGCTGAAAGAGACGGAAGAAGAAAAACAGTTTCTACAGTTTCAACTTTTGTAAATGACTCAGAATGCTATTGTTGTTTCTAAAACATTTTTAAAGGAAAAAAAAATCTTTTTTTGATTTTCCTGGCAGTCAAACATAAAAATATCCATGCCTTATCAACAATTATGTTTAATAGTATTATGATACACTGCTTTGCTTGTATATAATGCCAGTAAAAATGAAGCATAATAGTGTAAATAAAATATACATAAAATTGATAATCTGGGCATTGCAAAACAAACATAACCTTCAGACACATCCATATGCCAGCTCTGCAGTAATCTTGCTTGCTAGGATTATGAGTTACAACAGAAAAAGTCAGAATCTCTGTACACCACAGGCTTTATTGGAATAGTTGGTTTTCCAACTCAATGAATTTAATACATTTTCCCAGTGGACTAGATTATTGATTTAGCAGGAACTGTCTTGTTATATTGCGCGACAGCTATGGGAGCGAGAAACTTGGAAATGATCACAAATATGTATGCACAACATATTACAGTGTACCTATTAAACAGCATAGAAAAATATGGAAATCCTCCCGCAGTGCCCTGGCCCAGGCCACCGTCTCCAGATCAATTGGTGGCGGTAATGAGCACGATGTCGTGGCTCGCAAACGTAAAGGGCTGCAGAGAAAAAGGAGGCCTGTTCAATTTGCAGCCGTTTCACTGCTTAGTTACCAATAATCACTGAAAGAGTTTAGGTTGTACTAATTGTACGAAAAAAGTCAATGTCTAAAGACTGCCGCCACGATGGTCGTCGGCGTGGCACTGCCCAGCACAGACTTGGGCCCAGGGCCAGTCAGAGCGGTGATGGGAGGGAAAGGTCTGGTAGCAACAGCTCTGGATCCTCGCATGGAGGAGGCAAAGGGAAGAATACGCCCATAAACATTGCCCTGAAGGTAGGGGATGCTGTTCAGCTAGCATTCTTGCTAATAAGATTTTGACTAATGGCAAGTTTAGCCACGTAGCCTTTTACTGCAACGATATTTTAACATTTGCCAAAACTATAGCACTTAGTACAATCCGGCAAGTTAAAAAAACACGTTGTCATTGCCAGACTACCTAATTAGCCAGCTAGCCAGATGCTCTATACAACTTCATTCGCTTACATATAAGTGTTGTGGATCCTAATATGTGCAACTCCCTGACGTGAACATTTCCGTGTAACTCAAACAGGTGTCAAATAAATACAGCGCCCCTTTTGGGGAATGGTTTATTTAGTTTGTAGAAGAGCTGTGGTTAGGAGCTCCTTTGAGAGAGAGGTAATCACTGACAGATAGACAGCTAGCGTGACTGTCTATCTACAGCATCTTTTCTGGTAGGGTTAACTTTCATGTGAACTTTTGTTGTTTTTTTCGCCTTGTAGCTATGTATTTTATATTATGTGCGATACGCACACATAATGAAACCTGTTTCTTTTGTTCTTAAAAAATATTAGGATTGTTGCCCCCCCTCTGAATCCCCTACCTTTCTATGCCTGTTGTTGAGAAACCATTCTGAATGAATGAGGCCAATAGTACATTTCAAAGTCTCGAACATTCTATATTCACTTTAATAATACTAATTTTTTTTACTTTTTTGTCTCACATATTAAAATACAGGAACTTTATAATACTTTTATGTTGAATCTGTATATGTTGAAATTTATTTATTTATTTATTTTTTATCAGATATTATGGAGAAATTCCATTTTACTGTAACACTTACAAAATCCCCGTTATGCTTAAAAACGGGGGTATGCTCTGCACAGATTCAATAAGCCACCTCACTTAAATGCTGTACCATCACCGGAGGAAATGGTGTACCTCGCTCAAGACGACCCTGTTCTTGGTGTAGCCTTCTCTAGGTTTGCCATCTTCTTCAGTTCTCAGCAGAGAACCAAATATAAGCTCTGTGGACGTGGTCCCAACTCGTGACCGGATTATCAGGATAACTGGTTTAATCAGACAGACTCCTGCACATCAGACAGGCATGTCAGTCGGACCAGGGGTCAGTGGTGGTGCTGGTCGTGAAGGTGCTGAGAGATTGGCTGGAGCAGAGGGACCAAAGCGATGTGTCCAGCTGCTCCTTCAGCTCCACCTTTAGCATGCACCAGTCACAGCTGAAGCAGTACTCCTGTAGCCCATAATCTACCTCACAGCCTGGCTCTTGTGGCATATAAACACCATGAGCTAAGATAAGTGTTATTGCTGCAGTGTGAATGAGCCTGCATAGAGGTAAGGGCCCTGCCACAACCGCCAGAATCACTCCTCGTCAGGCAGTAGGCACACGTTGGCTTGCTCAGTCACTGACTGTAAGTCAGTGGTGACCTTCTCAGCTCCGCTCTCTGCCCCTGTGAAATGACACGTGTTGCCCACAGCCCTTGGAGATCCACCAACCAGCACTGGTGGTGCAAGTTCAGCAGCCCCACCACAGGTAGCTTTGCAGGAGAAATGCCAAGCTACTTCTGACCCCTGGTATTCCACTATCCGACTCATACACTGGGACTTTGGCTCCTCCAGAGTGAGCAGGTTCCCCTCACAGAAATCAATCACCATGTTTCCAGGGAGCATCAACTCCACCATCTGCTAACCACTGCAGGCATTTTGATTTGCAGTCTCTTTAAACCCTTTTTGGGGTCAAGCACAGTTCCACGAGGAAATCCAGGCTGAGTATTCACTCATCTTGGATGGGCAAAACCCTCACCTCAGACCTCCCACTACCACTGGGAGGCACTCCCTATCATATTGCTTCTTCTCTGTGAGGGACTTGAATTTCAGTCGTTGAATTGTTTCCCAGCTATCAAGTGTGCTGTTTTTTGTGGTGTGGTGGTTATGTACCTGGTTGTAACAGTGACCTCGATGAATCCACGAGCCACACTGACATTTTATCTAAAAATACATGGAATACATCTAGTGATGGATTTTTGGACATGTCCATGGCTTTAATAGTTTCCATAGTATGGTAAATTCTCCATGGCGAACTAACGGCCTGTTTTGAAGTTTGTGTGGTAATTGAAGCATCTTGTACAACTTTTACTTCCAAGTAATTTTACTGTACAAGAACCATTCCATGAGTGCTGGTATAGAATATAACAACACTGGGACTTTGAACTATACATGCATCACTCTGTTGGTGTGTTACATTAATGAATATTACCCATCTTGGATTGTATCTGTTGCTATTAACTCATGACAATCCAATGTGCCATCAAAGCAGCCAGCGGCCTCATGCCTATGATCCAGTGGCGGCTGTGGTGGTTTTCAGTATAGCAGCACACCATCTTGTGTGGTGTGCATCTCAAATAATGTTATGTTTTGATACAATGGCAGCAAGCCAACTCTATATTCAGGCTGGAGATAAAGCACTTAGTGTGTAGGCCCTTGGCCTGAAATATGTATTGAGTTGCTTTAATTAGTTATTTATGACTTATGATGGATCATATTTCATTTCTTTCAGTAGTATGACATTGTATCTCCATTATTTATTTTTTTTTCTGAGGTTTGCTAACAAGTTGTCACAGAAATGCATGCATCCACTAGATTGAGCAGTCTGATGTAAACTCGTTTACAATAACAACTATTTAGCAAGGAACAGAAGACAGAATCAAGCAGTTTCTACCAAAAAGAGGATCTATAATGGTATAACGCACTCGGCTACTTGATACTGTACAGTTTTAATTTGACAGCACGACCTCATTGGTTGTTGTGAGTAACTGCATTTGAACACAATTGCCTTCTCTGTAATTGCTGTGTTTTGTGTACACTTACCCCATTGGTTGTATCTAATCATCAAGATATTTGACCAAAATTTGTTGTCAATTTGTTGTGTGTTGGAAACATTGTGGATGGTGTTGAATAAAAATGTAACTTGTGATGACAGTACAGTGAAAGTCTATATGCAAATCAGATTTTTTTTGGCAACAAAGTTTGCCTATGGTACAGAGTAGCTTGACAACATTAGGATATTTAATACTATATGCCCTAATGTTAAAACAGTTGACCTTTAATATCCTGATCTGCCCTCTGAAATAACTGTCAACCAAATCATAGCAAATGTAGATGATGATATTTACTCTTACTTGAATTGACCAATAAACTATGACTTTTTTAGCATGTAGTTTATGGATTTATGGATTTATTTACTTGGCTTTAGTCATTCCAGTTTGATGTTTCTTCATCTCTAGTCTGATCTTCTTAATGTTTAGGTTCTGTGCTTAAATGTTCCACTGCATCGTTAAAACGACATTCCCCCAATTATGCATGTAAGAGTCTTTAAAGCTGACCTTTTCCCTGCACCCATATCTGTTGCCCTTCTTCCCGACTGTTCGACTGTTGCTTGCGCTTCATCAACGTGGCTCTGTTTACATCCCTGGCTCGGGCTTAGTGCCGCGAGTGAGTCACACGCTGCCTCGTCCAATCGGACACCGTCGAGGCCATGTGCCAGCAGGCTCACTGACGCGCGCAGGCTACGGCTGCCAGCAGTGACCGTGGGGTGTCCGAGCGCGCGCCCTGCCTGAGCACATGACTGCACACAGAGAGAGAGAGAGAGAGAGAGAGAGAGAGAGAGTGTCAGCCAGCGAGTGGCTGTGTTGTGCTGTCGTTTGGGGAGCAGTGAGGGAGAGAGAGAGGAGCACTGAGCACTCGGGATGGAAGGGTGAACGCAGCCTTGACGTTTGGGAGCTTGGCTGTGATTAGCCCACGAGCGGGCAGGGCGGCTGCTAAGCTGCACCTTCTCCACGTCCGATTGGTGGAGAAGTTGACACTGCCGGACAAGTGGTGGGAGCTTGGAGGAGGTGACTCCGCATGGCTATTTTGGTCCGGGTGTCAGACGACGATGTGGCCCCGTGCGTACAGGGCTACGATGCTGGCTGGGGTGGAGCGGGAGGCGTGAAGATCTCGGCAGAAGCATGTCGGGTCTGGAGAACAACGAGGAACCTGCTTACCGACTCTGCTTCTTCTCTGTATGTAGCCTCTTATCTCCTCCCTGCTTCCTCCCTCCCTCTCTCTCTCTCTCTCTCTGCCTCGTGCTCTCTCTGTCAGCGTGCCTCTGTGGCCGGACCTGCTTATGGATGTGAAACCCTACCCCTGCCTCTTTTGCTCCCCCAGGCCTGTGGGCTCAGAAGCTCCAGGGGGTCTCCCCCTTACTCACGCAGCACTGCTTGGGCCTTTTGGAAGCTGCCTGTGTCCAGGGTGGTGGCCAGGCGGCCGGTGCTTGTCGGCTGGGGGTTTCTCAGCCTAATCCCAGCTGGTGTAGCGCATGCATTCATTTATGTGCTCCTCACTGTGTGCTTAAAACGGCTCCAGAGCTCCAATGAACCCTGCACTTTCCTCTGCAGTCTGCTGGCATCTGACGTCTGCCAAGGCCCGGGAAACCAGGAGTAAATATTTACTGTCAGGGAGCCTGCTGGCAGGCAGCAAAGCTCTGTTTGCTTGTGTGTGCTTTTAAATCTGGATAATGTAGTTATTCCTTGTGCAATTTTCAGTTTTTGTTAGATTGTTCTTTTAGAGAATAGTATGTGAGCGAGTCTGGCTTGAGCTGAAGATGCTGTTTTGCAGTCCTAAACTAGGTCAGTTGTGCATCTGAAGCTTAAGGGCATCGGACTGTAGCCAGGGAAGTGTGCTGTTCATGCATGTATGAAACCTAATGAACCTTAGGGCAAAAACCCTCGCTCTGTACTGTGCTGATGTTCACATAACAACTGCTACTACATGCACATGTGGGAGTGGATTTCAGTCTATTCTCATCAGTAATCCTGTTTTATTTGGTTTCTTGTATGGCTAGTAATGCATTTAACCTTGCTTAGTTCATTTCACAATACCTGTAGTAAATTTAAAGGTTGTCTGCTTTATTGGCTGCAGCTCTGAGGGTCATAAAGAAAACGGTTGACTCCAGTGCCGTGCAGTGCAGTGCCGTTGACTCCAGTGCCGTGCAGTGCAGTGCCGTTGACTCCAGTGCCGTGCAGTGCAGTGCCACTGACTCCAGTGCCGTGCAGTGCAGTGCCACTGACTCCAGTGCCGTGCAGTGCAGTGCCACTGACTCCAGTGCCGTGCAGTGCAGTGCCACTGACTGGGGAGGAATGATGTGATCCAGGCACGACATTAAGGAGAGTAGTGTAGTCGAGTCACTGTCCAGCCTGCTGTATGAAATGGTTTAATATCAGATACAAACTGTTCTGAAGGGGAAGCGTAAGAGTCCTGATGTGTACGGCAGTGATGTCACATGCTGGAATAGAAACGCCTCTCATTTTGTGTTTTGTAAGACTTTGCTTTCATAGCCCTGCTGTTAGTGTAAAGCATTGACCACAAAACAGTAAATAATAAAAGACACATTAAGAAAAGGGCTTTTAGGAGACTGTAAACAAAACTTCTCTTTAAATGGTTTTTCAGAGTGGCTGTCTGTGCTTATGGAATAGACAGCAGAATGGCTTTTGGCAATATGTTCATGGCTTCCTGACCCATGCTGAGAGATGACATTAGCAAGGATAGAAAGAAAGAATGGGAGAGAGGAAGAGAGAGAGAGAGAGGGGGAGAGAACTGGCATCGGTGTAGTCCATGTGATCCTTCCTTTGTCACATAAGGTGTCAAAACAGAAAAGGTGCAAATGAGATCCAGTTTCACGTCCCATTATAGCTCCCACAGTGCACCTATTATGTTACTAAAGCTGGAAAAAGCCTCTGTGTAGTTAAAGGCGGTTAGTGTTTTTTAAAGTCATGAAATGTCCTAATCCAAAGCCTGAGTGTGAAATGTTTCTTCCAAGGTCAGCCATGAGTGCTTCCAAGAATACCGTCAGTCCTCCCTGTTCTATGTGAACAGTGGTCAGAGTTGAACAAAACTGCTCTTCAGTTCTATGTGAGTGCTGTTCATCTGCTCCCAGAGCTTATAGGCTAAACGTGTTCGCGTGAGTCTCGTTTACCTGCTCCCAGAGCTCCCAGGGTAAACGCGTGTTCACGTGAGTGCTCTTCGCCTGCTCCCAGATCTTGCATGGTTCATGTCATTTTCGTGCAGGCCTCATTCCAGCGGTCCAACAGCCATGATAAAGTGAGGAAGATTGTGGCAGAGGAGGGGCGTGCTGCTCGCAACCTTATCGCCTGGAGCGTCCCTCTGGAGAACAAGGAAGAGGAAGGCAAGCGCTCGCTCGCACGCATGCACACAGACAGAAACCACTTCACAGAAACCACATCTATTAAATGCCACCACTTGCTACCTGGTCAGCTGCAGCTGCCACCTTAGACCGTCATTGGCAGAGTTACTGAGGTATGGGTAGACCCAGGGCTCCACCTGCGACGTGGGTCCCGTTACCTGCTGCTACAAGCCTGCCCTTGTTCTCCAGCCTCTGCAGTCCTCTTGGGTCATGGTGCGTGCACAGGCTGTCCCAGATCCGCCAGCACTTTCTCTGCTGATGGTGCTACTGCTGAAGGGCTTCCCAGGGCTCATCTCACTTAGTTCAGCTGGAAGGCTCCTGTCGTCATGGGGCATTTAAGGTTGCTAGCCCCAGTACAGACACGTCTTTGTGTTGTACTGCCCTGTGAGAGATCATGGAGGAAGTTTGAGTTTTAGACTTTTGAAGGCATTATATATAATATAATATAATATATATATTTCACTCCTGGCTGATTTCATTCTGAAAGCCCACTGAATTGTGATTTTTTTTGTTATATAAACCAGATCATTACAGACAGCTGAGTATATTTAGATAAGACAAACCACTGGAGCCTATGGTCAGTGAATTTATTTAATAATCCTGTCCTGTTTGGAGTACTTTAAAATGCTGTTAAATTCTACACCTTTATTCAGACAGACCTTTTTTCAAGGTAATCTGTTTTCAAGGTAGTTGGTAAGAGGTTCCTTAAAGCAAGACTTTTTCTTGTCAGCACATATATAAGAATAATACATTGTCGCATGGAATAATTTTGTTTTGCAGTACAGAAATATCTAGGCAAGTAAATATGTTTGTTGTAGAATGCATTGTCTAAAAGAAAATGTCCATAGCTTAGTTTTGGGGTTTTTTGGGGTTTTTTTGAGTGAATGTTATTTTCTTATTGTTTTCAGGAAAGTCAAAGGTTCACAGCAACAGCAATGCAAGAGCTCAGCGAATCAATTCTGGACAACACAGGAACAAAAAACAGGTTTGAATTCTTATACACAAGCTTCATCTGATATTTTATGCAAGTCTACCACTAGAGGGCACCAAAGACCAGACTTCTTGAGACAGGCTGGTTTCTGCTTTTGGAAGCATTCAGTTCAGTAGACGTATTTTTTCACTGTAATGGGTTTCTATAATGCTCCGCCTTTAGCTTTGATGAACTAATGGCTGAGAAGTAGCTGGGGCTCATGTGTGTTGGCACAGCCTACAGGTCTGGAGTGTAAGGCAGCAGCAGGGAGCCTGCTGGAGAAAGGAGCAGAGAAGAGCCCCACCAAGGCCAGGCAGCCGCGTAAGGTAGACCTGAGGGCGCGCTACTGGGCCTTTCTGTTTGAGAACCTCCGTCGGGCCGTGGATGAGATCTACGTGACGTGTGAATCAGACCAGAGTGTTGTGGAGTGTAAGGTACAAGCTCGGCGACCTTCCACTACAGCTTCCATCTTCAGTGTCATTATAAACTTTTGTTTTTATTATTATTTGAAAGCAAAACCCCCAGACAAACCCCTGGGGTTGAGAAACCCCAGACATTCAATGCAAACTTTTTCTCATGTATATAATTTTTTTTCCCCTGTATTTTTATTTTTATTTTATGATATTGTTAATAATTTCTTGATGTATTAAGAAATATTTTTTCCAACCATTTCTCTGTCCTTAGCCAAGTAGTAGGCTGGTTTTGTTTTGTTTGTTCTTTTGGTGGTGGGGGGGAGCGGCACTTTCTCTTTAAGGCTTATTAATATTAATAATCTATGATTTGATTGGCTGACTGATTCTGTGTGAAAACAGAACAGTATGCCTCTGCCTCACTGGAGTTGAATAGCAGAGTGGAGAGCTAACAGATACCCTTGGTAAGATCTGGAGATAAGCTTTTTGTACATAATTTATTGAACAGTCCAGTATATAAGTACAGCTTGCAAATAACATGTCATATAAATATGTAATTGACCTTACACATCTGTTTCTGAGATAAAGACTGTTATCAAAGGTTTGGGGCTCGGTATTTTGCTGACCTATGATTACATTTGCGTTCATTGGCTGAGCTGTAGGCTAGTCAATGTAAATATATAAAGTTCATTATTTTATGAAGTCAGAGTTTCTTCCTTTGAGACTTCAGTATGGAACCATGTTGTATATCTTTCTAAATGTTTACATAGCATGTTCAGTTCCTTAAAATCAAAAGGTCAAGGAACATCATCTTCCACAGTACGGCACTTTTAAAATATATCCCAAACTTGGGAAAGTTGTGCATAAGCTTGCAGGTGTTAATCAACCAAGAAAGGCATGTTTGTTGCCTAATTTCTCTGGCATTTACATTTTTTTTCCTGGCAAATACTGGTTCTTCACTCAGAGGAAAGTCTGGCTGACCTCACAATAAAGATTGCTGATAACCCTTCGTCTCTACCCTTCAGGAATGTGGACAGGGCTTTAGGCATCGCTCAGATTTACTACTTCATAGTCACACCGGAAATGATGTCAGAGACCAGAATAAGTCGCAGAGCAGAGGTGTTCTTATGAATTACTTTTTGCTGATGATCAGAGATCAGACTGGCAGTACGATTCAGAGAATGAACACGGGCAAGATATGAGACTTCTAGTTTTAAGAAAAGTATAACACCATCGCCACCTGCGGTGTTTTGCAGTAGCTGAGCTATGACACTCTATGACCACAAGAGGGAAATAAAGAGTTGGCTTGGATTTTTCTGGAGTTTCCCTCCTCCTCTCAACATTCCTTTTGTTTTCTGGTTTGTGTCAAAGAAGGCTTTGAAGGTGTGCTGGTGAGAGAATTATCACTGGTCACTCTCTAGGGTCTTCCTGGAGGGAGTGCAGATTGATGACAGTGTGTAAACAAATGCCTCCACCTCTCACACACACTCTCCACCCCCATGTTGGGGTGTGTGAGATCCAGCCTGGGGGCTCAGAGTGAGGGTTGTACAGTGATGGCTGATAACACTGTTTTACACTGCACAGGGAGCTGTGGCTTTTGCTCTTTGTCTCACTCCCCTAGGGTGGTGGTGGTGGAGGTGGGGGGGGGGCCACGCTCCGCCGCTGGGCACCACCACATGCCTGTGAATATCCCTGCTCCTCCGCCCACCTCAGGAGCTGCTCCGCCCTCCGCACAGACGGGCCCGGGGTGTGTTGTGTGTTTACCCCAGCCTGCTCCAGAGCAGGGCCTCCCGCTGCGCTCTGTCTTTTACGTTGCACCCGTCTGAGGCCTGCTCACTGCCAGCAGAGCTGTGGAAGTCCCCCCCGGCCACGGTGGCCGTCTAGGCTGGGTGCTCAAACGCTCACCGCTTGCTTGGAGAGCAGATTCTCGTCCTGCTCTGGATTCTCCCACATTCAGGGCCTTGATTGGCCCAGCTGCCTGATTTATGCTCGCATTTTAATAACGCCCACATCTTTAACCTACAGCCTAGAGACATAATTAGTTCTTATCAGGACTTTCTTCTGTTCCAAGCCCTGATTTATACTACTCCAGGCTGAGAGGAAGAAACCGTGTGTGTGTGTGTGTGTGTGTGTGTGTGTGTGTGTGTGTGTGTGTGTGTGTGTGTGTGTGTGTGTGTGTGTGTGCGCTCTACTCAGCACTTATGACCATGTAAACTATGACATTGGAAAACTAAGAGATTGAAACAAACAAAATTAATGGAAGGTTCAGAATCATACATATGGCACGTATTTCCTGTGTGTTTATATGTATTATTATATGTATGTGTTTGTGTTTGTTCACTGCCATTGAGCAGTACTTCTACAATGACTGTGAGTGTGTGTTCAGTGCTATCGAGCGACCCTAATCAGCCGGCTCCTGCCAGACGCATCTTTCACTGGTCTCACCTCCTCTATTAACGAAATGCACTGTGAGCTTTTCTCTCAATTAGCCCTTCCTCCAGCCCACCCATCAATCTCCAACACGCCCGCTGGCCCACTGCATCTCTGCCCTCATCCCGCCTACCTGGCTGTGCGGCCTGACGGGCACGTCAGGGCCTGAGAGTTCTTCATTGCTCACCTGCGCAACCTGTTACAGCTTACACAGCTGGTAAAGCCGATGCCAGATTACAGTTGAGCGTGTCGCGTTCAGAGGTTAAACATCCATTTCATCCATCAGTCTACATTTGACTTGCACGTCTTCTAAGAGAACCAGACGTAAAAGAATGCATTTAACCGTTTCGCTGCTCAGTGTGGCTAGTATTGCTGGATGTTGGAGCTGGGCTGGTTCGGCTGGAAGGTCTTGTAGAGCAGGTTAGGTGGAAGGGTTATGTGGGGCAGACCCCTGTGCTAGAGCTGGAGAAGGGCTGTGGTAATCGGTGCTGGAGGAAGAGGAGGCCTCTGTGCTGAACTCTTGCTGTGGACCTTTGTGCAGGCTTAGGGATTCCCCAGAGTCACCCTCCCTCTAGCAGATTGAATGTCAGGCAGACAATGAGATGCCGTCATCCGCCTCGTTCTCTTTGCCAGTAACTAGAAATGATTAGAGCCCCAATCAGATTTGCCAGCCCCCTTTTGCTAAACTAATTGGTAATTTCAGCCGCGCCTCTTGTGGAGGCCCAGTGAGGCAGGGAAGGGTGGAGGTGGAGGTGGAGGTGGGGGTTTGTTGTTTTTTCTTTTTTTTTTCTTTTTTTTTGACCCACCCCCCCACTTCCCTTTGTCTTCTTTAGTTCTTTGTGAATGGAGTGCTCCCTTAGCTCTGGCCGGGACCTGAGCTGCGCTCTGGTGGCATTGACCCTGCCCCTGGTGCCCCCTGCTCGTTTGTCTGCTGGAGCTGGAAGAGGTGGGGAGGGGGGGAGGTTTAGGGTTACGGGAGCCCCTCCACAGGCTCGAGGGGCCAGAGCTGTGCTGGGGCACGGCGCCCTGTCCCTCCAGTCGGGCAGCTCTGAAAGGCCTTTCAGGCCAGCACGACAGATCGCTTCTCCTGTCTCACGCTGGGTTGAGCTCACCTTTATCCAAGCCCAGGGTGGGGCAGTTGGGAGGGGGTGAGGACTGAGGTCTACTGAGGTGGAGAACCAACCCTGCTTGGGATTTTTACTTAGTTTTTTGAATGTCTGGTTCTCAAAAGTCTCCTGTAATCATTGACTAATACAGAAATGAGTGAGTCTTTATTTCTATGCGCTGTTACTTCAGAAGCACAAATCTGTTATCCTCTCAAGTTTGGAATCAGTGTTAAAGTGCGAAAAAAATTGGCTTTCATTGAAATCCTCATGTCTGGTGCTTGCTGTATTTCAGGAGGTGCTGATGATGTTGGACAACTATGTACGTGACTTTAAAGCTCTCATTGATTGGATCCAGCTGCAGGAGAAGCTGGAGAAAACTGACGCCCAGAACAGGTGATCTGCCCTTCACACACACACACACACACACACACACTTTGGGGACTCTCTCACACTGGTGCTCCAGTTGTAGTGTCTAGGACCCGATCAATAGGAAGAGCTGTAATTCAAGGGGATTCGCCAGTTTATTGGTTTCTGTTTAAGCGAATGTCTGAATTACCACAACACTCGTACATTGATTAAGGTATAAAGCGTAGCTTTTAAGTCGTCGCTCCATGCGCACAGTTTAGCACACGCGCATTATCGATTAGCCAACCTTTGCATGCACGTTTGGTCTATGCATCCTAATACTGAGCGTAATTTATACTTTATTGGGAAGTGAAAAATCCACCACTACATGGATTTAAGTAGCTATAAATTCCAGCGTTTAGGGGAGATTGTGTAAAGGAATGTTTTTGTGAAGTGGTTGATTTGGTATTTTAAATATAAAAATGAAATAAATGTTGGCTGAATGTTTGCAATGGTGCTTGATTTTGTGTGTGTGTGTGTGTGTGTGTGTGTGTGTGTGTGTATGATTCTTCCAGGCCCACCTCTTTGGCATGGGAGGTTCGCAAGATGTCCCCGGGACGTCACGTCATGTCCAGTCCTACGACAGACCGGATAGTTCCATCTCCCAGTGTCCGCCGCTCTCTCAACTTTGGGTAGGCCTTTCAGTATCTGCTGACTGTAGTGAACTCACTACTTTCTTTCACTAGAACCCTGCTCACTTGTTTCCTTTCCTTCAGAGTAGACTCAGAGCTCAGCCACAATCCATTATCCCTTCTTGCTCTCCATTAATTGAGACTGTTCTGGGTTAGCAAACAACCTCTAATGCCTTCTGTGGAAAAACTCCACTTCCTACATTAACGCTTGATATTTCTCTCCCTCCATTAGTGTATGGGGGTTTTTTTTTTGTTGTTGTTGTGGTTTTGGTTTTTTTTACTGGTAGTGTAAAAGGAGGACAATTGCTTATTCAATTAAACTGGCACTGAATGGACAAATTAAGAAATCAATGGCAGATATGATGCATAGAGAAACCCAGTCTAAGCCTACAGAGAAGATATCCATTGTCTGGAAGGGCTCAGAGATCGATCTGCGAAGCTTAAGCGCTTGTTTAATGTGATTTTTCCCGGGTTTTTCCGCGGCTGCACCCAGAGACAGCAGGAGGTGCTGATATGAGTGTAGCTGAAGACTGCTGAAGCATGGGGTTCAATACCTGCATTACACTGTAATCGGATGCTTCAGGAAATGGATATTGATCAGATGAGGCCCAGGGCCTGTTAGGCTGATCTGGGAGCTGCTGTCTGAACCCTCCATCCGCTCTGATGCCGCATGCTCGGAGTGATTAGCGTGCTTCAGTCAGCGTGGGCTGTTCTGGGATCAGAATCCGAGTGTGCTTATCTCTTTGCGCTCTTATAATTCTCATGAACTGACTATAACACAGTAAAGTTGACAGCGATCCCTGAAACTCGTCATTGGACACTTGACTGTGTTTCTGGGGGTGTTGCTTGTGCTACTGTGGCTAGACCCTGTTGCTATAGTGATGGGTCGTTGGTGATGTGTGCGTTGCGTGTGTTCTCCAGGGGTCCTCCTCCTACTCTCGCAGTAGCACGTCTCTCTCACTCTGGCCCCAGCTGGGCTGACCGGGTGAAATGCTCCCAGGCCCTGCCTGTGCCCAGTCAGACCACAGGCCCCACGGAGAAGCCAGGTGACACACATCTCGCACAACATTTCCTGTTTACCGAAAGTTCTGTCTGCACCATCAGGAGGCTCCTGATTAGTTGCTGACTTTTATGAGTGAATGGATGAACTTTTATCTCCTGCAGCTTGATGTGTTTTGTGTTTGTTTGCGTGCGCCTCTGCTTCAGGAAAAACAGATGCTGAGGGCTGGAAGACGGTCCAGCGCGGCCGCTCCATGAGGCCTCGCTCCGTCGCCATGGTGGCCAAGGTCAGCCCTGTATTGGCCAACGTCTCTCCTAAAGACGGGGGCGAGACGGAGAACGGACAGCTCTCGGCCTCGTCTCGGGGCCGAGCGCAGGGGCCGCGGGAGCAGGGGGGGCCCGACAAGCTCCCCTCCCCAGAGCAAAAGTCAGAGTGTGAGAAGGGCTCGGCCATGGAGGTACTGACATCAACCAGCAGCCCCCACCCATCAATAATTCAGGAGCAGACAGGGGACTCGAGGGCTCTGTAATGTTAGAGTGTTTTATCTGCCCTCACTGTTTGTGTTTTGGGGTGTATTCATAGACGCACAGTCCAGACAGGGCCGTATCAGTTGAGCAGGCATCGATTTTGTACATATGTGGTGAGACTACACAGTTAGAAATATCATATGCAGGCTTATGAAATATGTATAGATTCCACGTTCTATGGTGCACTTACAAGAAGCGTTTCTTGGTAGCAGATGAGTTGTATTCAGGGTATTGATGAAAGATGGCGAGTGCCGTTTGCATGTTTGTACTTTTGATTGTGCTGATATTTGATGTGTTTGGCATGGTGCTGCATTACCTTCAAGCATGTTATGCTTCTTCTGTGTTACAGTGTGTCTGAATGTACGTGGTAAACGATTGTTGGGTCTTCTCATGTTTGATGACCATCTTTCATTGGAGTCCCTGGGAGGGAGTGCCAAGAACTTGCATGTTTGTAATTATATATGTGTGTAAATGTTTGTGTGTGTGTGTGTATGTTAATGCAGCCCCCATCAGACAGAGATCAAGAGCCCAGACAGTGTGTTGCTGCTACCTTCGACCAAGTACTGCCCCCAGTATCAGAGTCCCCTCCCGCTTCTTCCTCAACCCAAACCCAAACTTCAGCCCCAGCCCCAGAGCCTCCTCCGTCCTCTCACCAGCCAGAGGAGCCTGCGGCTGGCTCGGCCGCTGGGGGGCTGGAGCCACTGGGGGCAGTGTGGCGGGTCACGGCACCATCTGCTGCTGGCGGAGCAGAAGCAGCAGTGGCCCATATTCCCCTGGCAGAGCTGAAACTGGAGAGCATGCTGGACCCCACAGAGCTTTCCACTGTGAGTGCTGAGAGACACAGGCTGGGGTCATGGCTCCCGCCTAAACAACGTCAATCCCAAAAACCTCCAGCAGCAGCAGGATCCCCACCCCCCACCCTAACCCATAGCATACATA
>JAOXYF010000007.1:4282012-4303432 GCA_028565775.1 Sternarchorhynchus goeldii | reverse complement strand
CATCTGTTGGAAAGACTGCGAAATACTATTGTAAGCTACGACGTGAAATCCAAGATGATGAGAACTAAAAAGTCCTTACAGATATAAGCAGGTGGGGAGTTTAAGTGCAGTGGTGTTGATTCACAGTGCCTTGAACAAACTGATGTTTTAGGCTAAACATTATTAAACATTATTTCTTGTTCTTGACTTTGTTTAATGTCCCTCTAATCACCTGTTTTATTATGTTTCTTAGAGATTTTACATTGAATAGATACACCCACAAATAGACTTTATATTGAGCAGAGACGCCCACTGATGGCTCAGCTTTCGGCGTGCTTAACGATAGTGAAAGGATGGCGTGCTGTGTGCGTTCATTCTGCCTTGCTGAGTCGCACCAAGTTGGTCCTCTTCAATGTCTTTTATTATAATCTAGTGGAATCGGTGCTGGTTCCTCCACCCTGAGCCACACTGAGTATTTGACGTACAAGTTATTATGTACTAGTCTTTTTTTTGACGCTGGTTCTCTCCCACTAGGCCCTAGCCTTCCATTTTTGGCGCATGTAACCTCTCAGGGGTTAATTAAGGCTAAAGCCTGTCTCCTCTCTGCTGACCTGCTGTCATGGATTTCTCAACAGCACACCAAAGCCTGTCTGAAACTATAAAGATGGATGGAGCATAAATGCTCTTGTGGGAGTGCTATCTACGCTCGGATCATACAGGAACCTGCCTCTGGTGCTGCAGAGGTCCAGACTCCGCCTCGCTGGGTGGCTGAGATAAGCCCAGCTCTGTTTAGACTCCTGCTTGAGACTAACAGGCGCGGTGTTGAGAGAAATCTCTCTCTCATTATGCTCATTAGTGTGAAGCGTTTCACTGATCCCAGAGCTGCCAGGGCTGCGTCTTCCAACGTGGCTGCTCTGAACCCGACACTCGGCATACTGCTCACTCGTCAGTTTAAGAGGCGCAGGGGTCAAGTGCGATGGCCTGTAACGGTAGTAGCCAGGATTCTTTTTCAAAAATATTTCAGCAATTCACTAGTCATCAGGAGCCACGCAGACTCACAGGTGCAAAAGCTGCCGACCAAAAATACATCATCCTACTGTAATAGACCCTGAAGTGGTGTCCCCCTCGTCAGAACTAACGTTATACTGGAGAGGGTCGGTGGCCTCTGAGGTCATGGCACTGGTTAAGAGGTGGACAGTAAGCGATTGCCTGGTAGGCCTGCATCCTCCATCTCCTCATCCTCATAGTGGATGTCTCCTGCATGACTTTGCTATGCTTCCCCATGCGTGGTTTTTGTGATTGATCGTGTTTATGCTGTGTGCCTGTATTCTTAATTTCATTAGTTTGTTTGTTTATTTCTCGTTACGCCCAACAGGTGCAATGTTATTTCTGGTTTTGCTTTAGTGCCCAAAATTATATTGGCTTTCTGGGGGAGGGGGGACTTGATCTGGATTTTGGCATTTCAGAACATGGCATTGCACGGGCTAAATTCAGGGCTGAAAATGGTTGTACGTGGTGTACAATCGGCCCCAGGCCAGGCTGAGTGTGTGCGATGATGTGGCATGCTCTGAGAGGCTTGCTCGTTCCCCGGCGGGGGCCTCGCGCGACTCGTCCGTGCCCCTGTGACCGAGTGCACGTTTTGTGGCCTGTGCTCAGCCCCAGTCCATGGCCGAGGTCCTGGCCAAGAAGGAGGAGCTAGCCGACCGCCTGGAGAAGGCCAACGAGGAGGCTATCGCCAGCGCCATCGCCGAAGAGGAGCAGCTGACGCGGGAGATCCAGGCAGAGAACAACGAGCTGGAACAGGACAACGAGAACGACTTCTCCGTAAGGGAGACCGCCGCGGGCCTCCGGCTCCCCGCTTTCTGGTAACGTCACAACGCCCCCCTGCAGACAGAGTCCCAGAATCCCTCACCGCTGTTTTCTGTGTCCTGCAGGCAAGCATCGGGGGCGGTGGTTGCGGACTGAACCTAGACTGGAGCGAGATGTTGGCCGACTACGATGGTAGCAATCGGTTGTATTTTTTTTTTTCGGTTCCTGAACAGTGGAACTTGTGTGGTGTGTGTTTGACTGTGGTTTGGCTGCAGCTCGTGAGCCCTGGCGTCAGAGCACTTCGTGGGGAGACATGGTGGAGGAGGAGCCGGCCCGCCCCCCTGGCCACGGCATTCACATGCACGAGAAACTCTCATCACCTTCCCGCAAGAGGTACCGCAGGCCCTTGTGCACACACACACACACACACACCTTTTACAAATTGTAAACAAATTGTCATCTTAGCACGTAAAACCCTATAGATATACATCACGCATTTTGTCTTT
Organism: Sternarchorhynchus goeldii; assembly: GCA_028565775.1. Lineage (NCBI taxonomy): Eukaryota > Metazoa > Chordata > Actinopteri > Gymnotiformes > Apteronotidae > Sternarchorhynchus > Sternarchorhynchus goeldii. The sequence continues at coordinate 4,301,138 of JAOXYF010000007.1, read as the reverse complement.
GTGCAGCTCTGACAATTACATACACACCCCCTTAAATAAAGTAATCATTGTATTAATATTTAAAACTTCTTAAGCTGTCCTCTTAAAGAAGTCAGTACCTCAGTAGCTGTGTGCTTGCAGGAGATGAGTTATTCTTGAGTGCGAGAGCACTGTTTTGAAAGGTCCCGTTTTGAGTGGCAGGCTGAGGGGCTTTTAAACGTGTGGCTTTTTTCGTTGGCAGAACTATTGCTGAGTCTAAGAAGAAACATGAAGAGAAGCAACTGAAGGCCCAGCAGCTGCGGGAAAAACTGAGGGTAGAGAAGACACACAAACTGCAGAAACTTCTAGAGCGAGTGAGTCTGAACCCCCAGAAACCAACCACATCTTGCCCAGAGCTGTTTGGGGAGTGAGCGGTTGTTCTGTCGGAGGCAGAGAGTCACTTAACATCCCTGCTGTGTCGGTTTAGCTGGATGGGGTGGTGAGGCCGTAATGTCAAACAAGTACATGACAGCAACATAGTTTTCAGCAGCCGCTCTCAGGCTGGTTTGTTTTCATTCCCTCCGTCCTACATGAGATGAAGGAAACTTAAAACAGTCTTGTATATTTACACGCCATCGCCTGAAGGTGAATATTACCATGTGATATGCTCTTTAGCGAGCAGGTGTTAAGAACACAAGGAGGTGATGAGTGAGGGGCGTTCGCGTGGATGAAGGCGGGGGGGTGTGGGGGCAGTGAGAGCTGTCCTCGTAGCCCTGCTGTGTGTGAAGCCACCTCTGTGCTCCCTCTTCCCCAGGAGAAGGAGGTGAGAAAGTGGAAGGAGGAGCTGCTAGATCAGAGGAGGAGGATGATGGAGGAGAAGCTTGTCCACGCCGAGTTCAAGCGAGAACTGCAGTTGCAGGCCATCGTGAAGAAGGCTCAGGAGGAGGAGGCCAAGGTGAGCAGAAAGCCCCAGGTTCACTCCAGCCTGCCATAGAAAGTGGAGTTGTGTTCAGTACTAAGCATCAGCTGTCGGGCCACACTATAGATTGAAATCATGTTTATTACATAAGAACCACTAGTAAAGGAATTAAAGTGTGAAATGCAGTTTCTGAAGTTTGACCAGCAATTGTAGTGAGTAATGATGATGGAGTTAATGTCTCGGAGCTGATTTGGACGTAATTGCTGATTCTTTTAAAATTACTTAAGAAATAAAGTACAAAAAGAGTAAAAATTGCTCAAAATCAATAAAGAGAGTCAGTGTACATATCACTGATTGTTGCGTTAGATAGTCATTGATGCTGATTGACAGTTAATTGCATCCCGCTAGCCAGTTATGTCATCACCATCTGCGTGTTTATCCTTGTTATGATATTGGCTTTGCTGTTGCCTTTAAACAGCCTTTAAACACAGACGGCTGTGGTGTGGGGTGCTAACTGCTCCTGCAGGTGAACGAGATTGCATTTATCAACACTCTGGAAGCTCAGAATAAGAGGCACGACGTGCTGGCCAAGCTGAACGAGTACGAGCAGCGCCTCAACGAGCTGCAGGAGGAGCGACAGAGGAGGCAGGAGGAGAAGCAGGCCCGGGACGAAGCTGTGCAGGTGTGGAGCCTCGCCCCGTCCCCCGTGTGATCTCCTGTCTTGAGCGGATCCCGCTGCTGGTTTCTGACCCTTCGCTTGGTGCTGCGGCAGGAACGCAAGAGGGTTTTGGAGGCGGAGCGGCAGGCGCGGGTGGAGGAGCTGCTGATGAAGAGGCGGGAGCAGGAGGCACGCATCGAGCAGCAGCGACAGGAGAAGGAGAGGGCGCGGGAGGACGCGGCCCGCGAGAGAGCCAGGTGTGCAGCGCAATGCCGGGCAGGCGGCCAGACAGCCCACCAGGCATGATGGGAGCCTCTGTCAGCAAAACGCAAGGACGGACCAAGGAGCACAGACGACTCCCAGAACATTAAAGATCTGGGGGGGGGGGGAAGGGGAGATGGGCTTGGGTAAAATAGGCTGTATGATGATGTTAACAGTCTTAATAAATTCCTTCGTTATTTGAGAGATTAATGTAGTTTCTTGCTGCTGTTACTACTGATGACACCATCATATGTGAAGCTTCCTCTCCTGCTGGTCGTCACTGTTTACTGCGTGTGTGTGTGTGTGTGTGTGTGTGTTTGTGCGCGCGTGCGTGTTTGTGCGCGCGTACGTGTGTGTGCACGCACGTGCAGGGACCGAGAGGAGCGCCTGGCAGCCCTCAGCGCTGCTCAGCAGGAGGCCATGGAGGAGCTGCAGAAGAAGATCCAGCTGAAGGTAGTTCTTCTCCACATGCTTCCACACAAAGACCCAGTCCAATTTCAGTCCCTGCCCTAGCGCTCTGCTAATTATTTGGGAAGATGATTGTGTAAGTGACCAATCAAAATTAGGATAATTATTAGCTCAAAATTAGGATAATCATAATCTGTTTATTGTTGTTTTGTTGTATTATGGTCCTTGTCCTAAAAACAATCATTAAAAAAATTGTTAGTAGTAGGCATTTCTGATATCTCTGTAACTAACATTTGGAGATGACGATCCACATTTTGACATTTTCACATTCCTCCACTTTGAAAGCTTTCAATGCCCAAAATGTAACTGAAATCCAGCAGCAACTTTACAGCTCATCTAATATCAGTGCAGGCTGGCAGTGTGCCTACCGCTAGCAGCCTTGTGAAGAAACGGTGTTGTTTTTATCTGATGACCGATTGATACATGAAATTGAAGTTGTGAATGGCAGTTGCAAACGATCACAAAAGGGCGAGAGAGAGAGAGAGAGAGAGTGAGGAACGGCTGAGCACTGCATATTGGGAACATTTGGTAAAAACATAAACTGTGGCAGCTGAAGCTGTATTGGATCCTTGAAGGGTTGTCCCATTTTGCAGGGGAAGATTTCAGGCACGACCCCTGTATCTCAGTTCCAAGGGGCAAGAAGATACTCGAAAACAAGGGGTAGGGGAAAAAATAAGAAGTGGGACTGGGCCAAAAGCCCCTGTGTTGTGATCAAGAGAATGTGTTGGTCGTAAGTGCTGGGTTTGGTTGTAACGCTAAACACCCACAAACCCCACCCCCACCCCCACCCCCACCCCAGCACGACGAGAGCAGCCGGAGGCACATGGAGCAGATGGAGCAGAGGAAGGAGAAGGCGGCCGAGCTGAGCAGCGGTCGTCATGCCAACCCAGACTACGCGCCTAAGCTCACCCCATACGAGCGCAAGAAACAGTGCTCCCTGTGCAGCGTCATGGTGAGAACCCCCCCCCCCCCTTAACAAAGAACTTCAATAAAGTAGCTCATCTTACTGAGTGTATTGATGCTATCAAGGACTGGATGAATTGTAACTTTCTTAAGTTGAATGAGGACAAGACAGAGTTTCTGGTTGTTGGCTGTGATAACATCTCAAGTGATTTACAGGCAGCTCTTGGCCCTTTCACATCAGGAGTAAAAATGCTTATTCTAAAAATCTGGGTGTGGTCTTTGATCCTCAGTTACAGTTTTCAGTTCATATTAAGAAGCTTGTTCAGTCCTGCTTCTTCCAGCTGAGATATATTGCAAAGATCAAACATATTTTATCTTCTCAAAATATTCTTTTCTGTTTATATGTTTATCTCCTCTAGTTTGGACTACTGCGATGCCTTATACACTTGCCTTAGTCAGGGAGGCGTAGTAAGACTTCAGTTAGTTCAAAATGCAGCTGCTCACCTTTTAACTAAACCTTCACTGGTTGCCAGTGAATTTTAGAATTGATTTTAAAGTATTGGTTTTGACCTATAAGGCTCTACATGATGAAGCACCTGAATACATTGGTGATTTGCTAGTACCTCATTCAGGTCCCAGGTCACTGAGATCTACAAATAAAGGGTTCCTTACTGTTCCTAGAACTAAGCTGAAGCGTAAGGGAGACGTTTGCAGTTTATGTACCTAAATTATGGAACAGTCTCCCTCTCGATATCAGGCACTCGCCATCCACATCAACTTTGAAGGAGCGCCTAAAGACTTACCTCTATGCTTTAGCTTTTGGTGAGTTGCGATCATAGGTAATGTGATTATGGGTGAATTTTATTTATTTATTTTTTTGTATGTTACTCTTTTATAGCTTTGTTTTATGATGTTTTATATTGTGAAGCACTTTGTAGCTTTGAAAAGTGCTACACAAATAAAGTGTAGTATTATTATTATTATTATTATTATTATTATTATTATTAACAAAGGTGGCCCACCATGCTTTAAATCTACTTGGATTTTAATGGCTTAAATCCATGTGTGTTTTTAAAAGATTTGGCAGACCAGGTTGTTGTGTGTGATATCAAGGTGCTTCACATCTACACGCGGGTCATTTCACTGATTGAAACCCAATAGCGCCTGGTCATTACTGTGGAGATGCTGTGTGTTGTGGCGCTTTACTGCAACCGATGTTGTTTTGGCCGCAATGGTCTCAAAAATCGCTGAAGCGAAGGTGATGTAGAGGGTTTTGGATGAGGAGGCTTTTAAATGAGGATTTAAGTGCATTAATTAAAAATGAACTGTGGTCGGAGATTTCCAGCCAGGCACGATCACGCACTCCGGGCGACAGCAGGTGCGTCTGCGGGAGTTGGTGCTGACCTTCCCTGTGACGAGGTCCAGACACCTTGGAACTTCAAGCGGGCATCAGATTAAGCACCAAATGCAGTGAAATCTCGTTAAAATGTCAGATGACCTTGGCTAGCCAGTTACTCCGGCGGTCATCTGTAGGTCAGCGGGAAGCACTCTGCTTAATAGCATTAAACACAGGCCATCCTGCTTCGACCCTGCCACGGAGAGGAGGGACAAACAACGCGAGCGTCCCACAACTCTCCTGCAGCACCTGCTCCTCTGCTTAGGAAAGTACCCCTTCACTTGCGCGAGGCTTGAAAGTGGAGTGGAATTAGTGGTGCTGCTGGTGGTTGTGTTCCCCTAGTCTCCTTCAGAAGTATTTTTCTTACCATGAAAGGGGTGATGATTGCTGATGTCAATGAAACCGCAAGTGCTGATATTTGATCCTGTGGTTGAGAAAAGGGCCGAAGGCCCCAGGTTCAGGATGTCGGTTAAAGGTTGTAACACTCTGGGATATGTTTTTGTTGTTCATTACGAGCATCCTGTTCTGAAGTCCTAGCTTTTATTAGGAGGTGTCGTGCTACTTAGCAGATGTCAGTCACAGCTTGTGGATCATATTTAACTTTGAAGTAAGCTTTCGGAAAACAACAATGGCCTCGTTATCTGAGAAGTGCGACCCTGTGAACAATACTGTAAGATACAGTGAGGTCGACGCTGGTATGCAGAAGGTGTAGCTGACTGCCTGGGCCTTGACCTCTTTTGGGTCTGTATCAGTGCGAGTGACCCCCCCCCCCCACCTGTGTGTTTTGTAGATCACCTCCGAGGTGCACCTGTTCAGTCACACTAAGGGCAAGACGCACCAGCAGGCGGTGCGGGACAGCAGCAGCATCCAGGGGCGGGAGCTGTCTGACGAAGAGGTGGTGAGTAGAATGGACAACTTCTGCAAGAATTCCTCCCTCCCACGAACACATTCAGATCTGAGTACATGACAATACATGTTGCGCGTTCTGAGCATAATCACAAGATGTAGCAAGTCATCTGATTCAAAGCTGCCATGCACTAGATTAGTAACTTCATTTATTTATTTATTTTGTATCTGTTCTACAAAGGTAAGTGGCACATGATCTTAGACTCCCTTGCCTTTTCCACTCTAGTCCTACAGTTTGTTTATTCTATGGTGCATTAAACGAATGGGATAATCACCATGGATAGAGGTCAGTGACACACCAGAGGGGTGAGATCAACGCTCTTGGCTCTGAGTACCTTTGTTAATGAAGTGCCAGTGCACAATGCCTCTCAGAGGCCTCATTAGACCTCTCAAAGACCTGCTCTCTGCAGGATGAGACTGGGTTTCTCTCAAAGACCTGCTCTCTGCAGGACGAGACTGGGTTTCTCTCAAAGACCTGCTCTCTGCAGGACGAGACTGGGTTTCTCTCTGCAGGATGAGACTGGGTTTCTCTCAAAGACCTGCTCTCTGCAGGATGAGACTGGGTTTCTCTCTGCAGGATGAGACTGGGTTTCTCTCTGCAGGATGAGACTGGGTTTCTCTCTCTTTGTTTAGGCATATAACTTTTGATGCTATTTGATGCACCTTTGACCTCCTGTTAAACCTCCCCCTCATACACCCCACCCCCTTTCAGGGCAATTTGTAATTTCTCCTGCTGTCCTGAATCATTGGTTGGCTCTTGCTGCCTGTTCTTATGCTTGATGAAGTGATAAACAAGAACTGAGCAATGACTTGATGGAAAACTAGAGCAGGAGTGACTGAAACAGGAACCAGGCTCTAAATTAGCTGGTGTATCGCATGAAATTGGCTTCAGTGCTGTTTTCTGATTTATTACATTAACCTACTTTAATCCATTCTTTGATTTAGTTCTGTTACTTGAGTTATGGAGCACGATGTATAATAGTGAGAGAAATCTGCACTGGGAGAAAATAATTGCAGAAAGTTGGCACTGTGAAATTGTCCCTGTATTAATCAGCGCTGTCCTCTGTTCTGATTAGTAATGGAAGCGTTGCTCCAGGAACCCTGGATCCTGAATCTTTTAATGCCCCTCACGGCTTGGGCGACCCTCTCTTCGTTTGCGGGGTGAAAAGGCAGCCTGGTCAGGGCCTTTTGTTTGGATAGTCTTACCATGGCCCTTCAGGCTTCCATATTTATGTCACTTCCCCTTCTGCTGTGCCGTATTTCATTCATGCGACCGCCAACTATTTTCCAGTCGAGACTTCCATAACTCTTGCCGTCGTGAAAGATTTTTAATTAAAATGAAGGCGTTTGGCTGTGGTGTGCAGAGGTCATGCCGTAGTTTTCCTGTGGAAGCGCCGCCTCTGCCACCCCTCTCACCGGATTTAGTCACATTCCCCCATTTTTAAGGACTTGTGAATTAAATTGAAAATAAGGTGATTATCAACAGGGATGGATCGATGGGCCTGGGTAGGCTTGGGGTGGTCATAGCTCTCTTTACTTTCTTTTATTGGTTGTCATCTGTCCTGTGTTGCTGAAATATACGGGACACTCCTGACCCCTCGTGTTTGACACACGGCAGTTTGAATTTATGGCTCACCCTTAACACCCGGCCAAAAAACACTACTGACCTGTTAAATAGAATTGGCTCCTGTCGCTTCACCCCTCCCCTCTCCATGTCTCACGCGCCGTGGTGAGTCCTGCACTCGGATATGACACCGACACTGACATTTCATGAGGTTAATAGTTTTTTCTCATGGTTGGTGTACATCAGTTGTCCTCTGTTTTCCTCCTGTAAGAAGTAGTTGTTCAAGTCTGATAAAGCTCTTGCAACACAGAAATGATTTCTGTGTTCGGAATCGATGCCGTGTGTGTGTGTGTGTGTGTGTGTGTGTGTGTGTGTGTGTGTGTGTGTGTGTGTGTGAGAGCGTGGCACTTGATACACCATATCTTCACCTTGAACCTGGATGACATACAGCTGTCGATCCGACATCAGGGAGAAAGCCATCCTGCACCTCCCTTTGTGTGACACAAAGGAGTAGACAAGGGTCATATCAGTGTGACAGTGGGTGGATCACAGGTCCTGAACGGACCATGGCAGGGGGATGTTTAGAGCAGTCTCCCATTACTCCCTTACCTGCACAAACACTGCATTGTCAGGCTGTTTTAGCCCTAGGCCCTTTTCGTGTGTGTGTGTGTGTGTGTGTGCGTGCGTACACCCCTTATTGTCTCTCGGGTGAAAACACCTGTCCATCATATTGCATTCTATGCTCAATCACATGTCTGCCAGGGCAACATAGTCTGGAAGGTTTTATTCCTGTTAATGTTTGTATTATCAGTATAGCCTTCAGATGACATTGTTTGTACAAGTTACCCTCATTCTGGTGTTTCCAACCAGTGAAGCAGTTTATGAATCACTGTGGACCAAAAGGAGAACATCTGTGTGCTTGATGTTGGTGTTCAGCTTTGTTTTGACCTCATTCACTCCTGGCTAATTTCGTTTTTCCAATCATTTGCTTTTTAAGTGGTATTTCATATGACTTGGGTATATTTGTTAACTTGCAAATTCTAGTCTTTGTCCAGCAGTAAAGCCTGCCACAGTGTCTCCTCTGAGCCTGATTCTGATATAATCTCACAATGGTGCATGTCTCTGAGGTGTTACAGAAACAATCCCATTAAGCGGGTGGCAGGAGAAGTAGATCGCCTTTCAGAGAGATTACTCGCCAGATGCCTCTCTGGCCAAAGGGAGCCAATGGTTATGACTGCACGGCTGAACTCTTGCTCCCAGGGGGCTGTGGGGGTCCACACACACCTACTCACTTATTCACACTCGTGCGTTACTTAGCGGTGGAGCATGCAGTGTTTAACGCAGGTCTTGGAGTCACTATTTTGTTCCAATCTAATTCGTTAAGAGCATTCGTTAAGACCAGGGTGTTCTGGGCTGTTGGTTTTGAGGCTGTTTAAACTTTTTCTTCTTGTTTAAACTGCTCACTTCAGTCATAACAGTCAGCAGTTCCTGAAACAACAGTTCCTGTTGTTAGAAAAGAAGGCCCAATAAACTGAACAGAAAAATAATGCTCACACGTTTGCACCATAAACTTAGTGTAGAACGCAAATATGTGAACTGTGATTTCTTATTTATTTATTTATTTTTCAGAACAATTTTATTACTGTGTCTCACAGAGGCAGCTTAAACAGGTCTGGGGACCTAGCATGATGTTTCAATCATCAGAATGTTTCAAATACTCCCTTTCAGATCATGTTTTATGAAAACTGATTATAAAAATGACCAGTCCAAGATTCCATCTGCCTTAGCCGAGTTTCCGCTGTGCTGCGGAAGCAGCGGCTCTGTCCTGTGGCTCATCGACTCCCGGAATGGCAACCGCAGGCAGCCCATGGCCCTCACCGAGGCCCCTTATCAGCCCCGCCCCTCCGGTGCCGTCCTCCGAGGTGCCGGATGACAGGCTAATGGGATGATTGCATTCTGGCATATGCATCATGCCACTCAAATCAAGTTCCATCAAAAGGGCCTGGCGCGTTTCAAACAGGAAGTTTACCCCTCTCCCTGGGCCCTCACGCCCCAGCGAGGTCGAGAGGATTGGACATGGGTTAATTACCCAGCGCCATGCCCCTGCCCAGAGCAACGAGCTCCAACACCTGGGCTTTCCCTGACGCCTGGAGTGCAGCCATTATAAGGGTGCTTGTCTGAAGAGTCCAGTGAAACAGTTGGGATGTTCTGTACTCACCAGGCTTCCTGCTGATGTTAAGAACACTTGAACACACCCTGGTGCTGTTGTAGGGAGGCTCAGCGTCCATGAAATGGAAGTGTGGGACGAGGGTTTTGTCCATGAAGGGCAACCTCAGCAGTCGATAATTTTTTTTGTTGTTTTTAAAGGTTTTTGCTAATTAAATTTTTTCTCTTTGTCACAGGAGCACCTGTCTTTAAAGAAGTACATAGTAGACATGGTGACGGACAGCACTTTGACCCCAGAGAGCACCAAAGATGCAGAGGAGAAGCAGAAAGCGCGGAAGAAAGCCAAGAAACTGCGTGCGCGAATGAACTCGAGGTGATCGTCCGTCTCTGCCTCGTTCTTTCCATCCACTAACACCCCCCCCCCCTTTTTTTTCCCTCTCATGCGTGACAGTCACTCATGTGGTTAAAGGACACCATGGTGTATGTGTGAGAGCTTTATGAGTGACGGTGAGATGGAGAACTGTGGCACTGTGCATCTCGCCTGTCCACAGAGCAACACTGATGAGTTTAATTTATGGCCACTTTGTGTGATTGGGGAGGAAAAAGTGAGAATCGATCCACAGGGCTCCCTCACTTTCACCTGTTAAGAGCTTTTCTCCTAATTGGTTGCCACCATGCTGCCAAAACTGAAGCTTTCTCTGGTGTACAATGGTATGTTAAAGTATGTGTAAACCATGCCTGTTTTTCTTTCTCCTGACTATTGATTTTTAAATGAAGTATCAAAGAAAATCAATAGTAATCAACAAATAGGAGGCTGTGTGTCTCTGTGTCAAATCCTAGACCTGGACACAATAAATTTAGCTTCCTGTCACAGCTGCGGTGTGTGTGTGTGTATGTTTTACTCTGACAGGGATAGACAGAGAGAGACACACACACATAAACACATGCAGTTATTTTTCATGGCCTTTCGAGGAGGAGTCTGTGGGTGTGGTGGAAGCAAGCTGACTGTTTACTCCCCCACCCTCCTGAATGAGGTCTGTTGGCCCCGCCCACAGCTTGTTCTAAAGAACTTGAAGAGATGAACTGACTGAACTGGCTGTTGAGTGCTAACTTACAAATCATTTCAAAATTGAAGTAGAGTTTAATTCATTTACACTTCACCTCTAAACAGAATCTCTCAGGCCAGTTTCCAGGGTCCGGCGGCCTGAGCCCCCTCCGCCTGCTCTCTCGCTCCGTGCCTCGGAGAGAGTCGGCGCTCCTGCTCATAAATCAGTGCCCCCGGCCTGCCGAGGTTAGCGGCTCCACCGCGGGTGGAAATGAGGCGTTTTATAGGAGTGCAGGGTGGTGTTTGGAAAAAGCAAGAGAGCTTTCCACGGGCCTCCCAGGCCGCCGCGTCCCTCGCTGGCCTTGAGAACGTCGGTCAGCCTGCGGCAGGAGCTTTGCTCGGTTTCCCAGCCAACCCCGATCCCCCACCGAAGCTTCACAAATGTATGGCTTGGGTGTGGGTTTTTTTCTATATTCCGCCCTGCATGCAAACATATATGGTTCTAATTACCATGAAAGTAGCATGTCCTGCACTGACCAGGTCCTCCCTCTTGTGGATGATGTCTGGCGTGGGGTATAGCTTGTCTTTTCCCCAGGCGTAGGAACAGAGTCCTCAGTGTGTGGGTCTGCCTTAAAGAGAGCGCAGCATACAAAGGACCCCCTGTTCAGCCCCAGTGTGCACTGCTCCAAGTCCTCCCAAAACCTTCCTCTACATGTAAGGGGGGGGGGGGGCTTGTGCTGTCACGTGACAGTAGCTTGAAGGCCCAGCAGAAGTCCAGGTTTCCTTCATTTCGCCTCTGCTGTTTTGTTCACCCCTTGTTGTGCTTCTCCATCATGGTTTCAGCATCTAGATTACACCTGTGTCCTTGTACACATTTGTAATATTTGTAGACGCGTCCAGGTTCGTTCCTTACGGTACATTTTCCACCAATCCAGATTTAATTTCTTACTTGTCATCAGTGAAGCCGCATGACTGAAAGCCTCTCAAACCCATTGTTAAATATGACGGCAGTGCCCAGCCAGTTGCTGTAACGGTGAGGGCCAAAAGCCTGGATTCTGGTTGCACATTTTAAAATGGTTACAGTGTATTTGGTTTTTGTTTTTGTTTTATTCCAAGACATGGACGGAAGCATGGACGTTTTTATGGCCCGTACTAGGAGGGCTGATGTCTCCATCCAGAATGGGCGGAGGTGAATGGTGGGGCAGGTTGTGATGAATTGATTATTAGTTCTGCATTGTAGCTCACCCTCCCCTCCCCCCCTTATTGCTGATTACTAATATTTATAACCACAGGATCCATTTAACGGGCCCTGCCATGCACGCTGATGGATGGCCCTGCGATTGCTCCCTGTTTAACCTGAGCGGGCGTAAAGCTGTCAGAGATGAATATTGTAATATGGAGGATGGCGAAGGGGCCCAGGTTCAGTTCAAGCATTCCCTCAGCACTCGGGAACCACGCCTGGGGTTGGGGTAAACAACGCAGCGCTGGGCTTCTGCCCTCCTACCACCCAGTCAGGAGGTCCAGGTAGCCGGTGAGGGAAATTAGCCCCCGTCACCTCCCACCCCCGGAAGCCTCCTTTCTGCCATTGAATTCTCTTATTGAGCTGCGAGTGTATCGGCGTTGTCAGCAGACGTCTGCGTTTCCACTGTAAGCCCCATGTGGGATTTTTACTTTAACAGTTTATTTTCTGCTGTGTTATAGTTCAGGCTTCACTCGTGCTTCTGTTTAAAAATGTCTCCATACCCTTGGAAGGTGTCATGGCAGACTCATAACTTCTGGAACCTCTTTCAGGCTGTAATTTTTCCTTTGGAGTGTTTGGGGCTAACATTTCCCACTCAGGTGGGGTTGTTTCATTAAGTGCTAGGCAGGTCTTGGTGGCCCCTCTCCTGGTCTCCCTGTCCTCCAGTGATGTGTTATCAAATTCGCATGCAGCTCATACAGTGCTCAGGCTGATTTATTCCTCTCTTAAACATCAGAACTAAGGCTTTTTAATCCTCCTTGACCCAACATCTGCTGAAGGCATTTGATTTCAGTTAGATTCTTCTGCCCATTGCCTTCCTTGACCAGTAATTAGATACTCAATTTATCACTTATTAGTCACACTAATACTTCATCCCAGGTTTGACATACAGTAAATCAGAATTTATATTTTTGTACTGGTACATTTTAATCATTTTCTTCATTTGAGAGCAAAGCGTCATTTAGTTCATTTTAAATGGAGCGCTCTGTAGGCACTTTTGCTGACGGATCAAACTTATTCTTGGCTTAAATTACACTGGCAGCCCCACTAGAAATTGTTCATAATCCAAGACCAGATTTAAACATTCTGTAATCTATGTATATATTTACAAAACCCAATTCTAAAATGATATGATAGTCAAGATAGAAACAGTCCTGGCTTTCTGAGAAGCTTCGGTCTAGTCTTCCGGAAAGTGTGAGAGTTTATCAGCAAAGGGCTTTCTGCCCCTCAGCTGGGTTGTCAGGAGCTGATCGATCAGTCTTATCTGCCACCCGTGGGATAGACAGGAATCAGTTCTGCTGGTGGACCACCCATGCGTGCCATACGTAATTGATTGTAGATCTCTATGGCTAGACACTTACTGGTGTGTTGGGATAGATAAATGTTGGTGCTTACCAACAATCTTAGCAATTACATGAAATATGTAAAATGCACTCATTTCTTACTGCTTAGATAAAGTTTATCCAAAAGGTTTAGCTTTTATGAACGGCTGATGGATGGAGTAAACAGTTTGAGGCACAGACTGGACTCCTGACCTTTGCTTTGTTCTTGCTGTCATCTCATATCTCTGCTGACAGTAGCTTTCTTCCTCTTTCTCAGTCTTCCTCTCTCTCTATCTCCTTCTCTCTTTCTATCTGTCTCCCTCTCATATTCTCACTACTGCTCTCCCATGCACTCTAATGGATTTTTTTTGTAATTTTTCTTCTCAGGGCTAAGGAGTATGAGACATCCATGGAGTCTAAAATGCAGATACCTGATTCTCCCTACAAGGCCAAGTAAGTTCCCAGCTGCTCACCCACACCTGCTGCTGTATTTGTGGAGGTCTAAAAACATTTCAGAGCCAAACACTTCATGTTAAGACTGGCATCAGGTGAGACTTTTGTATACAGTTCAATACTTGCTGTACTCTTTAGACCAGTTGTGTGCGAGATACATTACCTTTACCCAGCATCCCAGCATATGCGTCTCTGACATCTTAAGGTGTACCTCATTGCACGTGTGTGTGTGTGTGTGTGTGTGTGTGTAGGCTACAGCGCCTGGTGAAGGATCTGGCAAAGCAGTTGCAGGGGCAAGACAGTGGCCAGTGGGCCAACAACAAAGTGTCTGGTTTGGACAGAACCCTGGGTGAGATCTCCCGCATTCTGGAGAAACAGGTACTTATGTGCGTCATTATTATTCTTGAAGATTGAATGAGGCATTCTGCATGTACCCAAGTCAAACTGGCTACAGGTCTGTGGTCTGGTTATGTCCATTTCTTCTTCCTCCACCTGATCTTCAGGAATGAAGCTCATATTGAGAAGAAGGGGGTGGGGAGTGGGGCTCTGTGTGGCTCAATGCTGAAGCAGCTCAGTGGCATTGTACAGTTTCTAATTGAGGTTTCCTGGGACATGCTTCTCAGTGGCCATTTGGCTGGTCAACCATAATTCTGTAAAGGAGTTCTTGTCCCAGGTCTTGTTTGTGGTGTGTGTGGAGGAGGGGGGATTTGAGAGGGAGATGAGCCTTCTGGCTTCTCTGTGCACAGACTCCCCTGAACCACATAGCTTTGGCAGGAGCCCTCCCTGTCTCACAGTCTGTGTGCAGTATCACGTTCCCTCCCCGAGTCTTTGCCCTCGGTTATTTAGTAACGAGGGCCAGATTAGTTGCGTGTTTTCATTGTGGCAGATGTTATTAATCGAGCAGATACTCGTTCATTAGGCAGCCAAGTGAGCTTCCAGTGTTTGGCCTTTCCAGCCTGCTGGTCTACATTGTGGCTTCATGCAATAACTTGTTGGTTTTGACGAAATAAATTTAATCAGAATGACTGAAAAGAGTAAAAGTGCGGAAACACTGGAAGATGGAGTCCTTGGCTGGGATGTACAGTGCATAGTGCCAGGGGCTCCTCACTCTCTACTCCAGGCTACCTGTTTCAGTATCTCTCTTCAGCAGAGGAATCAAAACGGGAAAAAAGGAATGCATTTCTTCTGTTAGGTCCTTTTGCTTTTTCTGAAGGCAGGTTTACCCTGGAAATGCTTGAGCTAAAATGACAAAAATAAATATTTCACAGCCTTCATATTCAGTAATGTTTTAATATTTTTCAAATATTGGGTGGTATGATCCACTAATAAGCCAAGACTCAAAGCTTATTCATAGGATCTTTTTCTATGAATGGTATAAGGAGCCTTGCAAGTAGCATGCTGCTAGCCCGTCCCTTTCGTGTGTGGGAGCACGTGGGTAGGACGATGGACTGTTAATGGTGTCTGTGCTCTTGCTGGAGGGAGGTGATACTGGATGTTAATGGCAAAAGGGGATTTCTCCAGGGAGAAGGCCAGGAGGGCTCCGCTGGGTGGGAGCCACCTCTAGTAAAGCAGAACTAATGCAAAGGGGGTGGAGCCCCACCTGGTAAAACAGAGCTAATGGAACAGTGGTGGAGCCCTGCCTGGTAAAATTGAGCAAATGGAATGGGGGTGGAGCCCAGCCTGTTAAAGTGTAGCTCATGGACAGGGGGTGGAGTCAAGCCTGGAATAGCAGAACTATTGGAAAGGGGGTAGAGCCTTGCCTGGTAAAACAGATCTAATGGACTAGTGGTGAAGCCCAGCCTGACATGGTAGATTTAATGGAAAGAAGGTGCATCTCAGCCTGGTAACACAGAACGAAGGCAGGTGAGTGGAGCCCAGTAACAACCACAAAATTGGCCCCAATTACCTTCTTTCTGAATAAGTACTTAGATGTTTGTATTAAAATGCAGAGTAACACATGGTTCATAGGAATTGAAAAATGGAAAGTAGCCTGTCCTAGTTAACACCTTTGCAGTGTATTTGACAGCAGCCTTATGTACCATTTAAGTTGAACATGTTCAAAATCATGTTAAAAGTTTGTAAGTTATTAACAACACCCTGTACTCTGTCTGCTCAGCCAGACATAATTAAACACTTTCATTTAATGCTTTCTTCCCAGGCCCACCATGATTTAGTTTAAAGCCTTTCAAGATTGCAGATACCCTCTTGAGTATAAGTGTTTTCTCTTGTGCTGTCCTAGAGGTCTTGTGGTCTCTCCCATACCAACTGGTTCTGGAGTTTTCCACTGAGACATGCCTTTGAAGATTCTCCTGTTGCTGTTTTCCTAAGTCAGCGGAATAGTGAAGTGCTTGAGGAAATGTCAGTCCTTCAAGCTTTTCCTTGTGGGGATGTGGGGGTCTTAGTGTAGTATCTGGACTTCATTTGAGCTGTCCGTCAAAATGCAGATTCCTCAAGCACCAGCTGAGGCGGGCGTGGTGTAGTGCGTTGCCCAGACCAGGGCACCGTCGCTGGGCTTGTGTGTGAACCATACTGCTTAGGCACTTCCTCCTATAATCCCTGGACAAAGTCAAATAAATATCCGTCTGCCTTCAACAGGGGTGTCTGCACCCCCCCACTCCTACCAGCTCAGTGCACATTGGGAGCGTTTAGATTATTTGACCTAACAAGCATCTCTCATGTCATGGAATCACCTACAGATTTGTTTTTTTCTCAGTCACCATATCTGATTCAGTCTCCACTTTCTCCCCTAATTCCTTGAACAACACCCCACCCTGACCCCCACCCACCCCCCTTGCTGCTTCTGCCTGACGTGGTCTCCGACCCAGGACCGCTGCTCCCTCTGAGGCAGCTAATGGTTTATTTTGTGTCAAACTAGGTTTCTTTTAGTCTCGGTAGGGAAGTGACGGATCGAAGCGAATTCTTTTTTTTCCCCCTCCCGTTGTTGTTGTTTTAAGGGTATTCTGGACAGTCCCTTATTCCTTGGCCTTCCAGTTCTTACCTTGGTGGAATGACCTCATGTATTTACATTCTGCCAGCGAATGTTTGTCACTGCTTTCAAATAAAGGGCCGGCAGAGACGAACTGCGTTTATGACACTTCAGGGACTGTCAGGAACACAGTGGAGGCACTGGGCCGCGGACTGCAGCCACTGTTTACATTTTCATTTGCCAGCTGTCAAGGGCTGGCTCCCCTTGGTGGTCAACTGGTGGCATGCTGTACCTGATCAAGAGGCCCCAGGTTGGGGTGAGGGGCGCTGCGGGTGGGGCGGTTGGCTTTGGGGGCTCGCCCCCAAGCCCCAGGGTAGATGACCCAAGACTGTAAGGGCCTGTTTTACATTGACTGAGTCCGAAAACCTCGGTGGAATTTAAAAGAGAAAAATTGCTGCTGATAGATTTTGACATGGTCAGTGTTGTTTAATAAGTCTTTTCAAGTGAGTTGACTAAGGTGGAGTTCTCTGTAGCATCCACTAGGTGGCAAATGCTCTGACTAATAGATCCTTGGAAACACTTCCCCCCCTTTTAAATGCTTTTGGCATGAGGATTTTAATTCACTAGCTAACCTGAATCAAATTACACAAATATTTTACACTGCAAAGATCCTTTAGCAGTAATAGCGGGAGAGCAGGGTCTGAGTGTGAGAGAGTTGTGTGTTCTGGGCAGGAGTTTTCTCTCCCTATCTGGCCTGAATGGCACACTGAGCCAGAGGGGATTATGTGGAGAGAAAGACGCTGGACGTAGTTATGGCATTCTCTCACAGTATGCTGTCAGTAAGGTCATTTTCTAGGCCTAATTCCAGGGCTAATTCTTTTGTTCCACTTGGCTGTGTTTAAGTCTGTTAGTTGGTTCTTGTTTCTCCCCTTCAGGTATATGTTTGAGTTGGCAGACAAACATTCTGAAAACAAGAAAGTCGTGATGGACAGTAAAGGCCCTTTTATGACATTGTCTTTCTCATGAGGTTTCAGATGCAGAAGTTTAGCATCTTTGCATATTAAGCAAAAATGATTAATTTATCAAATTTGAGTGGAACTACAACATAAGACTGGTCAGAGGTTAACACTTTCTGCGTACAATATTTTGCTTAGCAATCTAGATTGTGGCTTCTTGCATAAAGTTCTATATGTACTGTGGCTAAAGTTTGTAACCTGTCACCAAATTTAACAGGAAAATACAAACAGTACAACTAACTTCTGACATTTCCATGGCTTTGAACACACCATCCTGTGGTTGCTATGGTTCCTTTGATTTTGTGCCTCACATGTCACTAATGAATGGTGCTCTTTTTGTTACATAAACCCAACTTCTAACTGTTTCTCATTTGAGATGAACCGTCACAAATCATCCTCTACTGTATACTTAAGTCCACGCCATTAAGCCCTGTAAACATACAAACTTTTGCTCTGTTGACTGGAGAGCCCTTGTTGTGGTTTACAATTTGTTCCCTTTCTCTCTGATTCTTGCCCAGGCGTCTGCAATAAATGGGGACTTTGTTTACTCCGCTCGTACGTTTCAAAGTTTCTGTCCAAGCCTGAAACATTGCCTGTGTCTGTCTGTCCCTTCATTCATTTATAGAAGTCACTGTAAAATGTTTCTGTTTACCTTCTTGCCCTGCTTGCCCAAAGACGGATGGCTGTGAGATGCCTGGGTGGAGCTCTGCTCCAACCTTGAGCCAGTTGTTCTCCATCTGTTGTTGTACAGAGGGGGATGAGCCATTCTGGGAGTCCTCCCCTCCCTCTGGCTTTATAGAGGCTAATTAGAGTGATGTCTAGGTGGTGAACACACAGTTGTGTCCGTCCCACTCTGCCTTTTAGGCCACGCCCCAGTCAGTCGCCGGCCCATCCACCTGACCCAGGCGAAGAGCAGCTGGCTTGGCCCTCTGATTAGCCTGGGCTAAAGTGGACCCAGGATAATAATTGGATAAGGTTTCCAAGCAGTATAACTCGGGGAGGGGCCCTTCCCACACCACCCTCCTTTCCTTTTACCCTCTCATCTGTCTTCAGGTCTTTTGTCCAAGGCCGCTGTTTGAGAAACGGAGCCTCTCATCCGATTATTTTGTCACTGGAGTGTCTGGCAGGAAAGGATGAGCGGGAGCTAAATTAGGCCGCACATCTCCAGCGTAGAATCAGGGATCAGTGGTAGCTTTATTGTTCAGGAGCCATGTTTACAGCCCGCTGGGTGAGGGTTTTGGCGTTGAACGGCCCAGCTGGGTGAGCTTCATGCCATTTGTACAAGTAGAGAACCACCAAGTACAGTATTTGCTACCAGGTTGAATTATTGGCTTTGGAGCTGAATGAAGCCAGTTTTGCTAAATACACAAATGGTTATTATTAAAACTTAACTCAAAATTACCATTTTGGCAGACAACTTGTGAGAAATGATTGTGAAGACAAAAAAACTGTTTAGACCAAAATTTTATGTTGGCACCTCTTACCTGCTTTTCAGAATCTGGTAGTCACATATTTGCAACAAATAAACATGCTTGTTTTGGAGACATGGTGTCTTGTTTAATAGTTATATATTTTTAAGGGCTATCAAAGCCAGATGTTTTGAAAGAGACCCTTTTGTAAGGTATGAAGGCAGCGTACAGCGGACACGAGAGAGTATGATGCACGTCTCCTAGAGGCCTCAGATCCTGCTCTATGCTGCAGAATGTGTTTTGAGGTGATATAATGAAATACAGGTCCGCTTTTGCCTTTGTGTTTCCTGGTAATCAGAGTTTACCTAGAGCTGTCAGGATCTGACGTTTTTGTAAATATGGCATGAAATGGGATTTTTCAGCTTGTGTGGTGTGTAACAGATTCCTCTCCTGTCACACACACAATCAAAGTATAAAATACAAGAAACCTGTAAACTTTACAGTGGAAAAACATAT
>JAOXYF010000007.1:4224264-4256628 GCA_028565775.1 Sternarchorhynchus goeldii | reverse complement strand
CCTGCGCTGTAGAGTGGAGAGTTTCCAGGGCAGTGGGGCCTGGAGCTCACCCCTCATCTCCCTGCGCTGTAGAGTGGGGAGCTAGAGGGGGTCATTGTGTACTGGGAGATTGAGATGGCCACTTTATTTGTGGGCAGAGAACTTCAGCATCTACCAACCACCAAATGCCTACAAAGAACACTTTGTGAATATTTTATGAAAAGAGAGTAACAAGGTCTAGTGAGGTAAATTGGCGCCCAATACTTTTAAATTGCAACATTTCAATTTGTAACCTCCTTACAACTGAGGAGGCTGGAGGCTGCCAGTGCACCTATACATCTCCCTTTTTGAGGCCAGAAATGATGGGAGAGATTAGTTTAGTCCTCCTGCAGTCTTATATAAAAAAGGCCTTCTCAGTCATGTCCTCCACCCTGACATTGCACAGCTCTTCTGCTGAAAACAACCAGATCTGTGGAACTGTTGCTTCATTGAGTTGAGCTGCTGTGGTGCTGCAGGAAAGCTACTTTTTTTCTGCATTCCTGAGGGAAGCAGTCATTAATTCTAAGATGGAGAGAAGCCACTGGACCACGGTGTTTGGGCTGCACAGGCCCGCTTGGCCCTGTGGCCAGAGGCAAGTTGGCAGTCAGCTGCTCAGGACCTCTAGTACCATTAAAGGGTCTCAACAGTGGTTTGTTTTAGCTGTGCAGTAATGCATCTTTAAACAGTCCCTAATACAGATCAACATGGCCTGAAATCCTTTGAACACTGCTGTAGGACTTCATTGTAAGAGGCCTTCACCTTGAAATGATAAAAGAAGTGAATTATCACTTTGTTTATCATGCTCTTAAACCCTTTAAAGTGCATTATTAAAGGACAGAATGCATTGGAAAAGGTATTGCTAAGAGTATTTTTACAAATCTTGTAAATCTTGGTAATTTATGTCACCTAGTGCTCTGGGAATTTCACCCCGCCCTTCTGGTTTGCATTTAGGGTTGAGCTGCCATGGGAGGGTTTGTGTGTGTGTGTGTGTATGTGTGTGTGTGTGTGTGTGTGTGTGTGTGTGTGTGCTCGGTTCTCACCCTCCCCCATGCCTCCATCTTCTTTCTCTCGTGCCATCTCACCTGGTGGGATTTACTAGGGTGACTATCCCAGCTCCCTGGTCTGATCACAGAGAGGTGAGGAACCCTCCCAAGGTCCTGGTCCTGAGTCCTCCAGCAGCAGGGCTGAGCCCCTGGCCTCTTGGCCAGAGCCTCTCCTTTAATCAGCCGCGCCTGGGAGGGATTTGGCTTTAATGTTGGGGGACCGGATGTGACGGGGTGATTGACGGTCGTTTTGAAGGGAAGAGGGATATGGGTGGTGGGAAGCTCCATTAATGGTATTGCTTCATCTCTTAAAGTGGCAGAGGTTGTGTGTGAGTGTAGGGGGGGGGGTCGTCTGCCCACCCAACTCCCACCTTTGCCCCTGTTACACCCCACCACACCCCACCCCACCCTTTCTGTGCATTGCTCACCCAGTGATCCCTGGCCACACGTGTGCGCACACATCTAAAGGCGCTCCGTGATGTTACCTCTGTGTGAACTTGAGCGGCACATTGATTACTTGGGGCATGAGCCCTGTTATCATGCGCATCGGTGTGATTCAGTTTCCTCTGGTTCCTGTGAGTGGAGAGAGATGGAGTGAGGTGGAGTCAGTCTGACATCTGACTGACTGCTCTCAACGGGGAGGATCCTGTGAGTGTCCAGCATGCACCCGTGCATCCCTGCCTGGGTTTATGGTGTGTAATTGTGTACTGTGAGGCTATGCCCTCTACTTCTCCTCTTAATGGCTGTTTGTGTGGTGCTTTAGTGGCAGATTTATGTGTGGGAGGGATGGGGTTCTGATTTACTGCTGGATGTGGCATTTGCTTCATGTTTGTGTGGGTGTGTGTGTGTGTGTGTGTGTGTGTGTGTGTGTGTGTGTTTTCCAGGTGATCGTGCAGTCTGGCCGGCAGCCCAGCGTGCTGCAGAAACTGTGTCAGCTGCCGTTCCAGTACTTCAGCCACCCGCACCTCATCAGGGTGCTGTTCCCCTCCCTCATCAGCGCCTGCTACAACAACCCACACAACAAGGTCATCCTCCAGCAGGAGATGAGCTGTGTGCTGCTGGCCACCTTCATACAGGTACAGCCTCCACCGCTTCAACACACAAACATAGACTTTCAGATTTTCTATTTGTATATTCGCACATCTGCCTATACTTACATGGCCTACAAGTGTCCAACAAGTGTCCTTGTTCTTTGTCTTAACATTAGTCTTATTTCTCCGGACTATATTAGGTTTCCTTATTAAGTTATTTTAACCGTAGTTCCATATATGCAGAACCTGAATACACGTCTGTATATCCCCTTAACACACTCATGTCAAAGACCTCCATCCAAGCCCAGCCTTGTCTTCTTCTCATCTCACCTGCTGCATGTCTTCTGACCTGTAAAGTCTTCCCCTCCTCCACACACACACACACACCTTTCTTGTGCTCCTGGACAGTGTCAACGTTTGACTCTTATCTCTCCAGCTCCACCTTTGTCTCTGTTTCTAGCCTTTTGTTTTTTGCCGCTCGCCCCCCGCCCCCCACCACCACCTCTGTCTGAAGGAACAGCCTCCACTGGCCCAGATGGATGGCTTCCTTTGTCGATTTGAGTGGATTTACCTGCCACCGGTTAAGCTTCTTGTAAACAGGCCTGCCCCTTCATCTTCTTCATGACAAGCTCCCTCACATTGGCTCGCTACCAAGATTATTTATGGGGAGATTAGCTCTCTCTCTCTGACAAGGACAGGCAGTTGTCATTTCCTTCAAACAAAGGAAAGATCCATGACGTCCTGTACCTGGGCTTCGTTTGGTGCCGACACAGTCGGCCTCTGTGTGCTGGTTTGGTCTGTCTGTGTGGTGTTCCAGCCTGCCTTCAGTATGATACTTCAGTCTGTCTATGTGTGTGGTGCTTCAGTCTGTCTGTGTGTGTGGTGGTGGTCAGCCTATCGATGTGTTGTAATTCTGTCTGTGTGTGTGTGGTATTACAGTCTGTATATGTAGTGATTCAGTCTGTGTGTGGTAGTTCCATTTGTTGACCTCACAAATCATAAAAAATAGTGACTATCAGTCTGGGGAGCAAAAGCAACAGGATGAAGGGACTTTTTTACTACTGCTTCTGGTTTTGCTTTTCAACCATAAAGGTGTGGCTATAAAATAGATAACATTTTTCTGAGGATAAACTTAAATAAAACCAATTTATTTAATTCTGTACAGAAACTAGTTTTGCTTTCAAAACAGTCCACCTTTAATAGTGGACTTTGATGTTTATAGTCTTCTTGATTTCTCCATCTTCCTCTCTCTCTCTCTCTCTCTCTCTCTCTCTTTCTTTCTGTCTCTCTCCCTCCTCTCTTTCTGTAGGACTGTGCCTCCAGTGACAGCCAGGCCCACAGCAGGCCTGTACAAGGTGCGTCTCATTCTACATAATGAGTGATCTTTATTTTTCCCATCATTCTGTTCCCTTGCTTGTTACACAAGAACCATTCTATTATCCAGATAAAATCATTTCATAAAAAGAAATACACTTCAGTCTCGTACCTCGTTTAAGTGCCTTTTTTTGGTTGATTATTATTGGCTGTTTACTTAAAAATGAAAAATGTCAAGGAAAATAATATTTCTCTTGTTTTTGTCCAGCGTTTTCATTTTTTCCCCTCCCCTCAGTGTGAGAACTCAAAGATTATGTGTGTGAATCCTTCTCTCCCTTCAGAAAAGAGCTCCGATCCAGTGGATTACTGTGAGCTCCCCAACCGCTTCCCCAGAGACCAGTGGGACTCTGCTCTTCACTTCTTCCTCAGCAAGCAGGAAGAGTGAGAGTGCAGAGTTCACACCAGACTGCACACTGAGCTGCATAAGTGCTCCAGAACAGAGGAGTGCACACTAGAGTATACAACATGGCAACATGGCCATTCACGCCAGCAAACGTACACTAAACACTACAATCAGAAAAATTCACTTTGGGGAATTTTGGCCAAGTCTAACAAACATGACCACTATATGTAGCAAATGATGTTTTGTTTCATTTTGTTAGTTCTCCTTAATAACAAAAATACTGACACCTTAAATGCAACTTACCTTTCTGGAAGTGCAATGTTAACATCACACACTGTAATAACACACTGATTATACAATAAAGGCACTTAAGGGAAGTATAACAAGTCACATTTATAAAGTTGTTTGAATGTATGATCATGTTTCTTATGTAAATATACAGTTATTAGGGGCTGTATAAAATGTCTGTTTTCTTCTAGAAGAATAAATCTGCTGATTTGTGGAAGGCCAGTAGTTTCTGTTCATCTCTCAAGCTGTAAGCTGTTTGTGTTATCAGTTTTAAAGTTTGTATTTTGTTTTGTAAATAAAGTGTTGAAAAAACGAGTCCTTCCGATAATCTCATAAACGTGTTCAGAGAGAACATTGACTTCTGGATTGTTTGCTGATATGTTTATATGAGTCCAGATTTCTTAACCATTTACATATATATAATTTATAAAGACCGAGTTTAGGACATGTATATGAATATAATTCATTTTGCACAAACTCTTATGCCAATTTTTTGTTTTTTGCTGCTGTTTTCTTTGTACCTGCCACTGCGGTGAAGCACCATTAATTTAAGCAGTTGTTTTATTTTTTGTCACATTTAATAAAATATTTGAAGGATATTTGTATTTGCAGCCTTGCTTTTAGTAAAATCTGCCTAAGAAAAACAATATAACACAATTTTTACATTTGCATGTTTAGTAAATTAAAAATAACCACAGCATTATTTTAAATATTTTTCTAACTGAAGCTTCTTCACATTACAAATATTTTTTTCAAAAATGTTCCTATGGACCAGATTATTTACTATTTAGCTGTTGAACTGACCCTGAACTTGAGGAAGACACAGCATGAATCAGCAGTTCTAGTACTGCTAACTTTTCAATGCACGTCATTTAACTTTAAGAATGTACTAATGATGGCTTTTTATGTAAAATAAGTCTTGCTATGCATTTTAATTGAAATCTCATTCAGTTTTGGATGAGCTGCAGAGAGGATGTAAATTTGGCAGTGTATCCCACACCGGCCAGTGAGAGGAGCTAAGGCCTCCACGCCAGACAAGTTCCCACTGCCCTCGGGGCACTACAAAAACACTGCTGTTCTGTCTCTCTCTCTCTCTTTCCTCTGTCTTTCTATCTCCCTCTCTGCTTGCCTGTCTACGTCTTTTTTCTTCTCTCTCTACCTGTGTACTCACACCAGCTACACACCACTGCTTCTGAGTCACTTTATACATTAGTGTGTCAACATGTGCTGGAGCCTCTTGGGTCAGACCACAGTTTCTCTCTCTCTCTCTCTCTCTCTCTCTTTCTTTCACACACATACTGATCACTCCATTTGGTGATTTCACAACAATAAATCTGTGTCAAGTGTGGAGAGAGATGGTCAGGAAAGTTAGATGAACGGAATTACTAGATGTTTCTAGATGTACAGACTTGCTGAATGCAAATTTATTACTTGCAAAACTGGTCAAACATTTGAATATAATGGCAACATGTTTAATATTTTCGTTTAAGATTTTAATACAATGGATACTCCAGTTCTGGCATATTTTTTATCTAAATTTGTTTCAAATACTCCCTTCAATCCTTAATTAAGTTGCCATTCATAATAATGCTTGTTCAGTGGAGGTAAATTTTAGCTTCTTGCTGCTCCGTTGACGTCTGTACAGGATGTGTGCTCAGTCCTGGTTTTGTCCATTTGTATAGTTCGATTCTGCCTCTAGTGAAATTACGCAATATGTTTTCATAAGGTTGCTCAGGACAAATAATATGAAATTAATATGGGGTCAGCGCTATTTATTTTTGTTGGGATGAATGCTAGGCCCAGAAACACCTATATTACATAGATGATATTGATTATTTAGAGCTTATACTGTCTCTACAACACCTAATACAATGAAAGCGACTTAACGAAATAGGTGTAATCATTCAAGCGCTAAGACGCTTTTCAAAATATTCTATCGAATCAGTGCTGCGCATCTTTGGAGAAAGCAGCCCTTGTTTTTCTTCTTGTTATTTTCTCTACAATTAAATAAATCAGCAGTCAATAATTTGAGACTCTGACATAAATTAAACTGGAGTACTAAACTGTTCAGAGGCAAAAGCATTATTGTACGTTTTTTTTTTTAAATCATAGATGTAATTATCTATGTCAGTATATAGTAATCCGAAACTTTGTCTTTAGTTGACGGCTGGCCCACCATGTTAAATAAACATTTTATTTAACATTCTGTATTCGGCAAACTTCAGACAGAAAAGGCAGACAGAAACGAAGCGTAAAAGAAATACAGCCCATAGGCTATATGTTAGCGTAATTAATAGTTAACACATACCGTGTTATGTGTAGATTTAGATAGATTTTTTACATTTAGCCTGTTGATTGATTAGGCATTTCCCAATTATTGCGCGTGGTAAAGAACTATCGAATAGGCTTAGAACAAGACAGCAAGTTCAACGGATATTTCCGAAATTTGGCAAATTTAGGTCACGCGCTTTGATTTGCACTGGCCAAAAACACGCAACAAACATTAGAAATAAACGTAAATGTTATACTAATTTATTCTAATAGTGATGGACTACATGTTTTACTTGTTACAAACACATGTAATTTATTGAAATGTGCGTTTGTTTAATTCATCCATTGTAATTAAATTATGAAAGGAATTTGAACTGAAATTCAGTTTTTGACCTCTCTTTAGGCGAGACTGGATTCCCTTGTAAATCAACTCCACAAACCAACTGTCCACAAATTTTTGTTTAAAGCGCTAATAAATGAAAGAAATACGCAAGTCCTGGAAAAGATTGGCAACGTTTTCATTGGTTTCATTGTCCCAGTAAATTGTAACATAGCATATATGCTACTATCTATTGTTCACGCTGATAAATTGTAAACAAGTTTGGCTTTAATTTACGAATTAAAAGGGGGAAATATCGAATGCAGTGCAATTAGTGTTGGCTTTTCTTTACGACTTTTCGCTCATTTGTTTATTTATTCAATAGTCAATTTGTTTAAGCTACTAATTCATTCGTTTATTTATTTGTGTGTATGCGTGTTTATTGTATAATGAATATGCCGTCGTGTTATTTTTCGGTGCTCGAAAAGTGTTAACCAACACATTTCCCACTTCTCCTTTCCTGCTGGAAAAAGTGTGATTTAATAGCGTGTCGGTCGTAGGTTGACCTAAAGCCCATATCCAGCGGCTATCCGCAGCTTGGATACTCTGGTCGGAAAGAAAATAAACCTAGGACAAGCAAGAGTGCGTTCGCTTAGAGGGAGTTCCCTTCGGCTCATAGAGAGGTGAGTTTGTTGTGGCTCCATCCAATGTATCATTTGCAGGTGATGCCAAGCGCAGATAAGAGGCCGCCGGTCCTTGTCCTCTGTCTAGACTCATGGCTTTACAAGCAAAACTAAATTGATCACAAGTCCGAGATTAAAAGATTCGGTCAATATCCGGTTTACATGAGATACGTACACTGATATGTGGTCGTTAGCATCTATAAAGGGTTAAATTTGACATTCCAGACTGAATATCTATGAATCTGTTTATAGTTTTTTGGTTCAGGGCCAAGATGTCGGTAGCCCATAACAGTTTTAAAATAGTCACACTGAGGCTGGGGACAAGCGAGGTTTGAAAATGCTACTGAAGCAATTTTTTTCAAATATAATTTCCAGTGAATTAAAGCATTCTACATGTTGAGGGAGCAGGTACCTACATATGTTGTTTATATGTTCGCACCCTATTTGTCGTATTCTTCACACACCTGAAGTACTAATTAGTGTCAATCTAGCAAGATATCCAACAAGATGAATCATGGCATATACGCTATTCAATATGTAAGCCTACTCATGTGCAAAATCACAATGCAAAATCCGCCGTTGAAACCCTTATCTGTGTCCACTTGGACTTAAATAAACTGAATTTCCATGTGATTTTTCTGTGTTCTGACTTTTCGCTGTAGATATATTTCTAATTATTTCCTATTTATTTTTCGACAGTAAATCAGAATAGTACGATAACTTTTTTTCGAAATGTAGGCTATATAATTTGACTAAAGAATGCAAATCATATCATGCATAACATTTTCTTTCACTATAGTGGCATTTCTTATCAGAACAGATGGCAACTCCATTCGCGATTATTTAATTCTATACAAGTTATTCCGGTTTTCCATAATTGGTGTGAAGTTTGTCTGTAGATTAGTGCAGGCCCATTTACAAAATCCTGGGATCTGGATGCAACGCATTTAAGGGTATGGATGTCTGTGCATGCAGACTTCCTCAGACATAAACACTTAACATAGTTTATTAAGATACTTTCTAAATTCTTGCACGGACGGTTGTCCTGACAATAAATAACAATAACTTACTTTTTTTCTCGAGAAGTTCAAACAATCTGTCCTCCATCCGTAAAGATAAAATATTTACATATCAGTTTTATACATCATCTTCGGAGTTCATGCGCATTAAGACAAACGTGGCTTTCTTGTCTCAATGAATTAGGGAATATCAGGTGTTGATAAACTTACGTAACGTTAAACTTGAATGAATACTGGTAAGACACTATTATTTTAAAAAATTGTTGACAGTGGCTCAACTTGTTCATATTCCTTGGGACATTCGGTTGGATCCATGTAGGCCTATCTTGGGAAAAAATGATTCTGTAATACGTCTGGAAACAGTGTCGCTCGGACAGGTTCCTCCGTTTGGCAAACCGTTTCTTCAGTTAAATCCATTGTTACTGTATTTTCAATTAATCCCTTGTCTCCGACTGAGGCTGTGAGGTGATCTGTGTTCATGCAGGGCGCGCGGGAGCATGCTGGGGCGGGAGGTGGCAGTTTCAGTTGGTTCTCACGTCTCCACGGGACTAGACACCATGCTGTTGGGGGTGTCGGGTAACTGCGATGACAGAGAAGTCACATCACTACCCGAAGAGTTACCGAGGGAACCCGACTCAGAAAACGACACCTACAAAAAGGGTGGAAGTGGGAAAAATTTAATGAGAAAGTGTTCTGTTGATTTCCTTAAGCATTCTAGCCTACATAGGCCTAAAACATGTTTTATTTACCTATACTTGTTGCAGCTAACAATTAGATAGAATTTAACAAAGCGTAGACCCATTATCTGAGGCTGATCTCCCAAACAGTGAGTTTAGATCTAACAAACATTTACGTAATTTATTTGATGCGTGACTTAGACAACGTGCCTAAAAATGAAGCTGCCAGATGTGTCTGTAATCTTTCTCTCTCTTTCAGTGGGCGAGGCAAACTCAGTAAAAACATGTTTCCAAATAAAAATAGCGTAGGGTTACTGATGTGTCGTCATCAAATGAAAAGATAAATATAGTATGACAAATAAATATGCTACTTTAAGTGTAGAATAGTACCTAAAAGCGATTCGCAGGTGCTTTAGCAGTCTGTTTGGCAGAGTGATATCTAAATGCGCATGCACCAGTGGTAGCCCGGGAATGCCACTTCTTACCAGCTGCTGGAATGCGGGTTGGTCCAGGTCACTCTGCAAGGCAAATTCGCTTAAGGCTTTCCAGGGTGGTTGATACGTCTGAACTTCTACAGGATTTCCCTGGACTGTGTTGTCATGCCTAATCGGACTTCCTGCCACCAGAGGTGTCCCTGTTAGTCCTTGAAGATTCTGTGGGCGGTAGAAAAAATGTTTCATGTAAAAAAAAAAAAAAGTAATATTAGTATTTAATATATTGAAAAAAAATATTTCGGTGACATGTAGCATCAGCTGATGTTTCACAGCTAGCCTGTGTACTTCACAGATTAATTACTGCAATTTTTCGCAACATTGTCAGTTTGCCTTCTTGAACGCAAACACTGTTGATGCTGACGTTAACCATAGGTGGAAATCTTACAGTTTTATCACTGTGTTGCTGTTGTTGTAGCTGCTTCATGAGCATTGACCTCTTCTTGTCTTTGCAGCGTTTGTTTTGGAACCACACTCGAATAACGCGTGGACTAAGGCCCGTCATTTCCACAAGCTGCTCTTTCATTAGCGCATCCGGTCTAGGGTTTGCGTTGTAACAGGTCCGAAGAGTATGTAGCTGCTTCTCGTTCAGTACTGTCCGCACACGAGTGGTTTTTTCGGACTGCTTATGGACGTGGTTCCGATGGGGTGGCTGTCGTACCGGCACGGGTTCTGTGCACAAACGATAAAGATAATTTTCCTTTCAAGAATGTCATTATTCATCTAACATATATATAGAGCATTTTCCGTAACTGAGCCCCAAATATGCACACATATTCAACAATGTAATACTGATTTAAAAAGTACTTGGGCCAGCATATAAATAGAGTTTGCAATCAGCATTTTTGTGCGAAGTCGTGGAGTTCACTGCCACGTTTTTATATGCGACTAAGTGGTTAAGTTACGAGAAGATATAAAATATCTTCACCACCATGGTAAACAGCCATGGCTTACGGGCTTAACCAAAAATATAACATTTGCGCAAATAATGCTACACAATATTTAATACAATTTTCAGATCAACTTCCATACATCCCAGGCGACCAAATAATACGAGTTTCATATCATGCTTTCAGTGCATAGTCTTTAGAATAATCCTTAAAGTAGTTAGAATTGTTTAAATAGAATCAAATCACGGCATTCAAAATCTTCAAGTTTTCTTTGTCTCTCTGCTGTACACACAAACCGATATTTTACATATCGATAATAACCAACTTTGCCGTTTTTTAATTTTTTTTTTTTACCGTTTTGTGCATTCTAAGAAACGTTTAAGCAACACAGAATAGAGAATTTTCAAACTTTTAAATTTTACAGTCTTATAATTAATACACTATTCACTTCAAAAGTCACGTCAAAGTAACCAATAGCTTAATCAACGAGCTTCCGCTCCGGTACCGCATGCACTCAAGAAAAAGATTAGGAAATCCGCATAGAGGCCTATTTTATTAAATCCTCATGGAGGCCTATTTATTAAGATACCCAAGCACAGCTGCAGTGTTGCAGGTTTGCTCTGTGGATTAAATTGAAATATCTCTCTATAATTTATAATTGACCTAGAGCTACCATAACTTTGCATCACATTTGCCACATCTTTGTTCAGACTTATTATTATTATTATTATTATTATTATAACAAATACTAAAAACAATAATGTTCTAGCAAACAATAACAATGACAATAATTTGTTATTATTATTATTATTATTAATAATAATAATAATAATAATAATATTAATATTATTAAAAACAACGACTTACCCGACATGTGCAGTGATCTGCTCGAGTGAATATTTCCCGGGCTAATGGGGCTTCCTGCTGAGGCACGCTCCATCAACAGACCGTGGTCGGCCCGGCAGAGGAGCTCTTCTTCCCGTAAAGAAAATTCGTCTCCAGGAAGAAGATGTCTGCTACAGACCGAACACCTAAAACACTCCATATGATAGACGTTTTCCCGGGCCCTCATCACAAGGTCACTGCTGCAGAAACCGATGTTACATTTTGCACATTTGATCCCGAACAGTCTGCAATGATCAGAACAAACAACCACTCTTGACATTTGAAAGGAACATAATGTACATTATCATAAATTAATTTATTTCATTTTAATTTGATTGTGACACATAAATGAAAAATTGTATAGAAGGATACCTGACTGAAATTAACCATATTCTAGAAAACATTACTAGCAAAGATTAGGACTATCCGTTATACAATTGCTAGCCATAAAATAATACTTTTGGAAATATGGTTAATCTTTGTTATTTTAGCCTTGAATTAAATGTGTTCCATTACCCAGACAACAACTTCAGAAACAAATGTTTCTGAAGTCACAAATGCAGTCACAAATGTTTGCATGCAATTCTATGGTAAAAAAAAGTTACTTTTAACTAGCCCGTATATTCAGCCTGCTCGTATTCTCCCCTAATTTTATACATTACTGTGAAAAAGGCACGTCTAAATGATCAAGCTCTTAAACCACAAATGTGGAAAATCCAAAATATTTCTACCTTACGTAATCTCGTTTGCAATATGTTTTGCCGTCTCGGACGAAGCAAGTGCACGTCTCATCCAGGTACTGACTGCATTCCGCGCACTTGAGACAGGCTGCGTGCCACTCCAGGTCCGGGGAAACTCTCAGGATGTACTGGTCATGGATTTGACTTCCACAGCCTACACACATGGCGATTCCGGGCTTCTCTGTATGGAACGCACGAATTAATGCCACCACCTGCACCTCATTTAATCTCCAGGCATCCTCACTGAACTCACTGCATTCTCACTACATTTATATTATAGGTCAAAGCATGAATGTCCACGCCACTCCACCAACATTTTTTCCATTTTTTTGGCATCATCGTTGCCATTTCCCACTAGTTGATGATGCTATCGTAAGCCTTAAACAATGCGAGCAAAACTGCCCAAAGAAAGGCATAGATGAACACAAACATGCTAGAGGTTATTTCCTCTTAGACATATTCTACGTAAATATAGTAAAACACCCAAACAAAATTGGATGTATATCAGTGCGGTAAAGGACAATTGCTTAAAATGTCCTTATTGGTCTATGCCAAAGCCGTAAACCAAACTACACGCAAAACAACTTTTAAAGGCCCTGAATTACATCATTCCTTTACAAAACAAATGCATGACTTACTTTTTGAATGATCCCCCATATCACCCAAGAAAGAAGATTGGAGTAGAATATCCACCATACAGGATGGCTAGCGCAAAGGGCTACAGATGAGGAAATAGAGTGGGAGTCTGCACCGTCCCAAGCAGACTAATAACTTGTAGCCGATCAGCTAGTAGCCTAGTGGGAAGAGCAAAGGCTGACACGCAGAGTGACGTCACATGCAAACTTGGAACATATTATGCCCAGGGAGTCTAGGAAGGAGGTCCCAGAATGGTCAACATGGGTTGTACTTAACAAGGGATTTTGATGAATAAAAACATGTACCTCTAACATATTGACCAAATTAATTATTATCTGTATGCTTATAGCAATTTACGCAAATAAGTGGCCATGAAATAATAACTGATACATAATGTATTCCATCAGAATTAAATATCCTATATACTACATATTATACGTTTTAGAATTGATCCATCTCTCTCAAACGAATAGCGTATAAAAGTATTAAAACGTATACAAGGATTAAGAAATATAATCGAAAACGTGTTGTTCTTTTTTGTTGTTTTTTAGAGCATTTTTATAGAGGAAATTGCGCGAAATATAACCAGCTTTCTTTCTTTCTGGTCTATAGCACGTGATATCATGTCAGTATGCTCTAGTGGAGAGCCTCCTGCTGGATTGAGAATATAATTACATACCCTCGCTCTAGGTTTAAACGTTAATTAAAACCCAGCCTTTTTGCATTTTCAGGCTTTGCAGTTATTGTTTATCATTTATAATAACCGCAGTATAATTTGCACCACAAACGTTGGAAATAAACATACTGCTAAATAGACGGCAAAAAATACTCGCTATTATAAATCACTTAAAATCAGACAGAGAATACAACGTGTGCAGATCTTCAACAGTTTTCCGCGTCTTCAAACGTTTTACTCTCATCGTTCATTTCTTCAAAGCAAGATTGTCTTGGTTTTCCAGAACACAAATTCTTTCACGTATCTCACTCATTTTCTTTTGCTCTGCGAGTGTCTGACCTACTATTTTCTGATTTAAAGTTTCAAACAGAACATCTTACGAATCTATAAGGTAGTTATTTTTACACGTTCAATTGATATTTTCTCCAGTTTTGAAAGCACTTGTTTGAAATTTTGAAACTGACCACCAAACAATGAATGATCTATGAATTTAGTAAGGTTTACTGATTTGTTCGTACCGATTATTTGTTCGAAATTTTGTTAGCCTAATATACGTGCAAAATCAGTTATCTGCGCTTCCAGTGGTGACAGTGTTTCGACCTGACCTGTGACATTAACCATGCTGTGTATTTAGGAAAATATACACAATTTCTATTAAAGCTAGTTTTGCACGAGGTCATAAAAGTGTAATGTAACACATTAGACAACTTACAAACCTACCCAAGACATATCGCTTAAAGGTCCACCAATATATATTGCTAAAATTACCAAATCTTGCCGTGTCAACATTTTTTTAATTAAAACATAACATCAATAATAAGGCCTTTTAACAAGCTAAATTTAATTGTCTTATTTATATATCTTATTCATATATCTGAGATAAGAATAGCATAGCCTACCCTACAGCATACTTAACGCATTTTAATATGACTTTACAAGTAGTAGCCTATGTTCACATAAAATATATATAAAATAAACAAATAAACTCGGATGCTGTACTTACGTCTGCTGAAAAGGTAGTACGCACTAAAGCGCATTTATCATACTTGCTTATTCCAAGCCTGTCATGCGGAAAAAGGGGAAAAAGGTGAACTATCAGTGGATAAAAAAGACCCACAACACTTACATCAGCTCTGGCTGTGTCTTTGAATTACAAATATTAGAAAACATGCCCCCTGTATTCCAATATTCATTACGTATGTTTCAGTTTAATTCAAACAAATTAGTTGGGCTACTTCATGTTTGAAATGTGTCAACTAGTTAACTAAATTAGTTACCTGTCATTTGCGCACGTCATATCCTTTAAGTACATTTAATTAGTATGGAATTTAACCACATACTATATCGAAGATAAGTGATGAGTATGTTCTCTAACCATAGAATAATAGCATGCGCAATTTCAGGGACATGAATAATTTATGGTGTCATTTTAAATCGCGCATATTTAGAGTGAAGAGTATTCGGATAATAGACATGATTTTTTAGAAAAAGAGAAAGGAAGTGACAATACGACAAAAAACGTGAATGAATATTTAACCATAAAGAATCATAAAGTGTAGAGAAATACACTTTATATGTGTACACGTGGTGTTAATAAAGAGATAATATTTTTATTACGTAAGAGGGAACGCATGTAGATCACCCACGATATATGGGCTTTTCTCTCAGACGGAAGTAGTCCGAGAGACACGTAGTACCGTTATATCTCGCGATAATAATGCTCTCACTAAGTAGGTTTTGTGGGTCAGACGGGGATAGTGTGGGACGGTACTGCTGTAATCATGCTCAAAGCAATTCAGAAGACAAATCTTAGGACATTGGTAAGTTGCAAAAGTGACAATATCATGGCTAACCGGTTTTCTTCATAAGTCTCAATACGTTTTTACAGAGAATGTCGAAAGTAATTGTTTATAAGACGACTTGCACAAGCAAAAAAAAAAACACCCTTGCGAACTGTCCAGCTAGCTCGCAAGTATTGGATTGTTAGTTGCTAGCTAAGTATTTAGCTAACTTATTTTATAGCTAGCAAACGACAAAGATAGGCCTTTGCATATTGCGCACACCGTCAATACGAATAACAGATAATGGCTATCTATCTGATTCCCTGTATTATTTTAACCCCTCTTGCTATATCGCTTATATTGTATGATAATATTAGATAGGTAGTTAACAAATTGACATGGCTGGTAAACCTTGTTAGCCAGCTAGCATGCTAACGGTAGGTTATCCGTTTAGCATAGCTAGCCACGTAGCCAACGAATCTCTTTAACTGTTATACAGATTATAATCTCTCGACTGAAAACGCACTCGCAGTTTTTGGTTTGCTGCATAATAAAGTTTCTATCAACATTCACTGTTGAGCGTACAGATCATATGGTTGGCCATTATTAAGAGGATAGTTCTCTAGCTAGATGGCTGTTAGCCATATTTCAAGGTTATGCACTTCATAAATACCCTGTTAGTAAACCTAGTCACTGATGGCGTTTGTTGCAGTTTTGCCCGTTTGGTTTGGACAATTTCTCTTGAAGTTTTGTAACTGTTTGTGTATTCCTTAAAAAGTAATTCATTCAGAGCATTCCATTCACGTTTCAAAATGCTAATTTCTTGTCAACCATTGAGTCAGTGGCACCAAAATGTGAAATCCAGTCTAAATGTTTAGACATGTTGTCATCATGAAAATACTACTCTTAAAGTATCAGTTGCGTAATTTACTTATTTCTCTACAGCTTGCTGAATTTGCTTGTGCACCAAATTGTGTACTTTGGTTCAGTTGGCTGTTAGTATAGGTTCTAACCCATTTGTATATTCTGCAAGACTAGAAAACTGCAACATTTGTAAGGTGGGCATTCTTTTTTTTGTTGACATTGTGAGAAATCTTCTTATGTGCCTCAACCACCCAGTACAAGAATCTGCTGGGATGTCATCACAGTTAGCATCTACTGTACAATAGTAAAGATGCATGGTTGTGTGGCTCTTCATCATATACATTCTACCTCCACACTGAGAATAATTCTTCAGTGATGGAAAATAAGGAGGTTCTCCATCTGGATCTTCTGGAGGGTGTCGTTCTGTTATTGCATTTGAGAAGTGGAATCGTGCATTATACAATTGGACAAGTCTGTTTATACTACCAAACGTATTTACAGCAGTGAGATTCCAGAAGTGTGTGTTCAAGAAGCTCTGTCAATACTGGGTGTTGCAGGTCCCAATTACAGGAATGCGTGCACACACCATTCTCTAATATTCTGTCAGTTAACAATGCACATGTTACGGAATGAGTCCACCTCTGCAGTTAGGCTAATGTAATTTGACATGCAGGTGATGCTGAAATATGTACGATATCACCATTACTGTATGCAGTACAATATAACTGTAGTGAATGTCAAAACCATGTACAGGGGATGACCGGATGCTTTAAAGGGTTTGCCCTTACCTCTCTTACACTCTTTCGCTGTATATTCTATGTTTCTTTTCAATTGAAACCTGGATTGTTTCATTGATGATGGACAGATTTCTCTTCAGTTCTCTATCATTGAGAGACAGAAGTGACATTTTGGAATATGTCATTCTTTGCTATAATGTCCCTCCAATTGTCTTGGTCTAATGGTGTTGCTTTCTATCACCATGATTCAGATCTCTTGGTCTTCTTCAGGTCTGATATTTATTCTTCTGCCACCAATATTTGGACACCACAGTCCTAAATACATAGTATATATACACTGATGAATTCAGAGATCCTGAATTTTATTGCTTTGCAAAAATAAATCCCATTGCTGTACTGCCTTTTTCAAAGTAACTTGGATTACACAGTATATGCTTTTACTCTCCAACCAGGCTCTGCCATTGTAAGACCTTGGTTTATGATTTGGTGCACTAATGTTGCCCTCATTTCATCTGTCATAGGTCTGTATCTCTTCCCTTTTCTGGTTCATCCTCTGTGCTGTCTTTGTCTTAGTAATCCACTAAGAAAATTGCAGCGTCCCTGATTCACTGGTTCTGGAGCTAATTCTGTTCTTGTTCCTGCTATGAGTTATACCTGTATGCAATACCTTGTGTTATTGGTTGATCTGATGGTGTGATGATTTT
Source organism: Sternarchorhynchus goeldii (assembly GCA_028565775.1). Lineage (NCBI taxonomy): Eukaryota > Metazoa > Chordata > Actinopteri > Gymnotiformes > Apteronotidae > Sternarchorhynchus > Sternarchorhynchus goeldii. The sequence continues at coordinate 4,239,158 of JAOXYF010000007.1, read as the reverse complement.
TTTTTGTGTGTGTGTTAAACCCTAGAAGAACCAAAACAAAATCGTTTGACAATAAATAAAACAATAATAATAATAAAAAAAAAAAAACAGTAGGGAGAAACGTATGTGGTTATGAAAGTACCGTTTTCATTTGAGAATTTGTACAAAACAACCAAGGAAAGAAAAAAAAAACTGAACTGTCTGAACTCTTGATAGCTAATGTAAATTTTATTATTGACAATGCGACGTATGGTATGTTCAATCAATATAATTAACATTGTTATAGATTTGTATTGACAATGCTCCTTACTGGCTCTAGCCACTCCCCATTCCTTATCGTAGTATAAAATGCAAATTTTCATACATGGCTGAACTAATTGACTGAGCCTCCAACAGCCACGTTTGCTTTTTAATCGAAAGGGTTATTCACGTGTACATGTCGGTGTAAAAGCAATGTATGAGATCTTAAATCAGACGTTGGGTATGTTGTGCAACATACTCTAAACCAATATCGATTGTAATCTTTTCCTCTCACCAGTCAGGACTTATCCAGAGGTTCCAAAGCACACTGGTTGTTGCAGAGCACAACAATGACACACTGACTCCCGTCACTCTCAGTGCCATCACAGCGGCCAGCAAACTTGGTGGTGAGGTGTCCTGCTTGGTTGCTGGAACAAGCTGTGCTAAGGTATAATGACTGCAGTTATTTAAATTATTTACCTGCCATTGATTTTACAATCTGCTTTTAAATATTGTAATGGTTTTGTGGGCAGGTAGCGGAGCAACTTTCTCAAGTTCAGGGAGTCAAAAAGGTGCTGATTGCTCAGCATGATGCTTACAAAGGATCACTACCAGGTAAACGTGTGTGGTTGTTGTTGTGTGTGTGTGTGTGTGTGTGTGTGTGTGTGTGTGTGATCAGTTTAACTCATGATGTTTGTACACTTTGCAGTTCTGTTATTGTAAAGGTTGTATTAAGCACTGTGTAGTTAGTCATAGTGTAAACTAATTTGGAATGCACATTAGGGTATAACCACATGGACAATGTGTGCTAATGCACTATTTTGAAGACTTTGCCTTGACTTTTGATAGCTACCGTAGCGATTGCAGTCTGATTGCAGCTTAGCACATTGGAAACTTTGTTATATTCTAATTAGCAGTTTTTCGTGTGCTTACTGAGTCTTTCATGTGCTTATTGAGTCTTTTTATTTACAGAGGAGTTGACGCCTCTTATCTTGGCAACTCAGAAACAGTTTAATTTCACACACATCTGTGCTGGAGCATCTGCCTTTGGAAAGGTAAACTGTGATTAGGTTAAACACATTTAGCTGAATGTTGGATTGCTTTGTTATCTGTTAGAATAGTCCAGTTAAGGCTGAGATTCCAGCATGCTTATAGTTGTTTTGACATACATGCATTGTAAGTTATTACATCTATAGTTAACCTTATATTTTAGATGCATGTGACTAAAGTAAACTTGTAAAAACAAGAAGCCCAGGTGATAAATTATACAATTTCAAAGTATATTAAGATATGTCAACAGTATTGCTGTTACTTGGTCAAGTGAAAGTGTGACAAACATTTCAGAGTGCGATCGTACAGCAACCACCACGATCTTAGCAAGTCACTAGATTTCAAGGTGCATATTGAAACGTGTAACCTGCTTAATATTTTTGTACAGTTTTTCTTGCCCAAGAACATTTTCTAAAATGTAAAACAAAACAAAAAAACTAAAGGTAAACCTTTTTCAGTTGTCACCATTATCACATCAGTTTGTATTGAGCAGTGCAAGATTAGATTTCACTTGCAAAAGTCTAAAGCTCACTCAGTGTTTAACTTAAGTTAAAGTTTAATCATATAAGAAGATGCCTCTAAATTAAATAACCTGTTACACTTGGCAACAACATTTTAACCTTTTTTGTCCCTCAGACTAATGTAGGTGGATCTTCATATCAGGCATGGTTTTTAAGTGATGGAGCAATTACATTTTACCCCAAGTATATATTACTTATTCATAAGGCTATCCATCCATCCATCTTCCACCGCTTATCTGGGTTCAGGTCGCAGGGGCAACAGCCTAAGCAACGAGTGTCAGGCCTCCCTCTCCCCCTCCACCTCCTCCAGCTCCTCCGGGGCGTTCCTAGGACAGTCGAGAGATGTAATTCCTCCAATGTGTCTTGGGTCTTCCCTGGGGTCTCCTCCATGTTGGACATGCCTGGAACATCTCCCTAGGGAGGTGTCCACCACCTCAGCTTGTTCCTCTCAACACGGAAGGGCAGCAGCTCTACTCGGAGATTCTCGTGGTTCGCTGAGCTCCTCACTCTGTCTGTAAGGGAGAGTCTGGCCGCCCTGCTGAGAAAGACCATATCGGTCTCTTGTATCTGTGATTTCATTCTTTCCGTCACTACCCAGAGCTTGTGACCACAGATGAGTCAGAACATAGATTGAATGGTAAACCAACCGGTCAGGAACTGCTGTCCTCTTCTGGGTTTCCTTACTGTTTGCCAGAACTTTCTTGGCACCAGTGGCTAGTTCTTCTCCATGGCTTCAACAAACTCTTCCCACATCTGAGTTTCCAGCAGCCGACGCCACAATCCCCTTGGCCCTTTGGTACCCATCAGCTGCCTCCAGAGTCCCACAAGCTAGCCAGGCCTGATGGGACCCTTTCTTCAGCTTGACTGCCTCCTTTATCTGAGGTGGCCACCATCGGATTCGGGCATTTCCGCCGTGACGGGCAGCGACAACCTTGCTGCCACAGTTCAGATCAGCTGCATGTACACTGGAGGCATGGAACAAGGCCCATGCAGACTTGAAACCATCTCTCCTGAAACATATGACTTTCTGATGGGTTCCTCTGCCAAATGTTCCCAGCAAACCCTCGCTACATGTGATCCAACTCGGTGGTGATCGGTTGACTGCTCAGCTCTTCTCTTCACCTGGGTGTCGCAAATTCAGTGACATGACTACGAAGATGATCATTGCACTCTGGCCTACCGTGTCCTGGTGCCATGTGCACCTTCCTGTTTAAACATGGTGTTTGTTATGGACAAACTGTGACAAGCACAGAGATTCAACAGAACACCTCACAGGTTCAGATGGGAGGGGCCGTTCCTCCAAATCACGTCTAATATTTTTGCATGGGACAAATTTCTTAACCAATGTTATCGCTGCAAAACAAAGATGTATAAAAAAGTCACTATTGTCTGTGAGTTTTTTGCAAGTGTTATTGCAAATGTTTGTAGCATTCTGATAAATAAATTTCAGTTGGCTGTTTGTGTGTTAAATCAGGTGATGGGTTTCACATTTGATCCATATGCTCCCACTATATAACAAAGTCGTGTTTCTCAGTAATCAGCCAAGTAGTAACACAGTCAAAAATTATACCACATGAACACTGGTTTGGCTAGATAACTAGACGTATCTAGATGCCCCTCGTAATTTTGGAGGTCGGCTGTTTCAGCCTCACGCATTGATAACGGGTATATAAACCCAAGCACAGCCACATGGGCTCCATGTCCAAACACTGGCTCTTAATGAAGAGCACGTTGGTTTTACATGAGGCACTGCCATAGGATGCCACAGGTCAGTTCATGGAATTTCTGCCCTGTTAGGAATCTGCCCCACACAGCTGTGTTATTGAGACATGGAATCATCTAGTAGCAGCAACACCTCAGCAATGGAACGTTTGAGCATGTATTGCCGTTTCTTTAAACACAGCCCTGACCTCAACCCCACCGAACACCTTCAGGATGAGTTGAAGTGTCGATCTAAAATCAACGACACAGTAGTGCAAGTGGTTCTGAAACTGCACGTCCAATAAGCTCGTAGGTGAGATGGTCAGGGCTCCAGGATTGGCTGTATCGTGTATTTATTCAGTTTTCTCTTCAGTCACATAGTTTATGTTTTTGGCACCTTTTAAAGTAAATGTAATCAGTCACTTGACAGTAAAGAGTACAAATGGTGTGGGTGTGGGTGTGGGTGCACCACCACCTGCACTGACCACCTAATCGGTCATGTCTGTCTAACCACAGCAGTTTATCATTCTCACAGATGTACATTATTGTACAGAATGCAACATTGTGTTATGTTTAGAACTGTAATATGTGCATTTATCTTTTGGTTAAATATGACTTGTGTTTTAGATGTAAATTCGTTGAGCGGATGAATTACTTATTTGATGTTACAAGAATTCAAATTAGCAATTGATGTAGTATTTTGTTTAATGCGTTAAAATTGGTATCACTTTGTTGTGTGGAGTAATTATCCTGTTTAAAGTTCCTAGTTTTCACTTTGTGAATTGTGAGTTTGTGAATTGATGCTCATCACATGATGTTATGTTTCCTGTTTTGTCTGAGGGTTGTAGGCAACAGAAAACCAGATTTTGTTCTTTCTGCTTGAATGCCACTGATCCTTCACGTTTCATCTTTATGATGTCATCTTTGTGATGTCAGCATGCTCCACGCTGTCTGTTATTAAGTAATAGGCCTGTTTTATATCCTTTACTGTTTTGCATGTTTTTTTAAGGCTTTATGGGGTTTTTTTATGTGCCTCTCCATTCTTCTGCTCAGGTAAATAGAGAGCTGAGTTTTAAAATGTAGACTGTAACATCATTTTGCCCAGCAGTTTTTGTTATTGCTGTGAAATAGAAAGGGTAATCTAAATGAATCACATCTGACACTCCCCAAAGCTCATGGTGTATGTGACTCCTTACTTTTTTATTTGTTTGAGAAGTCTGTCTACAATAAGTGAAGCTCACTCTGCCATTATATGCATGGCTATTTGTCATTCTGCAGCTAAACTGTCAGCCGGCCGATCTAATGGTATTTAAATTCAATTGTAATACATTTAACAGTATCTTGTGTAGCGTAACCCCAGACCAAATAGATGTATTAGTCTCAAATTCCTCAATAGCTAGATGTATTTTATATGATGGATTTTTAAGTGGTGGATTTGGTTTCATTATGTCACTATATAAAACCCTTGAATTACCAGTATATGATATATTTTACATCAAGGCATTTTTCTCCCAGACAGGATGTTTGTATTCTTTCTAAGGTTCAAGATCACAGAAGTTTAAAAACTAAAACTAAATACTTCACAGTGACAAAGAAAATCTAGACAAGTTGTTACAGCCAGTCCGGCATGCATTTTATCATGTTGATGAAGAGAAATGTGTGTTTTGTTGTTTAGAATCTTCTTCCCAGAGTTGCTGCAAAGCTTGATGTTGCTCCTGTCTCAGACATCATTGAGATCAAATCCCCAGATACATTTGTAAGGACTATTTATGCAGGTAACTAAGTAAATCTTTATTATTTGGCAGTCTTTTGATTTGACTATTGTACAAAGCATGTGTTGAACGTGTTCCTATTTATATAACCCAGTAATGTCCTTCTGACATGAACACACTCATTTGATTGGTCTGATCATTGCTGCTGGTGCATGGCTACATATCAAATATCTCACACTTTTATTATTAATAATAAAAGTATTTTATTGTTAAATCTGAGGGCTTTTTTTTGACTGAAAGTACATTTTTTTAAAGAATGTTCAACATTTCTGCCCAGCATTGCTTTAATTATTTCCCCCAAAACCTTTTCACTAATTTGTCTGTATAAAATGTTCATTTCTTTGTTTTTTTTTATGCTCTTTCATATCTGGATCAGCTGATCAAAGACCTGAAGAGTTGAATTAGTCAAAGAATCCTCCCTTTATGAATTTTCTTTTTCACCAGTTAATAGCTCTTGAAATGTATTTGTGTTGCAAGCCTTCAGAAAGCCCTTATGTGTAAACCGTGAGTGATGTTAAAACGGTTTGATATTCACATTGCCTTTGCCCGTAGGGAATGCCCTCAGTACCGTCAAGTGTAACGAGAAGATCAAGGTGTTCACAGTGAGAGGGACAGCATTCGAACCTGCTGCTAAGGACAGTGGAAGTGCTACTTCAGAGCAAGGTTCTCACTTCACTGATCCTGTCGAATACGCTGGGTTTCAGGTTCTCTTAAGTCCATTCTAATCGTTTAATGCTAAAATATTCCAAAACATTTTGATTCTGTGCGTAGAATTTCTAAATGAAATTTTGAACATGCTCGTAAATAAGGAATTTAGTATAAACATTTTATAGGTGTATAGGGTTTTAAAAAAAAATGCATAGAGGTGAGTTTACATCATTTGGAAATGTCCTGATATGATGGGACATGCTGTTGCAGTTTCTCCAACTTCACCTGCTGGGATCTCAGAGTGGCTGGAGCAGAACCTGACCAAGACTGACCGGCCTGAGCTCACCAGTGCCAAGGTGGTGGTGTCTGGAGGTATGAGCTGCCTCATAAGGACATGCAGGGGTCAGGCGACCATGATGGATCTGCCTGTGGTGCAGCGAGAAGTGTGTGTTTCATTTGCACTTGGTCCCTTAATATTACCTGGTTTTGAACATAACACATCAATATGGTGAAAGGCACGCCTTGACGAGAGAGATGATCTTAATATATGATTTTGAGATATAATATTCTTGATTTAATGTTATACTGTATACACATCTGCCTTCTGTCTGTCCTACCAGGCAGAGGTCTGAAGAGTGGTGAAAACTTCAAGCTGCTTTATGACCTCGCTGACAAGTTAAATGCTGCAGGTAAGTAGAGTAATGAGTTCTTGCTAAAGGCATGGTTTGTGGAATGTAACAGAGAATGCTGGAATAAAGAAACTCTCAAGCGTGTCTGCATTTTCTCTGGATATAAAACTGTGCTACTCTTTTCTCCCAAGTCGGTGCCTCCAGAGCAGCTGTGGATGCTGGCTATGTCCCTAATGACATGCAGGTTGGACAGACAGGAAAGATTGTCGCTCCTGTAAGTAACACTTGCATTTGCTAGTGCAACTGCACTGTGAATTGTCTCATTGATCTACAAATGCTTCTCCTAATGCTGATACAAAGTCTTTATAAACAGGATGGATAATTCACCCATCCAGTCCATCAGAAGTCATGTATGCTTTATATCTACTGTGCTGTCAGAAGTATTTGATAAATGTGTTTAGCAAAGTCTTTTTTTGTAGTCTGATAAAGATGGATCCTTGTTGCCCTTTAAAAAGGTTAATTTTCCATTATCCAGTTCAAGTGGGACCTCCCAACTGTCATTATCCACACATTAGAGGAGCTAGGAGCTGCTGTAATGTAGTTAATGGCACATTCAGACTCTTAAATGATTTACCAGAGCCATTAGTGGAGCAGACCGCTGTGAGTGTCTGCCCTGAGCTCTAATCAGACAGCCCAGCTCCAAACCCAATTCTCGAAATGTTTCGACAAGCCTGTCAGACGGTCTATGATCAACATGTATTCATAATCATCCTGAAGGAATCTTGAAGGGGATTAATGCTTAAGCATTACATGGAAATGAGTCTAGATTTCTAAGTATCCTTTGGCATATTATTTGTAGTGAGGATATTTGACCTCATGCATTGTTTTGCTCTATGATCTTTTGGTTTTGTCTTACAAACTGCTGTCAGTTTTGTTGTGCTATAGAAGGTAAACAGCCATACACTTCATTGCGTAAGGGCTACTGCTTACTGCCAGGATCTCCTAATAGATTCAAACTCTGAAGGTTGTAAGTGCTGCTTGTGTCTGTTTTGTTCTTAACTAAGTATACCATGTGAAACTTTAGTTCTGAACATGCAATTTCAGACATATTTTGTATAATCAAAACAAGTCATCAAAAGCATCTACTGATCCGCTGATTCCTTCTTCTCTGAGTATCCCCTGTGAATCCCAGCGATACTTGTGTCCTGCAGACTGGCTTGGAGCAAAGCATCATGTGTGTCAACCTGGCCCTCTTACAGTAATACACAGGCCGGCTTTTAGGACCCCGACTGGCTGTGTGTTCACAAATTGATGCTGTGCTCCCAGGAGAACACGGCAGCCACATCAAACAGCTCTGAAATATTCATAGGGCAGTGCATTAAGCTGAGAGTCCAGTGCTGGGCTCCTCCCTAGGGGAAGAGGTTGGGGAAGGAGAGCAGTGGAGGGGGAAGCTTTGTGCTACTCCAACCACTCCTCTTTTGAGGGATTACTTAGATAAGCATCTCTTACCCTTAAAGCAAGCAGGTATGTGTAGTGTATTGGACAATAAACTGTAATATTTAGCATATATCAGAATTACTACTTGCATAATGACTGAAATAATGGTTCTAGCCAAAGGTTAGATTGCTGACTTGTATCATTCAGTTAAATCTCTATCTTTCATTCAGTCTCGATCTGTTCAGACTCATTTCCTACTGATTACAGGCTTCATTTGTTTTCTGTATGTGAACAGCACATTTGTACCCGTCATAATGGTGCCAGAGGCATCATCCGATTAGGGAAGAGCACAGCAGGCCTGAGGAGCTTATTAAATGAGCTCTCCTGTTCTCCAGCGATTCATTACTGTGAGAATGAACAGAACAAGAAATAACAGTGGTTTAATTCAGGAGATTAATTAAGCAAGCATTGTGAATATTAAGATTCCTAGCAGATATATGGAAAGCAATTTGTCAGTATTTTGCCATTTCTCAATTACCCTTGCTTAGTTGAAGAAGAATGAACGAGAGGGACTTTACTTTCACTAAAATATCTATTGTGTATTTATTATGAAAAGACCAGTAGCAGTGTGTGGTCTTTATTTTTTATTTATTTATTTTGTTAAAAATAAGGCCTGTAAAAGTTTACATTTCAAACATCTAATGGAGGAACTTTTGAAATTTGAACTTCAAAAATGCAATTGGTGCGTATCTAATTTGCTGTGTTATTGAGCTCTCTGAAAGTATCACTGTAAAGAACTGTTTGTGTAATTTCTTTGTTCTGCCCACAGGAACTGTACATTGCAGTTGGCATTTCTGGAGCCATTCAACACCTTGCTGGAATGAAGGACAGTAAGGTAGAGGAATTCATGATGAACGATACATGCAGGTCATGATTTAGAATGAGCTGTTTTGCGTACAAACTCACCATTGCCATGTCCACAGTCATTTCTGGATTTCACAGAATCCAGAGACTTTAACCAAACTTGTCTCTGTCCTGAGGGTGGCTGTGTATTCAAATGGAAAGAGTTTTAAATATGATCAGGAGTAGCTTTTACCTGCATGTATAATTCACATGCCTTTTCCGCCTGTTCTGTGTCTCGTCAATGCAGCTCTTTGTGGCACCACTTGAGAATTCACTAGACCATGCCCATCTCCCTCGTGATTCACCTGCTTCATTACCACATGTACCTCAAAGGCTGCTTTGCTATAATGTAGATATTAGACGTTTGATTGGAACTGCATGGTGGAATGAGAGGTGTTAGATGTTCCTTTCATAGCAGTAGAAAACAGTCAGGAGCCACTTTTGCTGGGTTTGTTTGTTTGTTTGTTTGTTTTTGTTTTTGTTTGTTTGTTTAACTTTAAAAGTTATCTGCCTCTACTGTACTTTCTTGAGGGAAAACCCCGATAAGCCCTACTGTCATATGTAAAACATGCTGTGTTTTTTGCCTTTTATAGACCATAGTTGCCATTAACAAGGATCCCGAGGCCCCCATATTCCAGGTTGCAGATTATGGTTTGGTGGCCGACCTATTTAAGGTAGGATTACCACGTAATATATAAAAGAACCAAGTTGAAAACGAGATTATCAGAAATGTTCAAAATTGTCAAATGATTGAAATGTACTTTAGTTCTCTGTTCTTTAATGGCATGGGTGTAATTTTATTCATCTGTATACATCATTGACATACACTGTGTCACTTGTATGAGGTCATATTTATCTAGTTGCAAGGTTAGTCTCAGTAACAGCTGGAAAGAGAACCAAAATGCAAACAAACCAATGAATGAATTAAAAAACAAACATGAGAAATGAAAGGCCTCTTTTTTTCTCTCTCTCTGATAAATTTTGCAGCACACATTATTCCAGCTAATGGCAATGTGCCTGTGATGAATTATTGAGCTCTTGCATTAATCAGAAGAGTTAAGGCCTGAACTGGAGCCTGTGTGTTACTGAGTGACTCTCCAACTCCTCACGTGCAACTCTCCCTCCTTCACACCAGAAACGTATCCGGTAGTTCTCACAAGTGTGCCGAGTGTAGTCATTCATCTTTATTTTCAGTGTCCCTTTGCCAGTGCTTTACACGGCCCACTGGGTTCTGCGGTTTTACAGTGGCATACACACTTTGAATGCCAGAGGGTTGCCACACACTCCGGTGCCCACCTGTTGTTGGTGTTTAGTGCCTGTAAGCCTAGTAGCATTTATTTCCATGTGTTTGCCCTGTCATTCATGTTTTATTCAGCCTGTGTGGTACTTGGTGCAGGTGTTTGAGTAAACTCTGTAAAAGTGATTGGTAATGATAGACAGTGGGTCCTGAACCAGAGCTGGTCCCAGATCAGCTTACATGTGATCACTCCTCAGATAGCTGATTAAAATGTATGGGCTTTCTCCCCTTCCTTAACTTGAAAGGTGATCTGGGAGGATATATGCAGGTGATGCAAAGCAGTTGAAAAACTATATCATCACACAGAACCCCTTATTTTTGACCTGATGGGATTGTTACGCGCTAATCATCCCACATCAGAAACGTGGCTCTAAACAATGATGTGTGAACTCTGATTCCATCTTTGCTTTTAACCTCTGATGTTTGGATAAATGCAGTTTGCTGCAAGAAAGCAGTTCTATTTGGGAAAATGTGGCAATATTATTTTTCTGTTTACAAAACTAAATGCAATATATAATAATTATTTACTGACCCATAGGCTGTTCCTGAGATGACTGAGGCTCTGAAAAAGTGATCACCACTCACCTTCTAACCAGTACGCATTTTGGAAACCGGGCCAATCCTGGGACCTCTAATTCACTTGCTGTACAAACGTCTTGTGGAGGTTATGGAAAAGAGCTAGGAAGCAGGTGTTCTTCCCTGTTAAAGAATACATTGGCTTCTCATCCACGCATCAGGTTTTTAATTAAGCGTTCAGGAGTGTACATGTTACTTACTGCTTGATAACATGGTTATAATGAAGTGGAATTATTCATTCATATGGCAACTGTAATCTACGAACAGCATTGTTTTGCCTTTTGATGTATTGATCAAGTCGGACTGTACCTTGAATTTTGAAATTAAATTGCACAGTATGTAGCATAACAAATGTGTCGCTTGTTGTGGTTTGTATTTTTATTTGAAGTTCACAAACCTTTTAAAATCTGATAAGCTGGCCTCTAGTGCTGTATTGCAAAGCAACTTTTTGCATTGTAGGTTTCTGTTCTGCTTTTACATGCTGCAGAATATCTGGTTTTAATGGTTTTGAGGCTACAAATGAAAAAAAAAAAGAAAGACATTCTTTGAATTTACCAACTTTTATTTGCTTGATTGGTTTAGTCTTATCAGTTTATAAAACGCCTTAATCAACACTTGATTAATTAGCCTCAATCAAATTGCAGAGATTTTTTTTTTTCAAATGCTCATGCTATAAGGATGGCATTAATGTTAGGGCTTATGACAACATTCTCCCCATTGTTTTTCATAAAAACCCTTGACTACTATATTCCTGAATTTTCCATCCAGTATATTAGCAGGTTTTAAAAATATTTGAGTTCAGCACTTTTTTTTTTTTTTTTTTGTTTTTTTTTGTTCCTGTCAATTTTGAATACAAATGTTAGCATCAGTAAGAAAGGCAAAGGTAAGAAATTTGGCTGAGTAACAGCTCAACACATTTGAACACAGATCAAATGTAACCCTGCAGCAGTCAGATCAGTAGGACTGTACATTGTGGTGTTATACAAATAAACAAGGGGGTTACCTCAGTGCCTGGCCACCCCAACCAAACCATGAAGTAAGAATACATGAAGATTCACAAGTTGAGCCTAATTTCAATACTGCGCTGCTGTCTGAAAGCTTCAGTGCATTTGTGTTCCATTGCTGGTTTCATATGGTCACCTGACACAAATGCCGAAATGGGGAAATTCCTGATAAATGTTCCCGTGTTGGCTCCTTAAGTGCCTCCCCCTGGGCTCTGGGAGGTTGTGCAATTTTGGCAGGAGTGACACAAAGTGCTTTTGCTGAGAGGGACAGGAGAGGCTGTGTGCCAAGACCTCCTTGCCATAAGTGGGGAAACCCCTCTCAAGAAGGCAACCTAGAGCAGGGTCCTTAGTGTGACACTCGGTGAGCCGTTCTCAGAGCATGAAGCCTGGGAGAGTCAGAGTCAGCAGTGCTGGCTGACAGCAAGAGAGAGAGAGAGAGAGATGGAGGGAGGATCAGCGGGACAGGGAGAGGCTGCTTCAGTTGGTGCTGGTGGCCACTGTGCTGTCCTCTGTGTCCTATGTATCCGACACGCGCTTCAGCGGCGCGTCTGCCGGCTCCATGAGCCTGTACTTGTCGTCCAGCGACGGCTCGGTCCCCTGCAGGTGGATCAGCGGCTTGGTCTGGAGAACTCCCAGGCCCTCCTGGTTCCGCTTGTTGTACATGTTCACCCTGTGATCCAGCACCGGGCTGGCCTGCACCGAGCCGGCTGGGCTGGGCAGCTTCAGGTTCACCGGGTTCACCCGGCCCTTCTGAGCCAGGCACGAGTCCTCAGACAGGGACGACAGCAGTTCCTTGACCATAGCGCTTGGGTCCCGGGCCGCGCTGGATTGCGTGCCCAGCGTCAGTGGGCTGCAGTAGGGGGGCGGGCAGCAGTGCTCTCCGCTGTAGTCGGACGTGGAGGCCTCGCGCACGGTGGTGCTGCAGTCGCCGGTGGAGGCCAGCGTGTGGCTGCTGACGCTGTGCTGACGCGCTGTGAAGCTACAGCTGGAGCGCGACACCGTGGTGGTGGAGGCCTCGCTGACGGAACTGCACCCCTGCTCCACCCGGCTCGTAGGCCCGTCTGTGCTCACCAGAGATGGGGGCAGCTGGCTGGGGTTGGTGGGTAGGTGCACGTCTATGGCTGCAGTAGTTATAATGCGTGCACCTGGATCTGGTACCCCAATGTCTACAGGAACAAGAACACCGCTATTTTAATGATGGTTAAGTACACACAATGCAAACAGCGTCTGCAGTGCGCTAAAATAAGTCTCTTACCACTGCTTGGCTCACTATAATACTGGCTGATGTAATTGTTCATGTCATCTTGAACAATGTTCTCTGCAATGAAAAACAGAAGTGTTTATTCATACGAAATGATATGAAGAAAAATCAGATCGTACCACCACTCAATTCAGCGCCAAGTGATCACTTTGAGGCACTTTTATGTGAAGTGGCATTGTCCTTGATCATGTGCAGCAGCGATGAAGACGATGAGCGCAGTCAAGGCGCAGGCCAATCGAAGAGCCTCTCCTTTAATGGAGTGTGTGTAGCCAGGGCAGGACTGGGGCTTGGGCCCCAGACATTGGCTGGGTGAGTTTATGATCCACTTGGCAGAGTGGAAAGGGCGCCCTCTCTAAGTGCCATTCCCTCATCCCCAGAGACACGAGACATACCTAACTTGCAGGAGCTTTATTTTCATTTATTTTTTACTGTTTAAAATATTCATATGACAGTGGTCCTGGAGGACAGTCGCAACGGGGCCAAAGCTACAAGACAATTACTGTGGGATGAATAACACATGAACCGAACACAAGGCGCACGCACTGGCTAAAAGCAGCCTGCATTTATTTTCTGCTCAGCCTGGACGGAGAGTGAGTGAGGGGAGGAGAGGAGGGGTGAGAGTGGGTGAGGGAGCGTGAGATACGGAGGGGGAGAGAGAGGGGAACGAGGGAGGGTGCAGTGAGCCACTGGCAGGTGATTTAAAGCCCCTGACGTGTTCTACAGGCGCTCCGAGCTCTGACCTCACTGCCTGACAGCCTGTTCTGTTTGCTTGGCTTTGAATTTTATGTGCTGTCAGAAACAGATCATGTTATCCGTTCCCTTTATTTACTTATCCTATCTCCTTTAGGAATTTCAGAAATTTGTGGAAGTAAAGGGACATCCAAAGCGATGATTCAAATGTTTAGGCCTTAGAGTATCTTTTGGACCAGAAGCAAAGCAATAAATATCATTGCAGTGCCATAACATATCCAGTCCCGAAAAGCAGAACCCACACTCACAAAATTGATGTCACTGGGAACCACTGCCTGACATCAGAAGGAAGATCTTTTGACTTTTGGAACGCGGTATGGCTCTCGCTCTTGTGTGAAAAAGACGTATCGTGTAAAACACACGCCCCCAGGCTAGTCTTGCTCTCTCATCTCTCACTAGTCCTCCCCCGAGGTCAGGCGCTACTTTGACAGCCCTTCCTGTCCAAGCACAGGACTGAAGAGAAGAAGCCACAGGCAGGTTTCTGTTCCCACAATCCTCTGAGGGCTGGAGTGTGGCTTGCTGGGAGCCCACCGTGTTTTTTTTTTTTCTCTCAGGTGAATGGAACAGATGTTTGTGCCATAGCTGAGTCCTCTTTTAGGAGAATCACGGCCCAGTGCACAGAGCCCTGTGTGTGTAGCACATCGGCCGTAGAATGATGTGCAGATCCCAATGTGATGTGACACAAAGCACAAAGCAGAGTCAATCTGAAGATCTGTGGGATCCGGAGCAGTCATTGGTACAAAGCTGTATTTACTACAGTTTGCTACATGGAAATATACACAGTGCTTTGTGCTATTCCTCAGTGTCTTTATTAAGATGTAAACAGAAAATACAGGAAATATGTACACAAACAAAAAACCTCGTTTCTGCAGGCAAGTCAGATGTGCTTGGTACTAAGCATATCATGAACTCTTTTGGAGAGACTGTCCTCAGGTTTTATGAAGCATCATTATACCAGGCTTTTAAAGACTAAAAGATCCAGATTCATGCCACTAAGTATATAAGTCCTGTATTTTCAACTTGTATTCTAATAAATAACAATCAAACTTGGATAACTTTATTGAGTATGTCTGTCTGTCTGTCTGTCTATATATATATATATATATATATATATATATATATATAT
>JAOXYF010000007.1:4199744-4224164 GCA_028565775.1 Sternarchorhynchus goeldii | reverse complement strand
ATATATGGGCACACACTGCCATCACATAACCATGGAGATAATACCATTGCACTATTGAACATGAAGCGTCTAAGACTCTGACCTGCGGTGGCGCCCGGCTCCCTGGCCTTGACTCGGGCCTCAGGGTTGGTGCCGGCGGGGCGCAGGCCGTCCACCTCCTGGAAGCTGCTGTTCTGCTTCCCCCACCCGTGGTGGATCTGCAGAGCTGCCTCCCTCTCGGCCGCCAGGTCCAGGTCCTGCTGGGCCAGGTGAGCCCGCAGCTGCCTGATCTCAAACTGAAACGGCCAAAGAGAGACAGAGGAGGAGAGGTTTACTGGGTCCAGTGTTTACTTGCATTGTCATAAATGCACAGTCCACAGCGCAGGTGTAATGGTGCCTGAATCAACCAAGGAGTATTGACACATTAATATGGTTTATCAAACACCATGTGCTGGATGTAATTAATCATGTAATTACATTTATTCCAGGTCTGTTGTAGATATTGACAGGCCTCAGGTCAGTTCCCTAAACACACCCATGTGCTCATTACCCTCATTATCTTATTGATCCTTTTCTCTAAGAGTAAAGCAGCACGTTCCCAGGATGCATGTGCCTTCGCTCCTTCACTGGTGATTCTAGAGCACTCAGCACCGTGTGAAGCAGTCATGACACATTCTTAGGTAAAACAGGATATTTCACCATTTCTTAATTTAATTGCATTATATATTATATTAGAATTACACTAGAATTTAATATTAAAATTACACTTCAATTGGACATTTCTTGACATCTGTATAGACTAAACAAATGTGTTCCAACCTCCCTCCCCACCCACTACACCATAAACAAAAAACGGCTGAACACCCTTATAACCAGTAGTAATGTGTTCTTTGCGTACGTGTGCCACTGCTGCCCTCTGTTGGTGGAAGATGCCACTGGTGCCCTCTGTTACATGCTTACCCATAACTACTTATTTACTGTTATTTGTTTACTTGTGTGTGTACAAGGATTATAGAAAAATGTTATTAAATGCATAGAGATGGCTATAAAGTTATAAAGAGTTTGCCTGTACTCATGAATAACTTCACAATGATCAGGGGGGGGTTGACCAGGGTGTCCAGGACTGTGTATGTGCACTGATGTGTGGAGTGGGTGGAGCGTGAGGGTGCAGTCATAGGTGTTTACCGCCTGCTCCTGGCAGATCTGAGTGAGTCTCTCGAGCTGCTCCTCCTGTACTGCTTTAGCCTTCTCGTACTGTTGGAGCTCCAGCTCCATCTCCACCTTCACCTGCAACACATACGCTACAAACACACAGGCAAGAGGACAAGACACACTCCTGTTATACACCTTTGATATACACCACTGATATGGACATCACAGGCTATGATGTCTTACTAGACACTAATATAAATGAATCTGTATTTACTCCAGACTGCACTTTTACATGTGAGGCACCTCACAAACCAGGCGCATAGTTCACTCACTCACTCACTCACTCACTCATTCTTTCACCCACTCATTCATTTACTCTTTCACTCACACACTCCCTTCATTCACAGTATGAAATGTGTTAAGTACAAACCGTACAAAAAGCCCAAAACAAACCCTACGCAAGTAGAACACCTGGGACATCTGGGCTCCCTGCCTTTACAAAATGATATTAATATTCCACTAATATCACAAACACTGATTCAATCAGACAGGAAAGGACCATAAACAAATCAGAAGGCGACTGCTGATGCTGTAACGTTTCACATCAGTGACACTGTGGGATCTTGTTATCAAAGCAGGACCTATTTACACCCAGCATGCAGGAGATAACCTGACGCACGTCTACCTGTGCACAGTCTCACACGTGGTATCAGCACTCTGCCGACCGGCCTGAACGTTTCTATTAGAGTTCATGCCAGGCTCTGCTGGAATGCTCCTTCTAATTCCATATCTCAGTTAGGGTGTGTTTGCTAGGGCCTTAATGCTCACCACTCCTACAGAGTTTCTCTCTGCTTCTGTTTTACTGATACTGTACTGCAGACTCAAAATTCACATATATTATTATGGTAAAAGGTAAATGATAAAACGGGTCAGGTGAAAAGTGTAAGAGTTTTACACTTTATCTCCTTAGAATAGTAAGAGTTTTACACTTTATATATTTTCATATTTATCACTATGACTAAGTTACTATTTGTTTTTACATTTGTGAGTGAATTGATGTCTATATTTCTGTTAAAAATATCTCATCATATATGTTTCACTTTACAAACTGACTGAAGCTTTTGTAATCACTGGCATTGTGTAGGCATTTAAGTTGTGTGTGTATGTTGCATACTAAAATACAGTTTTTAACAGTTTTTACCCACAGGTTATCAAGCTACTGAACCAGCTGTAGGTCATTCCCTAATTCCTATGGTGGTCTTCCATAATCCCTCAAGAAATATCTTGATTTTCTTAATGTGATATTAGTGCCACCAGGTACAAATTCTCCCTTCTCAGCATGGCCTCAGGAACAGAACATACGTAGTTCCACCAGCCACTCTTCTTTTTGAAACACACTGTTATAATGGAAGCCTGATATATTCCACTTTATGTTAAGTCAGTGATGGTCAGTGATTGCCTGTTACAAAGACTCATTTGTTGCAACACTCTCTATTATCCAAATGTACTAGAGCTGGGGCTGGGGTTGGAGCCCAGCCACATGCATTGCAGGCAGTAGCCACAGGGGGGCGCAACACTGAAGCCTCATGCAAGTGGCTGAGCTTCAGGCATACAGATGCATACAATAAGTTTAACTCCAGCTCTACCTCTTTTTCTGATCACTCGGAGTACCACGGTGCTTTATGCATGAATGTTTTTAAGAGCAGGAAAGTGGAAATTAAGGTTTAAACTGGGACCAATAGCACAGTGCAATGAATTCAGAAAAGCATTTGTATGTGTGTGGATGGTACTTACTTGAAAATACACATTTAGTAAACAAGTTTGGAATAGCATGAGTGTATTACTCACAGCCTTTCTGCTGACTGCACACTGAGTCTAACAGATCCAATAACTCAGACGTATGAAAGCAAGCGGAAGAGGAGGCATTCAGAGCACTGGGTGAGTGCACACTGCTGACAGAAACACACTTTCACGTCAAAATGCAGGAGAAGCAGGGCCTAAATACCTCCTAACTGATAAACTCACTGTCTGTGTAAAGTCAGATAAATAAGTCATTTAAATACGTACAAGCACACACCATACTGAATACTGATCCAGACTGCAAAACATGGGGTGAATGCAAATGACCAGTCAGCAAAAAGTGTGTTTATGTGCTTCGCGATGCTAAAGGTGCGTTTGTAGATTTGATTCAGATTATAGCACAGGGTTGCTTTCTGCTGTTATTTTTTTACATCAAATATTTTTCGTCACTTTTTTGGAACTTTTATTGGAATTGATTCTAGAAAATGTCTTTGATGATTGTGTGCCTCACTCAAAGTAAAAACAGAAGGATTCTTCCTTAAGAAAAAGTTCTTTCAAAAAAATGTGTATTTGTGTTTCATAACAACCTATAAATATAATTGCTTGCACAGTCTGCTGTACACAACAATAAAGGAATGCGACATAACCCTCTATTAGCCTGACAGCCTGTTCCATTGTGTTGAAAGCAGAGTGGAAGTGCATGTCTGCCAACACTGTTAGGTTTCCTGTTTATTCTGAGACAAAGGTTAGGCAGAGCACCTCGGAGAAGGGAGGGGGGTGTGGCCGTGTACGGGGGTGGGGCTACCGACCATGCATACGCATGCATTAAAAGATCTGCTTAAACAGTACAGGCATTATGCAGCAGGTCAGCATGAATCTTAATGGGAAGGATGCTAGCCAAGCTGACTGAGAAGCCCTTAGTGACTGAAGAGCAAAGTGACTTATAATGACCATGTGGAACAATAAGCACTGTACTCTATGCCTATTTATGGAAGCTAAACGATTCCTTTTTGTTAACACTGAAATTAGGATATGCTCAAAAAAATGCACAGCTTATGATATTATATATTATTTTAACATTATCAGTCCTTTAGTGTCAGGTATAACCTTTGAGTCCATATAGTGTAAATACCAAATAAAATTCATAAAAAATAATAAAGGAACAACCAACCAAAGAGGTGGAGTCAGTAAAGCTGACAGGGTAGTGCAGAGTGACTCACCGTCGATGATCCTCTTGACCCTCCAGATGCGGAGGGTGATGATGAGACTGATGGCATCCCAGGGGCTGCTGGGGCCGTTGGCCACGGTGGAGGCCACCATCGGAGCCAGTGAGAGCACGATCACTGCGCCGTCGAACACCTGCAGGACAACCACACACCCCCAGCATCTTTAACAGGACGAGGAGCAGCGCAACTGCATGTCCCGAAGGCGCTGATTCAAGACATGATCACATTCGCTCCAATCAGTCACTGAAATGAGATTATGCCCACTGATATTTCTAAACAGTAAAGAAATTCCATTGACATTCATAGCGCTGGCTTAGAATACTGAACCCAGTGTGTTGCACTGCAAACACAGTACCTTTTTTCAGTACAAGTTCATATAAATGTTAACCTCACAACTGGTCACAGGACAGAACAAACAGCACGGGGTCAAACGAGCAGTGTGAGCACAGCATGCAGCAGTGGGTCTCACACCACTGCAGCTGTGACCTTCAGACGATGATGCTGCAACAGGGAAAGTCTCACGTCTCACGTCTCATGTCTCATCTCCTTTCAAGGTGCACCTTCACCTGTCCTAAGAGACTCCTGGGGTGCTTACCTCAACTTTGTTTTCTATGTAATCCCATATCCCCAGCACCACAATCCTGAAGACAGTCTGAAAGAGAGAGAGAGAGAGAGAGAGAGAGAGAGAGAGAGAGAGAGAGAGAGAGAGTAGCAGGAAGAGTAAATAGTAGGGAAAGATTCATAGACTGTCACAGAAAGTGGAAGAGAAACAGATGCACTGGAAAAATTTGAGAGATCAGATTTTGTGGCAGGTCAGCACATTTGTGTCTCTCTTATCAAGGTAATGGTCTGCTGACCCCTTCATTTAAAGCAAAATGAACACCTAAAAGATGAGGGAATTCGTAAGAGAGAGAGACAGCTAGGGCTCTTCTAGCCAAGTCCATGCAGCATAGCTACATATTAGGTGTGCAGAGGAAAAGCAGATGTACCATAATTCAGAACATAAGGATTTGGAGTAGCAGTAGAAATAGTATTCACACGCCTGCTGCTTGTAAAGACCTATGAATACTAAGAACCTGGACACTTCAGCAAAACCTAATTCCAACCCTAAATCTAGTTTTCTTTCACCTCTTTGCAAAATGTTGCCCATAAATCATCAATGACAACATGATATTTATTCATATACTTGATAACAGCAGGAATTCATCCAGATAACAGGAGGAGATGCACTGAGTACTGACTGCTGACTCAGAGGGCTGAAGACCCCTGCTCTCCTGACTAATCAGCTTTTAGTCATTTCAGCCTTGGGCGTACACACACACACACACACACACACACACACACACACACACACACACACACACACACACACACACACGCATACATACATACCTCATCAAAGAAAATGTAGACGAGCACAAAGACACACACCTCAGTGAAGAAGAGTGAGAGAATGACCAGGCTGATCCAGTGGATGACACCAGCAAATTGTAACTCATTGGTAACTGAGGAGATAAAATACATGAAACACCCTTAGCAGAACTTCAAGCTCTTAGTCACAGCAGTCCATCATATAAAGAACTACCACAACAACAAAACAAACAAGACACACACACATGCAGCACAAACGTGTCAGTATTATTTAATTTCACGCAAATGTTAGAGCCTCTTAAGTTGAACTTTGACACACACAGTACAAAGCGCTCCAATAAACACTCTCCTGCCAATTATCACCGATTCATTACAACCCATGAAGCTGAAACCAGGTAGCTATTTCAGTTTATCTCCGGTCATTCCAGAGTGACTAAGTTCACGGTAAGACAATTTCCTCAACGAGGGTGACCTCAGAATCCCTCCCTTAATAACAACCCGAGAGTCACACTTAGGCAGAAGCATATTTCCCACGCACACCCATGTCACATTCAGGTGACGTGAAAAGCTCCATTTCCCATTACGACAGCCGTCTGAACTGAAAGCATGTCAGGTATGCAATTCAGATCCACCCCTCCACTCCCGCAGCAGCTTCCCCTGCCCGCCTTCCTATTGATCAGCCCAATTATAGCTAATGACTGTGCTGCATTCAGCTGTCACCCTGCTGCCCCCCCCCCCCACGCCCTGCGAGCCCATCTGTCTCTGTTTGTCTCATTCACCCATCCGTCCACCGCTCCATTCATCTACCTCCATCCATCAGTGTGGGTGTCTGTGCTGCTTTCCTTCCATCCACTCCTCTGCTAATCTCTCACTGTGAATTTGTCTTCCTCCAACTTCCCTCTCCTCATGTCTGTCATATATAAATGTGTGTGTGTGTTTTGCCAAAATCATCACTCGTCCCAGCAGAGTGGGGAAGCTGTATTTAAATTGAAAGGCAATAGTCTTTAGGACAGTTGATGCTGAGGGGTAATTTAAATCATGGAAAATAAGTTTCAGTACAAGGTTATTTTCTGTCCTGGCCCTTAGACGGTGGAAGAACTTCAGAGTCTCCTGAGGTCTTCAAACGTAGACTGAAGACTCATGAAGAGTGTTTCAAGGACCATTGATCCTGAACTTTATGCTGCTGTCAAGTTACTGAAACTCTCCCACTTCTTGTTTGTTACTGCAATTACCGCTGCCAGACAGAGCTTATATCATAGAGCTTATATCATAGAGCTTATATCATAGAGCTTCTTCTAGGATCTGTTGTTATCCCCTATTCTAGCAGTTCAAAGGTATCTTGAACTCTGACCTACTGTACTAGCTAGAATACATTCTGTGAGTGGACAACAAAGCACTTTGTAAGTCGATCTGGATAAGAGCGCGTGTTAAATGCCTAAAATGTAAATGTTACTTTTCTCATTTAAATAATCATCTATCTGAGTTTTTATTTCTTCATTCTATTAATTCCGTCATCTTGTGCTTCCAGTTCCTTTTGCTGTGTTCTCTTTCAATCTATTATTCAATCGTTTTATTTTTCCTTCCTCATCCCTCCATTCATACCTCTGTAACTTGTTGTAGGAATACATCTCTGTCTGATGATTTTGTCTCTACGTTTCGTTTGGTACTCTCTCATACTATGGTCCTCCAGTGAAACTTTGTCTAGCCTGACTGCACATAAACACAGAGTATTTGTCTATGTTACAAATCTTCACAACACAATAAATACTAACAACAACAGAGTTATCTATGTTTGGAATATCATGTTTTAATGTCTTTCATTATAACCATATCATGCCTCTGCTTTGCTGGAGAGGAGTTGGTCTATGTTCTGAGAGATTATTTCCTTGAGCCCCATGTTCCCTCAGGAATGTGTTCCTTCACCTCTATGCTCCCTCAACCCTAACCTTACTGCAGCCTAAACCTTGTCTTAACCCTAGTCCTAACCCCTAACCATAGAGGAGCCGATAACCAGCTATCCATCAAAAATGCACTTATGTTGCATTTAGTATGTCTACATTATTAGAAACAGTGAACACTATTACTATATTTATAATTAAACAAACCACATTGATTGCAGAGTCTACCAGACACTGTCAACACCATCAGGAAGAAGAATGTGACGTGGCTGACATGCGACAGTGTAGTGAATGTGACGTGGCTGACATGCGACAGTGTAGTGAATGTGACGTGGCTGACATGCGACAGTGTAGTGAATGTGACGTGGCTGACTTGTGACAGTGCTGACAAATTGTTTTGATAAAACAAATGGGATTTATGTAGTAACAAATTTTTTTTTCTCTGTTCATGCTAGTTGCTAACAGAACCCACTTCATAAAAACAAAGTTCTTAAAAACTTTGACAAAAAATAGACTTTAAAAATGTTTTCATTTGAAAACAAACTTGCTCATATGATATATTTTTAATGTTCTTTTTAGATAAAAAGAATGCCTCTTTAAAATAAATAATACTGAAAAAACACTTCTTAAATACATTTTATTACTTGTGAATGAGAAACCTTCTCTTTAATTGTAGTGAGAAATCATTAAGTGTCAAATATTTGATACAATAATGACTAAATAAAATTGAGAAGGACAACTGTGTTAAATGTATTCTACTATTAATCTATTAACACTGTCAATTAAAATACTTTAATATGTTAAATACTATATCTGATACAAATACTGGACATATTTTGTCCCATTTCTCAAGAATCAGCCAACTGTGGTTAAAATGTTGATTATACCCAAATGTATATTACATCTGAACAAGTCATTGTGATACAGGTTCAGTGTAATTACTGTGTGAATAATTACTGATATGTAAACAGGCCTACTTTCATACTGATTCGCTGTGGTAAATAAGCCGGTTCATTCTGATTCGCTGTGGTAAATAAGCCAGTTCATTCTGATTCGCTGTGGTAAATAAGATGGTTCATTGCAATAGTTATGCTCTGTTGAACTGAGCTGACCAAACACACAAAGTATACTTCACATCAATATTTACCATCAAACACCCAGAAATAGGAAATAACTTGAGCATGTTGTGCAAGTTACTTTGGCTAACCTGTCTCAAATCTTTATGACACTGTATTATCAGTGGTGAAAAACTGCAACGCAAGCAACTAGCTCTCATATGTGTAAAGAAAAACCAGTGTTGTGATAAAACAGATCCTCTAGAGAGGCTTGCTACACTGAGTGAAGCCTCATTAAGGAGTGTGAAGTGTCAGGGTTGTGAAAGTGCTAGGCTCGGAGCTTTCTGCAGGCCTGCGGCACGGTCAGGGCCACAGACCCGCGGGTGAGGGCGGTGCTTACACTGCAGCAGCGTGGTGTCGATAAGCAGCTCCACACTCAGCAGGACCACCACCAGGATGACACAGGCCACCAGGAAACAGTTGAAGCCTGCACTCAGCAAGCACACGTGCCACACGGCGGCTCGACGCCCACAGCACGGCTTCAGCCAGTTAGACCTATGAGACAGAGAGAGACTTGGTACAGCAACCCCACGGCGTAACCATGTGGAGGAATGTAACCTTGGACAGCTTTCATATTCTCAGCTTGTTCTTTTTTTAACTTTATTTTTACATTTTGATGCCAATTGGGACCAGATCAGAATGGAAACCACCTAAATCATTACAGATGATTTCAATACAATTTCTCTAAGCATACCGAAATTATACCTGTAGGGGGCACCATTTTGTGCATGAAAAAATGTCATCTTTCTACAAATACAGAACATAAAAATATACACATGTAGAAGAAACTTAATGCACATTCATATTTAATTCTATAAAACAGTACATTTTCTATCACATGCCTTTACAGTGAAGACTCTTGTGTCACCTCTTTTGAAATAATAAGATTCCCTCTTTTAATAAATAACCAGTAGTAAGGACCCTTCTGGACTGGCTGAAAGTAACTCATTCCCTGTTTATTCATAATCCACATATTTTTAAGCATTAAACTTTTTGCTGAATAACATCTGTTTGATTAATCACTTGCGTGCTCTCCATCACGCTCTCTCTCACACACACTCACACCATGCCACCAATCTCCATCATCCCCCACACGCCCCTGTCTCCTATAAAGACTGACTAATTGAATTGCTCTGTTCATGGCCTTATCCACTCCGATGCTCTCTGTATTCTTGTCACTCTCTTGCATCCTCCCTCTCTCTCTCTCTCTCCCCCCAAACCTTCTGCCTCTCTACTTCTGCCATCAACAATCACCATCTTGGCACTTAACAGGAATGCAGAGATATTCATTATCAGGAACATATGTTATTATCTGCATTCCATAATCATATAAATGCTTTAGAGACTATATGCTGCAACTTGGCCAGCCACACATTTGTATCCAGGAGCTTTCTGGAATTCATCCCATTTCAATGTCTCTCTCTTGATTAAATACCGGGAGACCAACGTAACAAATCTGACAGTGCGTATTGGAATGCTGGAGAGCATCCGTGTGCGCAGTATTTTCCAGTGTCAGCTCCAAGCTCCTGCCTCGCATCCCACTGCATCCCAAAGGATCCTGGCAGGATGGGACAGGCCCATTTGTGGAGCAAGTCTAACCTCATCCTGTAGTTCTAACCCAACAAACACACACACGCACGCACACACACACACACACACACACCATCTGGAGGCCACAGACTCCATCTCTCATATGCAGCCAAAAAGATGATTGCTTAACAGCATGGCTCTGCCTACATTTGATTAGCCAGACTATGTTTACATGCTTTAGGCTTTGCCCTTGTGCTGAGTGAGTGAGAAGGGCAGAGAAGACACTGGCATGGACTGAGTAGACGAGGGCTGATACCTGCTTATACCCTCCTAGCACCCTACAATGCTGTGGTGCCTTCCTACAGTGCCTACTGCAATTCCCCGAGGAGCCGCACTGCGACGGGTGCTCTGAGCTGCTCTATAAGCTGATCTCTGAGCCACTCTCTGAATGGGTCTCCGAACTGCTCTCCGAGACACCGATCCTGCACCGCATTGACAGTAAATAGAAATTTTCTACAAGTGGCCTGATTTCAGTATAGATGTTTAGACTATAATGGAAAAGAAGAAGCATAGCCAGAGATGAATAGCTTCTTCCTGTTGCGTGCATCCTCACTTATGGCAAAGATTGCCCTACATTTCCTATATCCATCTTTGTCCCTCCACTCTGGCAGCATGAGTGAGAGATTGAGTCTCACTGACTTTTATGGCCAATAAATAATGGAGAATAAAAGAGTGGATGTCAGCAGAATAGGCAGGCAAGCTGATTTAGACCAGGGTCCACAGCTACTCAAGAGGGTCCCCACAGCACTGTAACCGACAGTGGAGCCGTGAAACCTCAAACACAGCTAGCAAAAGGTCTGAGCACAGCACTGGGCCTCAGTGCAGCAGGTGGAAAAGCCTCCAGAGCCAGTCTAAAGCCCAGAAACGTCATGAGGAATCCTGCTCAGATAACACTTCCAAAGTGTAGCAGCACAGGCAGTCAAGGGAAGAGAATAAAAGGACCCTTGGGTTGAATTACTTGGATTAAATTAAATAATTTAAATGCTAACTGGATTAAATGCTAACTGTCACAGAAATGGCATTCATGAAATGTGAGACACACAGCACCATGATGACAATGTCCTTTATACAAGCACCAACTTCAGAGAACACGCAGGCCACCCTGCCCACAGGCAAATGTAAATCACTCACGGCAACATAAAAGTTTAAGATGATTTTTACAGCTGGTTCCATTGTGCAGTAATGAAAGCTTTGGCTTGGTAGACAAGCTGACAATAACTTTAAAGACAGTGGGAGCATCAGTCAGTGGAAACACTTTGCTGTAGAGAAGAAAGAATAGTACCAGGACTTCAGGTGAAACTATGCAGGACAGGAGCAAACTGCAGACAGTGCTCATTCCTTTGGATTAGCGATTTGGGGGAGTGGAAGGGTGGTAAATAAAGGTATAAAGAGATGCAGGATGTGAAAAAAAGTCATGGAGAGAGAGAAACAGAAAAAGGGAGAGAGAAAGAGAGAGAGGAAGTATGGACAAGAGGCCAATGTACGTGTCTAATTGTGACAGGAACTCTGGTTTGGGATTCTAACCTACTCTCCCAAGGTGAGACAGAGGTCTAAGAGTGACAGGTTAGACCGTATGTAGGAGCCCCAAATGTTCCTAACCTCCTATAGCACAGTTGTCAGTCAGAAGTCTCCTTCCCACACCACTGAATAAAAAAACCCTTTAGTGGAATGAGTGGAGACTAAATGCCATGTATAGAAGGAACAAGTTACAAAACCACACTGAAAACATGCACTTTTTTTATTTTTGCTCTTTTCTTTGAAGTCCAATTAGATTAATTTGTTCTGTTTGTGAATTACGACGTTCACAAATTTCATCTAATATTCAAAGTGAATTTGATAACCACATTTTTAGAGACATGCATTTTGAGTACAACATTAATACACATAAAATAATGTGAACAGGTAAAAATCTTAGTGCTCGTCGGTTTAAGGGGTATTTGGCAAAAGAACCTCATTGCGTTTCTTACTAGATCCTTTCAAGACAAAGCTAAAATACTAAACAGTAAACGGGTTACTGTATAAACAAATATATTGTGCATAAATAAGCTGAAGAGTCACACACACATACCTGATATTGTGCTGAGTGTTTCTCTCATATTTACTTAACCAATGACGTGATCCTATTTTTCAAAAAGCAGTACTTCAAAAGATCTTAGACTTTCCAACATGTTCTTCAAAACAGTATTTGAATAACTTACGTATTTTTATTATGCCACTGTGCTACTATGTGGGCAGAAGGGCAGGACTGAATGACTATCACTGGTGTGAAGGACCTCGCTACTGTAATAGTGTTGTCTTGTTAAGAACTGGCCAGTGGATGGAGTCCTGCTCCAGCTCCAGCACTGGTGGAGTCCTGCTCCAGCACTGGTGGAGTCCTGCTCCAGCACTGGTGGAGTCCAGCTCCAGCACTGGTGGAGTCCAGCTCCAGCACTGGTGGAGTCCAGCTCCAGCACTGGTGCACACCTTGGCAAGAGATGCAGTGCTTTCAGCAATGCTTTTCACAATACACAGCTTTGTAACATCTACACATTAGATAGATCCAGGTTATGTAGACATACACAAGTTAGTTAGACGTCTAGAGGAAAGGAAGCAATATTAAAAATCTACAACAAAGATGGGCATTTTAGATAAGATAGATAAAACTTGTGCCAAAGTGCAAAATAGTAATTTAAATAAATAGCTCAACCCTTTATAAAAAGGCTTTTTATGAGGCATAAACATTGGAAGCTAAAATGTGGATATAGCTGAAAAGGCAAAGAAAGGCTGAACAGGGAGAGGTAGTGGTGCAGGATTCAGGAGTAAAGTATGTGTCTAAATGTATACAGTTTCATAATACATTTAAACCTTTTCCCTCCAGCAAACCAGAGAGGGTATTAATCTAATAAAGCATTAAAGGAGTCCTGAGTGGTGTGGAAATGGGGGTGATGGATTAGAGAAAGATGGAAAACTTCATTTGAGGCAAACAGCATTAAACTCTCGCCTGCTGAAGAATTTATGGCGAGGTGAAGCTCTGTTCGGCAGTATTTAGAGTAAGGTGTTTAGAATTTAGGTGAGTCTCTGGTGAGGCTCTGTTCTGCAGGATTTAGGGTGAGGTGAGGCTCTGATTGGCAAACAAATTTGAGAAATGGATTGCCAGGTCAGAATGATAAGGGAACATCGGGCTTGTAAAGTCATGTTAGTGTATGTAACGTCATCAGGCCACAGTAATCGCAGACAGCTCTGGTAATGGAATATGACCCACAATAAGAAAATCAGGAAACAGGTGTCTAATATTAGGACACTAGATTTAAAAACAACAGCATCAAAGGACACAACTTGAAACACACCTCATACAATGTGAAATACTATAGCTCCTAAGAATCCAATGGGTGCATAACTAAGTGTGGAAAAAATAAGTACAATATTCAGAATGGCTGCTGACGGGCAAACTTCCCCTCTCCTATGCTGAGGTCATAAAGGTGAACAGAGCAAGTAAAAGCCACAAGCAAGACCGGGAAAGTGTGTGAAAAGAGAGCATCTAATTGTCACGTCATATCAGACAAGCACTATGATTCACATAACACCTGAAACCAGTGTGAACCAACCGGAGGAGTGCAGCAAAGCTGCATTTGTGGATCTGTGTAGATTTGACATTAAAACAAGATGATCTATAGCATGAGGTCAGTGATGAGGGGGAAGCTTGTCTCATGGAAAACTGCTATGAGAAAAAGCAATTCAAGAGAAAGTAGTGACTGTGCAATTTATACTTGTTTCTAACTGATGTTAATGGCACAACATTTAATAAACTTCAGCTGATTTTCAAGACAGCTTAGGAGGCAGAATGAACCACCGTCACAGCCAAAAGTCAGTCTTCTGAAAAACTCCAAAGTTTTAGTAATCAGACCTATAGGAGCAATGACATTACTGGCACTGGAAAAAAAAAATCAATCACGCCATAGGTCTGTGGAAAATGGATTTGTCCGAGCTACATTCAGCAGACTGCTATAGTTTGCTCGTGTTCGCTTACTGCTCTGGCAAAGCTATAAAGTCCTCTGCAGCTTGATGAGGATTGTGTTTGAAAAGAAAACTTCAACTTCTTAAAACATCAGAGGGGATATACATATAGAATTATTGTTTTATTTGTTTGCAACAACCCTTGATAAGAACTTGATAAGATTTGAGCACTGATAAGATCTTAGAAGAATGGTTTTACCACAAATCCTGATTCATACCTTCCATCTGAACTCTGCAAACAGGGAAAGCAGGACAGAAATGAAAGTCTGCTGCTGGCTGTGTGTTTGTATCTGTGTGTGTGTTTACACTTCCCAGACACATGGCAGCGAAGCTCTAAGTGTTTTAAATATGCAATTAATGGTAAATATGTTAAATAAAATCTAATCAGTGTTAGAATCTAACACTATTTGATTTTTGAAGTGTAACTGGGGAATGGCCTAAAGTATGTAGGCTGGGAAAATCTCTTCAGCTAATCTGTTAGACCTTTCTAAATATAACATGAGTGAATTCATAAGGTAATTAGCTTCATGCACTCGACCACCAACGTCCACAAAGTGCTTCCAGATCACTATAGAAGAATGATGTCTACCTCTACCGATTCAGCATAAATGTTCCCAGTTGCAGGACTGGAGGAGAAGAGAAACAATGAGGAATGCAGTTCCAGGCCTAAGCTTCCTAACCCATTTATAAAACTCAACACTTCAGCAAGCACTGAGAGACAGAAAACCAACTAAGCACTAAATATATGCTGAATGGTGCTTTTGCCGCTGTTATCACAGCTAATCAATTTTACATCTCAGAGGTTCCTTATTAGAAATGCTACTACAGACCATTAATCTCCTGCCTTACCAAGAGAAAAAGAATTAAAAATGGAGTGTTTATTGAATCAAATAAAATGGAGTGTTTATTGAATCAAATTTATCGCATGAATGTGAAAGCACTGAACTGCTTCTTTTAAGACTATAATCACCATAAGGTTATTTTGACCTGCGTCACATACCGAAATACATGCATCACTAATACATTATAATTCATATTTCTATAGTACTTGGCTTTTCATTAAATCTTTTGTTAATATTAACATTTTGTTCATATTAAATTCAAATAAATTTAAAAAAATCCATTTGTACCTGCTTTAGTAAAACTTTTAAACAGCTACATCTAGGGAACTGCATTTCTTATAGAGTGTGTAATTATACTGAGAAGTAAAATTACACTAAAGCTGGGCGATAATTGTGGAATTTGACTATGAGGTTGTGCAATATCTGAGGGACTGGCTGGTGTATGAGACCTGCTCATTGTGCAGGATTGGGTGATAGTTATGGGGTCTTGAAACAATAGGATGGAATGGGACAGTGTAACAATGACAGGACAAATCAGTGTAGAGCTGTGCAATAACTGCAGTAACAATGCAACTGCAAATATTACTGAACACTGCAGTAAACGTCAGAACTGTGCAGTGTTTGTAAATTGTGAGACTAACATAATTATTGATCTGTGCAGTGAGTGCTGGACTGTGCAAATAACTGAAAAAATAACTTTTTTAAAAGGTTGGTATGCTGTGAAACATTATCATTTTAAATTCGAAAACTGACACTAGTATGTGTGATGTAGGCATGTGAATGTGTGATTAAATATTCTCTGTGTATTAAGTCCAAGAAATATTTCCCTGAGGGGACAATAACGTACATCATATTATATTGTATCATAGCATATCATTTCGCAGTCATAGAAAATGCTATATTGGTGATTATACTTAGGACTAGACATAAAGATAAGGTAAATTTCACTTCCGGCACAAGATCAATTGCTATTATTTCTTGATGTGTATCTTTGATTATTAGCAAGCCTTTTCACTAAGGTCTTATCGCCAGTAGTACATATCGGTGAATCATAAGGGCCCATCACAAAATACCAAAATTCACTATTTTCATGCAAATGCATAAACTAATGGGAGAACATGTGAGTAGTGTTTTATTTGAGACCTATCCAGTTCTCATCTCATAGTGGAATTAATCGGCATATAATTTCTAGATTAACTTTATGCATTAATATATTGACAAATTAGAACACAAAAATGATTGTGTCTGATTTTATATGACAGATTTTGTGGTCTGGGGTTTAAAGCATACTTTGAGTAGTTTGAGTAGGCTTGGTGGTTAGATGCATGGGTCTTGGGTCCCCATCTGGGTGGAGTTCTCATGTGTGTGGGGTTTTTCCTGAGTGCTCTAGTTTCCTCCCACAGTCCAAAAACATGGAGATCAGGTGAATTGGTTACTCTAAAAAAGTGTCCTGGGGTGTGTGTGTGCGCGCATGTCTGTATGTGCCCAGTGATGGACTGGCATCCTGTCCTGGGTGTATCTGCCCAGTGCCTGATGTACTCTCCTGGAAGGGCATTTCCCTGTGACCCTGAATTGGATCCAGTGGTTTAGATAATAAATAATTTCCATTTTGAATAATATTGGGAAACTCCTGTGTTCATGGGCCTAAATAAATTAAAGATCATCACTGCACATAAAAATAAGTTGAATTCAAAATGAAAGATCAACATCAAAAAAGGAGCAAAATATATAAACTGAGAAATTAACAATGTTCCATATTTAATAAAATTAAGTTTCTGTTAAAATAAATAAATAAGCTTATTGGTTGTTCACATTTGCTTCTGCAAAGCACCAGACAAATATGAGGTCAAAATGACCTCACAGAGATTCAAGTGTCCTTAAATCAGCATAAATATTGGGTCACAGGGGAGAAAATAAAAATAACAAAAATACAACCTGCTCTCACAGCAAAACACCAACCAGGAAATCAGACCAACCAAGGTAGACCTTGAGATGCATGGATAAAACCCATCTCTGATGGTCTCCAATAGAACCTGCCCTCTACAATGCTTCTGTAGCTCCTGGTGCATGATTAGAAGCTGCTGGAGGTTTGCTGAAGACTAGTAGAAAACCAACCAAAAACAGAACAACTAAACAGCTTTTGTAATCACACTTTGCATTATTTAATCAACTCAGACATTTAATAGCATTGCTTCCCTGCTTCTCACAGGGCACTTACCACATGTGCTGGGCCTTGTACTCAAGTCCCAAAGACAGACATAGAATTCAGGACAGCTCGTTGGGAGAAGAAACCATTGCTTAATTCACAGAAAATGGAGGTAGCTTTGGCCTGCATCCTCCCAGCAATGGACCAGCTGTTTCTCGTTAATCGTTAAAGTTTCTCTTTTTTTCTTTAACAAGACACTTCTTCTCCCTCTCAAGTAGAAAAGCAGTCTCAGTGATTGCATGTCCCTGAAAATAAACAAACCCTCAACTACCCAAAAACATTACCTCTATTGAGTAGCTGCAAGTGGAACGGTCCTGATCGCTGTCAAGCCATATGAAGCTTACTGGATTTGCTTTAGAAGCTGAGGTGCAAGTCTGTGCTTTTAGTGCTTAGACAAGAGGGAATACAGTAACCAAGAGAATCTTCTAGACCACAGCCAACTTACCTGTGCCAAATGCTGCTATTTATTCAGGCTTAAATTACTCTGGGTTAAAATAAGCTACGCGTGCCCCAGCTGAATGAAATCATTTGCTGAACAGAACTATTAAAACTGTAATAGAGGTTATAGTAAGTCAAAGTATTAGTTATATAATAGACTAGAAGCAGGTCATCTGTAGGAATATGCTGAGGTCCTTGTACACACTGAAATTAACTTTCACATGTCCTGAACGTAGGGTGCTTGAACTATGAGGATGAAAGTGCGATAACTGCACCTTTTCACTGTTCCAGGTTCAGTTCAGCAGTTTCTCTTATAGTACTATTGGAATGACAATGTTGTCTAGCTTCTACTAATGAACATGCACCATCATCAACATGCAAATCCATCATCAACTTCTCACTAATTCATTCTTAATAAAACTTATATGAACACTGTGGCAGTATTTTCAGATTATTATGAATCTAAAAAGGAAAGTTATTCTAAGCACAGTCCTCAAGCTCCAGGTCCTACAGATTTTACAGCCTCCCTTTATCTAGGAGTCGGGTGTAATGGCCAGTGACCAACTAGTTACATGAATATTTTGTAATCAAGAAGTACAAAATCCAGGACTGAATTTGGATTCAAGGTCCAGATTTGAATACCACTGCTAAAGTGCCTTAGAAGCCATTGAAAAAATGTAAAGGTGTTAGTAAAATCCACAACCCAACCAGGAAGACTTAGTACATAAATGCATTCTATGTGTTGTTCTTAAAGCTATGATAATAACATGAACCAGTTAATAGCCATATTTGTAAATTCACGTCACAAAATGATTTTGGACATTTTTAAAAGAATAAATAGACTGGCCAAAATATTCTTAAGCACAGGTATCAAAGTATATTTACAGTGTTGAACTCTCATGTTTAAAAGGCAAAACAGTCCACATAAGACCACTGGGTATCGCTTACAAAATGTAAAAAAATAAAAAAAAGTTGAACTGGTCAGAGATGAAGAACAGAAGGCCTGACAGTGCTGGACAATCCTACACACCCTGCTGCCATGGTCTCTAGTACATTCCGCTCAGGGAGTCCAGTTGCCAAAAAACACTAATAATAACCTGCACGTTTCTAGCCTTAACCCTACACTGAATCTGTAAGCAGTGCAAATGGCCCATGAAGTTAGCAAGAACAAGAATCTTCCTACACTACTGCCCACTCTTGCTCAATATTTAAGCTGCTTTAAGAAAAGATACAGGAGCACATGCACATACAACTCTGGCCTTTTATGGCATGTTCCCTGGAAACAGAACAGTGCCAGTGTGAAGTTCTACGAGGGCTAGTAACAGGTCTTGGATCAGCAGACTTCCAGCCCTCCTTAAGGCTGCACACTGAAACTTGCCAAAGATAAGGTTTAACTGGAAAAACAGCTATACTGAAAGCACCACCTGTGGTGTTCTGATCATCAGGAATGTGTAAACTGTCATTTAAAGCCACAAGCATGAATGGGTAAACTTGTAACAAGGTTTGAGCGTACATACAGACAACATGGCAAATAAACACACTGGACAGTACAGTGGGGACATTAATGAACAGTGCATTGTCTGCACTAGACTGATATGTGTTCTTTGTATAATTAACAAAAAACAAAATGGAAGGACGTTCTTTTTCAACAGATTACTTCAGATGATTTTCAGACACGTTTTGTAGCTTCCACAGAATTTAAATACAACATAACTTCCTTGAATTTTTTTTCTACAGCATCCAATATCTGTAGAATACCAAACATTTTCTATGTGCCGTTTGTCACAGTGTCTGTTCCTAAAAGTATCTGAGAAATAAAACTGGAGATATATAGGAACTCAACACAAGAATATACAAAGTAGCCGTTTTATGTGGTGGAGATGTTCAGCCACTTGCATGAAAACTCTCCTAATTTAGAGAACATTCCTTATTTAGTCAGATGTACTGTCCAAACAGTTAAACCGAAGTCATAGGTAGGGGAGGCAGCCCTATGCTGAGCTATAGATTACCTGGGTCTTGGAAACTGTACAGCCTGATTAGCTCATGATATATAACCTCCCTCAATCCATAGCTATAAACACCAGCTGCTACCTTAATAGAGCAATTAAAGAGATTTCAGTAAATCAACAATTATTTCACCTACAAATACATCTACCACATCATCTGTCCTAGATGTGAAACAATCTTTCCTATATAATCATATATTACAAAAACAGACAAATAAGCTTTTCGTACAGGACACACAACAAATGCAGTTTAACGAATCCAAAATGCCTTACTAAGTTTAGACTGGTACTATTGTAGTACTAACAACAGAGCTTCAGTAAATCCCATGATTATTAATTAACCACAAACAATGGCAATCCAACTCAGTTACCATTCCATTCATGCTGAGAATGTGAGTCACAAAAGCAGCCTTCAATGAACCATGACATGCCCACATTCTTTCTTGAGTTAAGAAACAAAAAAACATCAACCTACTCGGTACTCTCTGGGAACCTTCATGACTGGCATGTCCTGGAATGAATGTGACTTGAAAATCAGGAATTTTGATGTCAGAATGTATCCTACATAGTTTCAGCATTTCTCAGTTGTCATTGAACATGACAGTAAGTTTCGCTGTATCGTAATTTGATCTACAATTAGCATTGAAAACTTTATTCACTAGAGCTGTGTAAAAGAGGGTGTGGCCACATTTATATAGTTATACCAAGTCGTGTGATATGACCAGCCAATAGTACTAAAAGTATATAGAAGCATACACTGGCCCTGATGCAAGAGTCAACTTAAATTGCTAGCAAGATTTAAGGGAACTTGTTGTATTCACAAATTTTCTTGTCTTTGTTCTCTTAGATACAAATAAAATTTATTGATGATACAAAATTTTTTTCTCAAAAAACAAAGCTTCACAAAGCCTTTTAGCTTGAGTAAATCTAAAATAGAATTATAGACTCTAAATGAAAAGTAACCTTTTTGCAAGTCTATGTTACTTCATTAGTATCTGACTATGTACTCTAAATTGTGACAATATCCATTTGATTTCCACAGTCCTAATGTGCTATGATGGTGTACACAGCCACATTGTCTACCGACTTTAAGTTAGCCTTCAATTAAAATGCATTTATGCCATTTAAAAGTCTGATGTTGATCCTGACAGTCGCTGTCATGCCATCCTCCATTTCAACACTGTATAGGTCTATGTTTTTCTTTACTGAGCTCTGAAATTAGTATATTTCTTATTAACCTCAATATGTTTACATTGAATATAACTGTATGGCATTTGGCTAACAATTTTATCCAAAGTGACTTACAACTGGGACTGGATACATCTTGAGCAATTGAGGGTTAAGGTTCTTGCTCAGAGGCCCAACAGTGGCAACTTGGCAGAGGTGAGGTTTGAACTGGTCGAGTAACAGATAAAGTGTGCAGGCCATTTAGCTTTCTCATTTTGGGTCATCAAGTGTACTAAATCATAATTCTTACAAACAAACTTACGCAGTTTATGTGAGCCATTTCCCGCAATTAAAAATCCGAACTTCTGTGAATGTAACAAAGCACAAAAAAGTAGGAGACGTTTAGGATAAGGACACGAAAATAGAATGGTGCTCAGTGATCAAAGATTCGTCAACTCCTGAGGGGAAGAATGAATTTTATTTAGCTGACATAACACATATGTACTTAAACACTCCCACACATACAGGGCAAGCCCCAGTCTGGCCTGTGAGGTCTTGCTCAGTAAGATTCTTGCCCTGCCCATAGTTATGGATATTTGTTTTATGGGGATGATTCTTCCATGTGGTCACTCCTGATTCAATAAAGTCTATTAAAGGAGCAATAAGTCATTTTATCACAGACAAGTAGCAAACAATATTTGCATGGGATGAAGAATCAAGTTTTTGTATAGTTCTCAAATGAGCCAGTCTATGCTTGATAAAGAAGGTCACCCACATGGAGATTGTCATTTTAAGTACAGAATCTCTGAAACCAGAAGTCAGTAAAACGGCTGTTTCATAATGTGAAGGAGAATCATTGGAAAAATGATTTAATGCTCCTTTAACACAGATACAAAGCTCAGTACTGAACAAATTAAAAACCCTGTTTGTGAGAGAATTCTCCCTGCTGAGATGCAGATACGTTTGAGACATTTCACCACTAAAGAGATCTAGATATTCCCAGGGTTATATTACACTGGCCTTTGTATAGTTACATTATTCACCTCATTGACAATGCAACTTTTTACATTTACATTTGTAACCTCTTAATAAACTAATCCATATCACCTTCAATTGACGGTAATAAGTAGCAAGTAGCAATGCATAACAGCTAAATTGATAAATACTAATTACCCTGATGCATTTAACACTGCTTTGAGACTGGTGTTTCTACACATAAGAAGTAACAGTGTTCAGCCCTATACAACTGTGATACCTTTGGTAAGATTTAACACACACACACACTTAGGAATAAGAGAGTGCATAGACCATCTGTCTTGTGCTCACACACACACACATACTCACACACACACACACACACACACACACACACACACACTTCTACGCAAGCGCTCAGGCAGGTGTGGCCTGTGGAAGCCGTGACTCTTGCCATAATGAAGCTTATGGTGTTTGTCTTCTTTGTCAGCATGAAGCAGAGTGCGACTCAGCACCCGTCCTGCGTGAGTCACGCTCCCCAGACGGAACGACAGCAGTCGGCGCCAGCAGCCCAAAGGCCCGCTCCAGACAGGCCTGGGCCTTCTCCACTCTCCAGCACCATGCACACACCACCAATAGAGCAGCCTTACTGTCCCAGCACACAACTCATATACACCCCCTCTCACCAGCACTGATGATACAGTCACTGGCACATGGTGCTAAAAAGTTTCAGCTTTGAGCTATAAAATTACACTCTAACATCCACAACATTACTATTTTACTTGAGACCATGTATGAAAGAATGAGCCTGGAAAATTTCAAACACACATATTCATTATATTAAAATAAAGAATTTAGTATATGAGGTATAAATAAACTCCAGGTCCTGTATGGTGAAAGTTAACTTTTCTCTAGTGTGCCTGGGTGTGTCTGGGAAAATGACAGGTTCCTAACTGCTCAGGATCATTTCATCCATCCATCCATTCATCCATCCATGTGCATTTCATCCATCCATCCATTCATCCATCCATGTGTATTTCATCCATCCATCCACTCATCCATCCATGTGCATTGCTGGAAATTGTTTCAATTTCTCATCCCTTGTATGAATATACAAATTAGGTTTATGATAAAATAACAGAATCCAGGGTGATATTTAAAAAGTGAAAATTATTTTAAAGAAATAATATTAATAATATCCTTCATTATGTGTTTCATTGTATATTCACATTTGTCATATGGCCATCAGAGTAGAGGGTAATGTACACATTGACTCAACCATGTGAGCGCCTACACTTATCATTACCATGGAACATTTCATACCTTTTATTTAATTATTTAATTAATAATCTGGCCTTTCCTAATACAATTTAACATCTTACTAATCATTTAATGTGTTTACTTCCTGTATCTTTTTTAACATTTCCCTATGGGAAAGCTTAAGCAGAGAAATGTTTTTTCCTGAATCTTAACACAATCTATAAGTGCTGGTTTTGCTTCAGTGTCAGACAATAAAGCATATATCCCAGCAGGCTAATGGGCAGCAGAGCATGTCAGGCCAAGGACTCAGTGTTGTTAAAAATGACAGCCCTTATGCTCATTGTTAATTATCATGGGAAAATGTCACATCATTGTTAAGATGTTAGAGCTGGAACAGTGTAATTCTACAGAATATCATGTATAATAATATGTCCTGTAGCTGGCTTTAAGAAAGAGAGAAAACAGAAATGGACTCTGTCAGCTCAGATTATGGATTGTGTCTCGACCGGAGTCAATTATGGCAATGGTCTGCCATGCCAAGCAAGTCTAAGATGTCAAGAGTTGGGTTTCAGCTATAAACAAGCATGATGATAGAGGCTTTGATGAAATGCTTTATACGATAAGTGGATTTTATCTCAGTACTTTTCATTGTCCATATTCAGGCATCATAATGGGTGACAAAGCCAGTAATAACATTTATGTCAAGTATAATGTGATAAATGTGCCACAACTGGATGCATTCGTGACATGTTTTGGCAGAGAGCAAATAAACTCCAGCTGCAATTTCTTTTTTCCTTTTCCCCCTTTTCGTGGAGAGCAGTGAAACTTAAGCAATGGATGCAAACAATACAAAGAATGTTTAAGCTCACCTCTTACAAAACATTCACTGAATTCCAGAAATACCATATAGATCTGAGCCTAGCTCACGTGTACATGCCCTGTTCAGCATGCTGCTCGTCTTGATGTTTAGGATTGTTGGTGCTTCAGTGTTTTCTCACTGTGGGGAATCCTGAGTTTCATACAACCCGACAGGACCATTTAAAGATCAAATGATTACAAGTGACAACATGAAACCTAGACCAGCTCTAAAAAAGTGTTTGTTTAATCAGTTGCATCATCCAGACCACTACTTAATAGGGGTGGGCGATAGGCTTCAAATAATATCATGATATATAACAATATTCACTAATAATATATATATAAAAAATGCTTTTTAAACTAAATATAACACTATATTGGTATCATTTCTGTATAAATACATTGATAGCATCTCTCAAAATATATAGGTGCATATTCACATCTTACATATGCAGATATACTGTGTCTTACATACAGTGCATCCGGAAAGTATTCACAGCGCTTCACTTTTTCCACATTTTGTTACGTTACAGCCTTATTCCAA